>OZ038491.1:18791549-18959049 GCA_964036315.1 Acanthosepion esculentum
CCAAACCCTTCAATTGCACAAAAGAAAATCTAATGCAATTTACAAATTTACATTGTGCAATTGATTTTTTACAACTTATCAACCTTTTATGGGTTATTTAAATTTGTAAGAATAATTGTTTTTTTTTGAGTGAATATTGCATTAACAATTTTTTAAAGATAACAATAACTTTTCCTATATACAAGTCCCACTATTTAACTCATAGCTGGGGGGAGGAGAGATGGATTCATACCTTTCTCCAAGGATGTTTGCGTGTAAGTGAATTTCTTGTACAAAATGTTCTTGGATAGTTACCTGGGCAAATAGGATATAAGCTAATTACAAGGAGCTGTTGAAAAGTGAACAGCCAAACCCTCACACTAAAATTAGTAATTTATTGACCACATATTAGAATATTTATTTGAGGTCAAAAATTTTCCTCTCCCCATCTGCTGTATGAAGAAGAACCCTAATTTTTAAAAAATGGTTGGAACAGTAATTAAATTATAAATTGGCTCACCTTTCCAATCATAGTAGTATACGTTTCTTCATCATCATCAACAAGTCGATGAGTGAATCGGATCCACGTCTGTAAGGAAGGAGAAAAGAGGCAAAGAAGAAAATAATACCATTGGCATTTTAAAACAAAATTATTTCATGAAAAGATTACCATAACTGTTTGTGTATAATTTAACCTCATATTTTTTAATACAAAAGCCTAAATACAATTTTATGTTATGTTTACTGTCCGTGTGTTGCTTTTAAATTTATTCGTGTAAATAAACATTTACAATCACCAATCAAATTAACCGGTGCAATTTTTAATGATGCAGAAAATAGAGCCATTCAAATATAAAAGTTGTCTCCCTTTGACCTCCCGAGAGACAATTACTCGCTCTTCTAATTTTCCTTAAAATAACGTTTGTGTAAGTGACTTTTACCACTGTATGGATGATGAGATCGGAGGCTAAGGCTATGACATACAGAATGGAAACAGGAACACTGTTTTTCTATGTATAGAATTATTTTTGGTATGTGATGTGATGGAATAACCTGTCACCCCCATGAGTAGTAATTACCTATAAGTATCTGTAAGTCAACAGACTACAGAGACTGGCTGCGGACCTGTTCCAGCTATTCAATCGAACTCTCTGCATTTGGGCAGAGCGGAACCCAGACGAGGCTCCGCCGAAGGGTAGAGCCTTGTTTGGGGAGGTAGACTGTCTCTGAACCCGTTTTTACAGGTTCAAATAGGGAATATTTTTGGCTGAGCCTACAGGCTCGGAAAACCCACGTTAAACCCGGCCTTGTGCCACATGCAACCCTCGTTGGGTGGGTAGCTAGATATCCTAGCTGGGATCTGTTCCAGCTAGACAGTCGATCTCTCTACCTTCGGGCAGAGCGGAACCCGGACGACGCTCTGCCGAAGGGCAGAGTCTTGTTCGGGGAAGTAGACTGACTCTGAACCCGTTTATACGCGTTCGAATAGGGAATAATTTTGGCCGAGCCTATGGGCTCAGAAAACCCACGTTAAACCCGGCCTTGTGCCACATGTAACCCTCATAGGGGGGGTGGCTAAATTTACTAGCTGAGATCTGTTGAGTACGACTCAGACTTACTTGAGAACTACTGACATCCAATAGTAGCACTCACTACTGGATTGACTTACGACGACCTTGTGCATAACTGTTATCTTTATTCTTATTGTACTGGTTTTTTACAATAAACCTTATTTTATCCACCTTGTTTTTCAAGTATATACTCCTATTAGCACAGAATATAACAGTATGAAATGCTTAAATGAACAGTGCCCATCTCTTCACATCTGTGTTTGTAGAAGGAGGAGCTAAAAAGTATATGAGGTCAGATCAAAAAGTTTCTTTTCTCACACTTCCTGCCTGTGGAACTCTCTTCCAATTCCTTGCTTCCATGATAATTACAATCTTCAAAAATTTAAATGCAACATCAATTGCTATCTTCTCGAACTCTGTTCAGTTTTTATCCTTTCCTTGGTCCCCCCCCCCTACCCAATCTTTTCTCTCACCTTCACTCTCTGTAATCCCCTGCATACTAGTGGCATTCCTACTTTGCTTGGAGTAAAATGATTAAAAATATATATTTATGAATTTATGTAAATTTTTGCTCTTTAATTATATATATTTTTCATTTTGATGGAAGTAAGGGAGTGCAAAAATTGCCCATTGTCCCAAGTGCTATCAATCAATCACTTCTTTAGCTATTTCCCAAAAATTTTATTTTTAGGTGTTATTAATTTTTTTTCATGTTTAACTGATTAAAAGGTAGCTTTTTTTTTTGTTTAATAGTAGTAACATTTCTTTCAAGCTTTCTGCATGGGTGGAATTCAAGTTGGTATCTTTCCATTTTTAAAATTGTTTAACATACCATTTCTGCCGCTGAATAAGATGAGCTTTATACTGGGTGCCAGGTGTTTTATTTAAAGGGCCTCCATCATAAATATATTTAATTTAAAAAATGTAAGAATGTTGAAAAAAAAAATTAATCTAATTTTTCTTGTCTGTCATATACAACAAAACGTTTAAGAGAAAGATTGCTGCCCAAATATATATATATATATATATATATATATATATATATATATATATATATATATATATATATATATATATATATATATTAGTTCCACATGGGACACATGACACAGTGGATAAAGGTGTTAGTTAGATCCAGTGACAGGACCCAAAGAGTGCGAGTTCAATACCTGGTTAAGGCAGTGGAGAACTTTGATAACTGACATCCATTAGACATGGCACATGGAACTAGTCTAACCCAGTGAGCGAAATAAAGGGTTCAGTTTGACATTCCAACCACCTGAAGAAGGCCGGAGTGTACAACGGCTGAAACGTTGTGATAAACATGGCAACAAAGATGAGGACAATAGTCCGAATAATGTAAATAGTGTGTAAATAATATATTTATGAATATATGTAAATTTTTGCTCTTTAATTAAAATATATATATAAAGTTGTTTTCATATATAGAATAAAAAATCCCAGATAACTGTAAAAAGTCTGGGACTAATTTTACATTGTATTGATATTTTGAAACAGTACTCCACTTCTAATTAAAAAAAAAAAATTCAATATTTATTTTTACAAGTGTCATGTTTTAAGGAAGGTCTAGGGAATGTTAATCTATAATAATTATTTACTAAAGAATTTTTTTCTTTTTTTAAACAAGTATAAGCACCAAAAAAGATATCCACAAGTTTTTGGAAACCTGAAAAATACATACCTCTATATTTTTAAGGTATTTTCTTTGTAATGATGTGTCTGCTCCAACTGAAAATCAAAATAAGAAAAATGTTTTAAAAAGATAATTTTTAAAAATATGAATTAGCAAAAGACCTTAAGCCAAATAAACAACCATTATCAGAGCTTCAAATTGCATAATTGTGGTCAACAGAAAAAAAATGTAAATCCACAAACAGAGTGCAAATTCTGGCACAGGCAGTTTGTGTTCACTTTCCCTTGGAAAAAGCATGAACACATTTCTTCTCCCTATCCAGAGTAAAATGGACTCTAACCCTGGTTGGTATCCTGTCTAGGAAAATTCAAAACCAAGAGGTTAGGTATATTACTAGCAACACCACTCTGTAAAAATCCTACTTGCTACTGAAAATACAGGCCCATTACCTAGCATAATTGCAGCCCTTCCTAATCCCCACAAGAGGTCTTCAGGAATATATAAATTAAAAAGTCTTTGTGCTGTATCAAATTATGTTGGAATAGAGTTTAAATCATCATGGCTGCCACTTTGTAAACAATTAAAAGTTGTAACCAAGTGGAAATTTAGGGGTCATCAAAGGTTTTGAAGTGAAAATATGTTGGTTGAAAATGCTCGTTGAAAAGAATAAAATGAAATGAGTTAGAAGTAAATAAATCTTTTATTTGATTTGGTTTGTTTTACAGCATATAAACCTCAATGGGTCATTTAATACCAACAACTTTTTTTTTTTTCCTGGTAATATTTTTGTTTTGTCAAAAATCTATTTCTGTTAATATTTTTTCTTCAAACATGTATAACTGGTAATATTATTTTTTCAAAAACGTATAGCTGGTAATATTATTTTTTTAAAAACATATAGCCGGTAATATTATTTTTTTAAAAACATATAGCCAGCAACTCTTTTCTTTAAAAAAAAAACGTATAGCTGGTAATATTATTTTTCAAAAAACATACAGCAAGCAACATTATTTTTTCAAAAACGTATTATCAGAGGCCTTGCATTGGACAGTTTATCGTCTTACCCAGGATGGGGATGTAGTTTATCATCATAACCAGGATGCAGATGTAGTTTATCATCATACACAGGATGCTCTTTTATTTGGTATGTCACTTCAGAACATAAGCAATCATGGCTCTCCACAACTTCCTATCCCTTGTGGCACTTAGCAGTTTTTCTCCTTTTGCTAAGACTCCCAACCCATGCTATCAATCAGTCACTTTCTCACAAACATGACATGGCTTCCCTCTGTCTTTTCTACAAATATTTCCATGGCAACTGATCTGACAAGCTTTTTTCCCTGGTATCCCAAATACATGAATTTAAGCGTGCTACTAGATTGGCATCTAGGTCCCACCGTTTTACTGTTGAAATAGCTAGACATAACCACCACTAACTACTCACACTTCCCACCTGTGGAACTCCCTTCCATTTCTTGCTTCCCTGAAAACTACAATCATCAAAAGTTTAAATGCGACGTCAATCATCATCTACTGTCTTCATAAATCCTGTTCATCTTTTGTCCTTTCCGTCAAACCCCTGCGTACTAGTGGCATCCCCATTCGTCTTTTGTCCTTCCTCAATCCTCCCTATTCTCATTCTTCTCTTTCACTTTCACTCCCTGTAACCCCCTGCGTACTAGTGGCATCCCCATTCTTCTTTTGTCTTTCATTAATCCTCCCTATTCTCAGTCTTCTCTTTCACTTTCACTCCCTGTAACCCCCTGCGTACTAGTGGCATCCCCATTCTTCTTTTGTCTTTCATTAATCCTCCCTATTCTCAGTCTTCTCTTTCACTTTCACTCCCTGTAACCCCCTGCGTACTAGTGGCATCCCCATTCTTCTTTTGTCTTTCCTCAATCCTCCCTATTCTCATTCTTCTCTTTCACTTTCACTCCCTGTAACCCCCTGCGTACTAGTGGCATCCCCATTCTTCTTTTGTCTTTCATTAATCCTCCCTATTCTCAGTCTTCTCTTTCACTTTCACTCCCTGTAACCCCCTGCGTACTAGTGGCATCCCCATTCTTCTTTTGTCTTTCCTCAATCCTCCCTATTCTCATTCTTCTCTTTCACTTTCACTCCCTGTAACCCCCTGCGTACTAGTGGCATTCCCATTCATCTTTTGTCTTTCATTAATCCTCCCTATTCTCAGTCTTCTCTTTCACTTTCACTCCCTGTAACCCCCTGCGTACTAGTGGCATCCCCATTCTTCTTTTGTCTTTCCTCAATCCTCCCTATTCTCAGTCTACTCTTTCACTTTCACTCCCTGTAACCCCCTGCGTACTAGTGGCATTCCCATTCATCTTTTGTCTTTCATTAATCCTCCCTATTCTCAGTCTTCTCTTTCACTTTCACTCCCTGTAACCCCCTGCGTACTAGTGGCATCCCCATTCTTCTTTTGTCTTTCCTCAATCCTCCCTATTCTCATTCTTCTCTTTCACTTTCACTCCCTGTAACCCCCTGCGTACTAGTGGCATTCCCATTCATCTTTTGTCTTTCATTAATCCTCCCTATTCTCAGTCTTCTCTTTCACTTTCACTCCCTGTAACCCCCTGCGTACTAGTGGCATCCCCATTCGTCTTTTGTCCTTCCTCAATCCTCCCTATTCTCATTCTTCTCTTTCACTTTCACTCCCTGTAACCCCCTGCGTACTAGTGGCATTCCCATTCATCTTTTGTCTTTCATTAATCCTCCCTATTCTCAGTCTTCTCTTTCACTTTCACTCCCTGTAACCCCCTGCGTACTAGTGGCATCCCCATTCTTCTTTTGTCTTTCCTCAATCCTCCCTATTCTCAGTCTACTCTTTCACTTTCACTCCCTGTAACCCCCTGCGTACTAGTGGCATTCCCATTCATCTTTTGTCTTTCATTAATCCTCCCTATTCTCAGTCTTCTCTTTCACTTTCACTCCCTGTAACCCCCTGCGTACTAGTGGCATCCCCATTCTTCTTTTGTCTTTCCTCAATCCTCCCTATTCTCATTCTTCTCTTTCACTTTCACTCCCTGTAACCCCCTGCGTACTAGTGGCATTCCCATTCATCTTTTGTCTTTCATTAATCCTCCCTATTCTCAGTCTTCTCTTTCACTTTCACTCCCTGTAACACCCTGCGTACTAGTGGCATCCCCATTCGTCTTTTGTCCTTCCTCAATCCTCCCTATTCTCATTCTTCTCTTTCACTTTCACTCCCTGTAACCCCCTGCGTACTAGTGGCATTCCCATTCATCTTTTGTCTTTCATTAATCCTCCCTATTCTCAGTCTTCTCTTTCACTTTCACTCCCTGTAACCCCCTGCGTACTAGTGGCATCCCCATTCTTCTTTTGTCTTTCCTCAATCCTCCCTATTCTCATTCTTCTCTTTCACTTTCACTCCCTGTAACCCCCTGCGTACTAGTGGCATTCCCATTCATCTTTTGTCTTTCATTAATCCTCCCTATTCTCAGTCTTCTCTTTCACTTTCACTCCCTGTAACACCCTGCGTACTAGTGGCATCCCCATTCGTCTTTTGTCCTTCCTCAATCCTCCCTATTCTCATTCTTCTCTTTCACTTTCACTCCCTGTAACCCCCTGCGTACTAGTGGCATTCCCATTCATCTTTTGTCTTTCATTAATCCTCCCTATTCTCAGTCTTCTCTTTCACTTTCACTCCCTGTAACCCCCTGCGTACTAGTGGCATCCCCATTCTTCTTTTGTCTTTCCTCAATCCTCCCTATTCTCATTCTTCTCTTTCACTTTCACTCCCTGTAACCCCCTGCGTACTAGTGGCATTCCCATTCATCTTTTGTCTTTCATTAATCCTCCCTATTCTCAGTCTTCTCTTTCACTTTCACTCCCTGTAACACCCTGCGTACTAGTGGCATCCCCATTCGTCTTTTGTCCTTCCTCAATCCTCCCTATTCTCATTCTTCTCTTTCACTTTCACTCCCTGTAACCCCCTGCGTACTAGTGGCATTCCCATTCATCTTTTGTCTTTCATTAATCCTCCCTATTCTCAGTCTTCTCTTTCACTTTCACTCCCTGTAACCCCCTGCGTACTAGTGGCATCCCCATTCTTCTTTTGTCTTTCCTCAATCCTCCCTATTCTCATTCTTCTCTTTCACTTTCACTCCCTGTAACCCCCTGCGTACTAGTGGCATTCCCATTCATCTTTTGTCTTTCATTAATCCTCCCTATTCTCAGTCTTCTCTTTCACTTTCACTCCCTGTAACACCCTGCGTACTAGTGGCATCCCCATTCGTCTTTTGTCCTTCCTCAATCCTCCCTATTCTCATTCTTCTCTTTCACTTTCACTCCCTGTAACCCCCTGCGTACTAGTGGCATCCCCATTCTTCTTTTGTCTTTCATTAATCCTCCCTATTCTCAGTCTTCTCTTTCACTTTCACTCCCTGTAACCCCCTGCGTACTAGTGGCATCCCCATTCTTCTTTTGTCTTTCCTCAATCCTCCCTATTCTCATTCTTCTCTTTCACTTTCACTCCCTGTAACCCCCTGCGTACTAGTGGCATCCCCATTCGTCTTTTGTCTTTCCTCAATCCTCCCTATTCTCATTCTTCTCTTTCACTTTCACTCCCTGTAACCCCCTGCGTACTAGTGGCATCCCCATTCTTCTTTTGTCTTTCCTCAATCCTCCCTATTCTCATTCTTCTCTTTCACTTTCACTCCCTGTAACCCCCTGCGTACTAGTGGCATCCCCATTCTTCTTTTGTCTTTCCTCAATCCTCCCTATTCTCATTCTTCTCTTTCACTTTCACTCCCTGTAACCCCCTGCGTACTAGTGGCATCCCCATTCGTCTTTTGTCTTTCCTCAATCCTCCCTATTCTCATTCTTCTCTTTCACTTTCACTCCCTGTAACCCCCTGCGTACTAGTGGCATCCCCATTCTTCTTTTGTCTTTCCTCAATCCTCCCTATTCTCATTCTTCTCTTTCACTTTCACTCCCTGTAACCCCCTGCGTACTAGTGGCATCCCCATTCTTCTTTTGTCTTTCATTAATCCTCCCTATTCTCAGTCTTCTCTTTCACTTTCACTCCCTGTAACCCCCTGCGTACTAGTGGCATCCCCATTCTTCTTTTGTCTTTCATTAATCCTCCCTATTCTCAGTCTTCTCTTTCACTTTCACTCCCTGTAACCCCCTGCGTACTAGTGGCATCCCCATTCTTCTTTTGTCTTTCCTCAATCCTCCCTATTCTCATTCTTCTCTTTCACTTTCACTCCCTGTAACCCCCTGCGTACTAGTGGCATCCCCATTCTTCTTTTGTCTTTCCTCAATCCTCCCTATTCTCATTCTTCTCTTTCACTTTCACTCCCTGTAACCCCCTGCGTACTAGTGGCATCCCCATTCTTCTTTTGTCTTTCATTAATCCTCCCTATTCTCAGTCTTCTCTTTCACTTTCACTCCCTGTAACCCCCTGCGTACTAGTGGCATCCCCATTCTTCTTTTGTCTTTCCTCAATCCTCCCTATTCTCATTCTTCTCTTTCACTTTCACTCCCTGTAACCCCCTGCGTACTAGTGGCATCCCCATTCTTCTTTTGTCTTTCCTCAATCCTCCCTATTCTCAGTCTTCTCTTTCACTTTCACTCCCTGTAACCCCCTGCGTACTAGTGGCATCCCCATTCTTCTTTTGTCTTTCATTAATCCTCCCTATTCTCATTCTTCTCTTTCACTTTCACTCCCTGTAACCCCCTGCGTACTAGTGGCATCCCCATTCTTCTTTTGTCTTTCCTCAATCCTCCCTATTCTCATTCTTCTCTTTCACTTTCACTCCCTGTAACCCCCTGCGTACTAGTGGCATCCCCATTCTTCTTTTGTCTTTCATTAATCCTCCCTATTCTCAGTCTTCTCTTTCACTTTCACTCCCTGTAACCCCCTGCGTACTAGTGGCATCCCCATTCTTCTTTTGTCTTTCCTCAATCCTCCCTATTCTCATTCTTCTCTTTCACTTTCACTCCCTGTAACCCCCTGCGTACTAGTGGCATCCCCATTCTTCTTTTGTCTTTCATTAATCCTCCCTATTCTCATTCTTCTCTTTCACTTTCACTCCCTGTAACCCCCTGCGTACTAGTGGCATCCCCATTCTTCTTTTGTCTTTCCTCAATCCTCCCTATTCTCATTCTTCTCTTTCACTTTCACTCCCTGTAACCCCCTGCGTACTAGTGGCATCCCCATTCTTCTTTTGTCTTTCATTAATCCTCCCTATTCTCAGTCTTCTCTTTCACTTTCACTCCCTGTAACCCCCTGCGTACTAGTGGCATCCCCATTCTTCTTTTGTCTTTCCTCAATCCTCCCTATTCTCATTCTTCTCTTTCACTTTCACTCCCTGTAACCCCCTGCGTACTAGTGGCATCCCCATTCTTCTTTTGTCTTTCATTAATCCTCCCTATTCTCATTCTTCTCTTTCACTTTCACTCCCTGTAACCCCCTGCGTACTAGTGGCATCCCCATTCTTCTTTTGTCTTTCCTCAATCCTCCCTATTCTCATTCTTCTCTTTCACTTTCACTCCCTGTAACCCCCTGCGTACTAGTGGCATCCCCATTCTTCTTTTGTCTTTCATTAATCCTCCCTATTCTCAGTCTTCTCTTTCACTTTCACTCCCTGTAACCCCCTGCGTACTAGTGGCATCCCCATTCTTCTTTTGTCTTTCCTCAATCCTCCCTATTCTCATTCTTCTCTTTCACTTTCACTCCCTGTAACCCCCTGCGTACTAGTGGCATCCCCATTCGTCTTTTGTCTTTCCTCAATCCTCCCTATTCTCATTCTTCTCTTTCACTTTCACTCCCTGTAACCCCCTGCGTACTAGTGGCATCCCCATTCTTCTTTTGTCTTTCCTCAATCCTCCCTATTCTCATTCTTCTCTTTCACTTTCACTCCCTGTAACCCCCTGCGTACTAGTGGCATCCCCATTCTTCTTTTGTCTTTCCTCAATCCTCCCTATTCTCATTCTTCTCTTTCACTTTCACTCCCTGTAACCCCCTGCGTACTAGTGGCATCCCCATTCGTCTTTTGTCTTTCCTCAATCCTCCCTATTCTCATTCTTCTCTTTCACTTTCACTCCCTGTAACCCCCTGCGTACTAGTGGCATCCCCATTCTTCTTTTGTCTTTCCTCAATCCTCCCTATTCTCATTCTTCTCTTTCACTTTCACTCCCTGTAACCCCCTGCGTACTAGTGGCATCCCCATTCTTCTTTTGTCTTTCATTAATCCTCCCTATTCTCAGTCTTCTCTTTCACTTTCACTCCCTGTAACCCCCTGCGTACTAGTGGCATCCCCATTCTTCTTTTGTCTTTCATTAATCCTCCCTATTCTCAGTCTTCTCTTTCACTTTCACTCCCTGTAACCCCCTGCGTACTAGTGGCATCCCCATTCTTCTTTTGTCTTTCCTCAATCCTCCCTATTCTCATTCTTCTCTTTCACTTTCACTCCCTGTAACCCCCTGCGTACTAGTGGCATCCCCATTCTTCTTTTGTCTTTCCTCAATCCTCCCTATTCTCATTCTTCTCTTTCACTTTCACTCCCTGTAACCCCCTGCGTACTAGTGGCATCCCCATTCTTCTTTTGTCTTTCATTAATCCTCCCTATTCTCAGTCTTCTCTTTCACTTTCACTCCCTGTAACCCCCTGCGTACTAGTGGCATCCCCATTCTTCTTTTGTCTTTCCTCAATCCTCCCTATTCTCATTCTTCTCTTTCACTTTCACTCCCTGTAACCCCCTGCGTACTAGTGGCATCCCCATTCTTCTTTTGTCTTTCCTCAATCCTCCCTATTCTCATTCTTCTCTTTCACTTTCACTCCCTGTAACCCCCTGCGTACTAGTGGCATCCCCATTCTTCTTTTGTCTTTCCTCAATCCTCCCTATTCTCAGTCTTCTCTTTCACTTTCACTCCCTGTAACCCCCTGCGTACTAGTGGCATCCCCATTCTTCTTTTGTCTTTCCTCAATCCTCCCTATTCTCATTCTTCTCTTTCACTTTCACTCCCTGTAACCCCCTGCGTACTAGTGGCATCCCCATTCTTCTTTTGTCTTTCCTCAATCCTCCCTATTCTCATTCTTCTCTTTCACTTTCACTCCCTGTAACCCCCTGCGTACTAGTGGCATCCCCATTCTTCTTTTGTCTTTCATTAATCCTCCCTATTCTCATTCTTCTCTTTCACTTTCACTCCCTGTAACCCCCTGCGTACTAGTGGCATCCCCATTCTTCTTTTGTCTTTCCTCAATCCTCCCTATTCTCATTCTTCTCTTTCACTTTCACTCCCTGTAACCCCCTGCGTACTAGTGGCATCCCCATTCTTCTTTTGTCTTTCATTAATCCTCCCTATTCTCAGTCTTCTCTTTCACTTTCACTCCCTGTAACCCCCTGCGTACTAGTGGCATCCCCATTCTTCTTTTGTCTTTCCTCAATCCTCCCTATTCTCATTCTTCTCTTTCACTTTCACTCCCTGTAACCCCCTGCGTACTAGTGGCATCCCCATTCTTCTTTTGTCTTTCATTAATCCTCCCTATTCTCATTCTTCTCTTTCACTTTCACTCCCTGTAACCCCCTGCGTACTAGTGGCATCCCCATTCTTCTTTTGTCTTTCCTCAATCCTCCCTATTCTCATTCTTCTCTTTCACTTTCACTCCCTGTAACCCCCTGCGTACTAGTGGCATCCCCATTCTTCTTTTGTCTTTCCTCAATCCTCCCTATTCTCAGTCTTCTCTTTCACTTTCACTCCCTGTAACCCCCTGCGTACTAGTGGCATCCCCATTCTTCTTTTGTCTTTCATTAATCCTCCCTATTCTCAGTCTTCTCTTTCACTTTCACTCCCTGTAACCCCCTGCGTACTAGTGGCATCCCCATTCTTCTTTTGTCTTTCCTCAATCCTCCCTATTCTCATTCTTCTCTTTCACTTTCACTCCCTGTAACCCCCTGCGTACTAGTGGCATCCCCATTCTTCTTTTGTCTTTCCTCAATCCTCCCTATTCTCATTCTTCTCTTTCACTTTCACTCCCTGTAACCCCCTGCGTACTAGTGGCATCCCCATTCTTCTTTTGTCTTTCATTAATCCTCCCTATTCTCAGTCTTCTCTTTCACTTTCACTCCCTGTAACCCCCTGCGTACTAGTGGCATCCCCATTCTTCTTTTGTCTTTCATTAATCCTCCCTATTCTCAGTCTTCTCTTTCACTTTCACTCCCTGTAACCCCCTGCGTACTAGTGGCATCCCCATTCTTCTTTTGTCTTTCCTCAATCCTCCCTATTCTCATTCTTCTCTTTCACTTTCACTCCCTGTAACCCCCTGCGTACTAGTGGCATCCCCATTCTTCTTTTGTCTTTCCTCAATCCTCCCTATTCTCATTCTTCTCTTTCACTTTCACTCCCTGTAACCCCCTGCGTACTAGTGGCATCCCCATTCGTCTTTTGTCTTTCCTCAATCCTCCCTATTCTCATTCTTCTCTTTCACTTTCACTCCCTGTAACCCCCTGCGTACTAGTGGCATCCCCATTCTTCTTTTGTCTTTCCTCAATCCTCCCTATTCTCATTCTTCTCTTTCACTTTCACTCCCTGTAACCCCCTGCGTACTAGTGGCATCCCCATTCTTCTTTTGTCTTTCCTCAATCCTCCCTATTCTCATTCTTCTCTTTCACTTTCACTCCCTGTAACCCCCTGCGTACTAGTGGCATCCCCATTCTTCTTTTGTCTTTCATTAATCCTCCCTATTCTCAGTCTTCTCTTTCACTTTCACTCCCTGTAACCCCCTGCGTACTAGTGGCATCCCCATTCTTCTTTTGTCTTTCCTCAATCCTCCCTATTCTCATTCTTCTCTTTCACTTTCACTCCCTGTAACCCCCTGCGTACTAGTGGCATTCCCATTCATCTTTTGTCTTTCATTAATCCTCCCTATTCTCAGTCTTCTCTTTCACTTTCACTCCCTGTAACCCCCTGCGTACTAGTGGCATCCCCATTCTTCTTTTGTCTTTCCTCAATCCTCCCTATTCTCAGTCTACTCTTTCACTTTCACTCCCTGTAACCCCCTGCGTACTAGTGGCATCCCCATTCTTCTTTTGTCTTTCCTCAATCCTCCCTATTCTCAGTCTTCTCTTTCACTTTCACTCCCTGTAACCCCCTGCGTACTAGTGGCATCCCCATTCGTCTTTTGTCTTTCCTCAATCCTCCCTATTCTCAGTCTTCTCTTTCACTTTCACTCCCTGTAACCCCCTGCGTACTAGTGGCATCCCCATTCTTCTTTTGTCTTTCATTAATCCTCCCTATTCTCAGTCTTCTCTTTTGCCTTTCACTCCCTGTAACCCCCTGCGTACTAGTGGCATCCCCATTCTTCTTTTGTCTTTCCTCAATCCTCCCTATTCTCAGTCTTCTCTTTCACTTTCACTCCCTGTAACCCCCTGCGTACTAGTGGCATCCCCATTCTTCTTTTGTCTTTCATTAATCCTCCCTATTCTCAGTCTTCTCTTTTGCCTTTCACTCCCTGTAACCCCCTGCGTACTAGTGGCATCCCCATTCTTCTTTTGTCTTTCCTCAATCCTCCCTATTCTCATTCTTCTCTTTCACTTTCACTCCCTGTAACCCCCTGCGTACTAGTGGCATCCCCATTCGTCTTTTGTCTTTCCTCAATCCTCCCTATTCTCATTCTTCTCTTTCACTTTCACTTCCTGTAACCCCCTGCGTACTAGTGGCATCCCCATTCGTCTTTTGTCTTTCCTCAATCCTCCCTATTCTCATTCTTCTCGTTCACTTTCACTTCCTGTAACCCCCTGCGTACTAGTGGCATGCCCATTCTTCTTTTGTCTTTCATTAATCCTCCCTATTCTCAGTCTTCTCTTTCACTTTCACTCCCTGTAACCCCCTGCGTACTAGTGGCATCCCCATTCGTCTTTTGTCTTTCATTAATCCTCCCTATTCTCAGTCTTCTCTTTCACTTTCACTTCCTGTAACCCCCTGCGTACTAGTGGCATCCCCATTCGTCTTTTGTCTTTCCTCAATCCTCCCTATTCTCAGTCTTCTCTTTCACTTTCACTTCCTGTAACCCCCTGCGTACTAGTGGCATCCCCATTCGTCTTTTGTCTTTCCTCAATCCTCCCTATTCTCAGTCTTCTCTTTCACTTTCACTTCCTGTAACCCCCTGCGTACTAGTGGCATCCCCATTCGTCTTTTGTCTTTCATTAATCCTCCCTATTCTCAGTCTTCTCTTTCACTTTCACTCCCTGTAACCCCCTGCGTACTAGTGGCATCCCCATTCGTCTTTTGTCTTTCCTCAATCCTCCCTATTCTCATTCTTCTCTTTCACTTTCACTCCCTGTAACCCCCTGCGTACTAGTGGCATGCCCATTCTTCTTTTGTCTTTCCTCAATCCTCCCTATTCTCATTCTTCTCTTTCACTTTCACTCCCTGTAACACCCTACGTACTAGTGGCATGCCCATTCTTCTTTTGTCTTTCCTCAATCCTCCCTATTCTCATTCTTCTCTTTCACTTTCACTCCCTGTAACACCCTACGTACTAGTGGCATCCCCATTCGTCTATTGTCTTTCCTCAATCCTCCCTATTCTCATTCTTCTCTTTCACTTTCACTTCCTGTAACCCCCTGCGTACTAGTGGCATCCCCATTCTTCTTTTGTCTTTCATTAATCCTCCCTATTCTAATTCTTCTCTTTCACTTCCACTCCCTGTAACCCCCTGCGTACTAGTGGCATCCCCATTCGTCTTTTGTCTTTCCTCAATCCTCCCTATTCTCATTCTTCTCTTTCACTTTCACTTCCTGTAACCCCCTGCGTACTAGTGGCATCCCCATTCGTCTTTTGTCTTTCCTCAATCCTCCCTATTCTCATTCTTCTCTTTCACTTTCACTCCCTGTAACTCCCTGCGTACTAGTGGCATCCCCATTCTTCTTTTGTCTTTCATTAATCCTCCCTATTCTCAGTCTTCTCTTTCACTTTCACTCCCTGTAACCCCCTGCGTACTAGTGGCATCCCCATTCTTCTTTTGTCTTTCCTCAATGCTCCCTATTCTCATTCTTCTCTTTCACTTTCACTCCCTGTAACCCCCTGCGTACTAGTGGCATCCCCATTCTTCTTTTGTCTTTCCTCAATCCTCCCTATTCTCATTCTTCTCTTTCACTTTCATTCCCTGTAACCCCCTGCGTACTAGTGGCATCCCCATTCTTCTTTTGTCTTTCCTCAATCCTCCCTATTCTCATTCTTCTCTTTCACTTTCATTCCCTGTAACCCCCTGCGTACTAGTGGCATCCCCATTCTTCTTTTGTCTTTCCTCAATCCTCCCTATTCTCATTCTTCTCTTTCACTTTCACTCCCTGTAACCCCCTGCGTACTAGTGGCATCCCCATTCTTCTTTTGTCTTTCCTCAATCCTCCCTATTCTCATTCTTCTCTTTCACTTTCATTCCCTGTAACCCCCTGCGTACTAGTGGCATCCCCATTCTTCTTTTGTCTTTCCTCAATCCTCCCTATTCTCATTCTTCTCTTTCACTTTCATTCCCTGTAACCCCCTGCGTACTAGTGGCATCCCCATTCTTCTTTTGTCTTTCCTCAATCCTCCCTATTCTCATTCTTCTCTTTCACTTTCACTCCCTGTAACCCCCTGCGTACTAGTGGCATCCCCATTCGTCTTTTGTCTTTCCTCAATCCTCCCTATTCTCATTCTTCTCTTTCACTTTCACTTCCTGTAACCCCCTGCGTACTAGTGGCATCCCCATTCGTCTTTTGTCTTTCCTCAATCCTCCCTATTCTCAGTCTTCTCTTTCACTTTCACTCCCTGTAACCCCCTGCGTACTAGTGGCATCCCCATTCGTCTTTTGTCTTTCCTCAATCCTCCCTATTCTCAGTCTTCTCTTTCACTTTCACTCCCTGTAACCCCCTGCGTACTAGTGGCATCCCCATTCGTCTTTTGTCTTTCCTCAATCCTCCCTATTCTCATTCTTCTCTTTCACTTTCACTCCCTGTAACCCCCTGCGTACTAGTGGCATCCCCATTCGTCTTTTGTCTTTCCTCAATCCTCCCTATTCTCAGTCTTCTCTTTCACTTTCACTCCCTGTAACCCCCTGCGTACTAGTGGCATCCCCATTCTTCTTTTGTCTTTCATTAATCCTCCCTATTCTCAGTCTTCTCTTTCACTTTCACTCCCTGTAACACCCTGCGTACTAGTGGCATCCCCATTCGTCTTTTGTCTTTCCTCAATCCTCCCTATTCTCATTCTTCTCTTTCACTTTCACCCCCTGTAACCCCCTGCGTACTAGTGGCATCCCCATTCGTCTTTTGTCTTTCCTCAATCCTCCCTATTCTCATTCTTCTCTTTCACTTTCACTCCCTGTAACCCCCTGCGTACTAGTGGCATCCCCATTCGTCTTTTGTCTTTCCTCAATCCTCCCTATTCTCAGTCTTCTCTTTCACTTTCACTCCCTGTAACCCCCTGCGTACTAGTGGCATCCCCATTCTTCTTTTGTCTTTCATTAATCCTCCCTATTCTCAGTCTTCTCTTTCACTTTCACTCCCTGTAACCCCCTGCGTACTAGTGGCATCCCCATTCTTCTTTTGTCTTTCCTCAATCCTCCCTATTCTCAGTCTTCTCTTTCACTTTCACTCCCTGTAACCCCCTGCCTACTAGTGGCATCCCCATTCTTCTTTTGTCTTTCCTCAATCCTCCCTATTCTCAGTCTTCGCTTTCACTTTCACTCCCTGTAACCCCCTGCGTACTAGTGGCATCCCCATTCTTCTTTTGTCTTTCCTCAATCCTCCCTATTCTCAGTCTTCTCTTTCACTTACACTCCCTGTAACCCCCTGAGTACTAGTGGCATCCCCATTCTTCTTTTGTCTTTCCTCAATCCTCCCTATTCTCAGTCTTCTCTTTCACTTTCACTCCCTGTAACCCCCTGCGTACTAGTGGCATCCCCATTCTTCTTTTGTCTTTCCTCAATCCTCCCTATTCTCAGTCTTCTCTTTCACTTTCACTCCCTGTAACCCCCTGCGTACTAGTGGCATCCCCATTCGTCTTTTGTCTTTCCTCAATCCTCCCTATTCTCAGTCTTCTCTTTCACTTTCACTAACTGTAACCACCTGCGTACTAATGGCATCCCCATTCGTCTTTTGTCTTTCCTCAATCCTCCCTATTCTCAGTCTTCTCTTTCACTTTCACTCCCTGTAAGCCCCTGCGTACTAGTGGCATCCCCATTCTTCTTTTGTCTTTCATTAATCCTCCCTATTCTCAGTCTTCTCTTTCACTTTCACTCCCTGTAACCCCCTGCGTACTAGTGGCATCCCCATTCTTCTTTTGTCTTTCCTCAATCCTCCCTATTCTCAGTCTTCTCTTTCACTTTCACTCCCTGTAACCCCCTGCCTACTAGTGGCATCCCCATTCTTCTTTTGTCTTTCCTCAATCCTCCCTATTCTCAGTCTTCGCTTTCACTTTCACTCCCTGTAACCCCCTGCGTACTAGTGGCATCCCCATTCTTCTTTTGTCTTTCCTCAATCCTCCCTATTCTCAGTCTTCTCTTTCACTTACACTCCCTGTAACCCCCTGAGTACTAGTGGCATCCCCATTCTTCTTTTGTCTTTCCTCAATCCTCCCTATTCTCAGTCTTCTCTTTCACTTTCACTCCCTGTAACCCCCTGCGTACTAGTGGCATCCCCATTCTTCTTTTGTCTTTCCTCAATCCTCCCTATTCTCAGTCTTCTCTTTCACTTTCACTCCCTGTAACCCCCTGCGTACTAGTGGCATCCCCATTCGTCTTTTGTCTTTCCTCAATCCTCCCTATTCTCATTCTTCTCTTTCACTTTCACTCCCTGTAACCCCCTGCGTACTAGTGGCATCCCCATTCGTCTTTTGTCTTTCCTCAATCCTCCCTATTCTCAGTCTTCTCTTTCACTTTCACTCCCTGTAACCCCCTGCGTACTAGTGGCATCCCCATTCTTCTTTTGTCTTTCCTCAATCCTCCCTATTCTCATTCTTCTCTTTCACTTTCACTTCCTGTAACCCCCTGCGTACTAGTGGCATCCCCATTCTTCTTTTGTCTTTCATTAATCCTCCCTATTCTCATTCTTCTCTTTCACTTTCACTCCCTGTAACCCCCTGCGTACTAGTGGCATCCCCATTCTTCTTTTGTCTTTCCTCAATCCTCCCTATTCTCATTCTTCTCTTTCACTTTCACTCCCTGTAACCCCCTGCGTACTAGTGGCATCCCCATTCGTCTTTTGTCTTTCATTAATCCTCCCTATTCTCATTCTTCTCTTTCACTTTCACTCCCTGTAACCCCCTGCGTACTAGTGGCATCCCCATTCTTCTTTTGTCTTTCCTCAATCCTCCCTATTCTCAGTCTTCTCTTTCACTTTCACTCCCTGTAACCCCCTGCCTACTAGTGGCATCCCCATTCTTCTTTTGTCTTTCCTCAATCCTCCCTATTCTCAGTCTTCTCTTTCACTTTCACTCCCTGTAACCCCCTGCGTACTAGTGGCATCCCCATTCTTCTTTTGTCTTTCCTCAATCCTCCCTATTCTCAGTCTTCTCTTTCACTTTCACTCCCTGTAACCCCCTGAGTACTAGTGGCATCCCCATTCTTCTTTTGTCTTTCCTCAATCCTCCCTATTCTCAGTCTTCTCTTTCACTTTCACTCCCTGTAACCCCCTGCGTACTAGTGGCATCCCCATTCTTCTTTTGTCTTTCCTCAATCCTCCCTATTCTCATTCTTCTCTTTCACTTTCACTCCCTGTAACCCCCTGCGTACTAGTGGCATCCCCATTCGTCTTTTGTCTTTCCTCAATCCTCCCTATTCTCAGTCTTCTCTTTCACTTTCACTCCCTGTAACCCCCTGCGTACTAGTGGCATCCCCATTCGTCTTTTGTCTTTCCTCAATCCTCCCTATTCTCATTCTTCTCTTTCACTTTCACTCCCTGTAACCCCCTGCGTACTAGTGGCATCCCCATTCTTCTTTTGTCTTTCCTCAATCCTCCCTATTCTCAGTCTTCTCTTTCACTTTCACTCCCTGTAACCCCCTGCCTACTAGTGGCATCCCCATTCTTCTTTTGTCTTTCCTCAATCCTCCCTATTCTCAGTCTTCTCTTTCACTTTCACTCCCTGTAACCCCCTGCCTACTAGTGGCATCCCCATTCTTCTTTTGTCTTTCCTCAATCCTCCCTATTCTCAGTCTTCTCTTTCACTTTCACTCCCTGTAACCCCCTGCGTACTAGTGGCATCCCCATTCTTCTTTTGTCTTTCCTCAATCCTCCCTATTCTCAGTCTTCTCTTTCACTTTCACTCCCTGTAACCCCCTGAGTACTAGTGGCATCCCCATTCTTCTTTTGTCTTTCCTCAATCCTCCCTATTCTCAGTCTTCTCTTTCACTTTCACTCCCTGTAACCCCCTGCGTACTAGTGGCATCCCCATTCTTCTTTTGTCTTTCCTCAATCCTCCCTATTCTCATTCTTCTCTTTCACTTTCACTCCCTGTAACCCCCTGCGTACTAGTGGCATCCCCATTCGTCTTTTGTCTTTCCTCAATCCTCCCTATTCTCAGTCTTCTCTTTCACTTTCACTCCCTGTAACCCCCTGCGTACTAGTGGCATCCCCATTCTTCTTTTGTCTTTCCTCAATCCTCCCTATTCTCATTCTTCTCTTTCACTTTCACTCCCTGTAACCCCCTGCGTACTAGTGGCATCCCCATTCTTCTTTTGTCTTTCCTCAATCCTCCCTATTCTCAGTCTTCTCTTTCACTTTCACTCCCTGTAACCCCCTGCGTACTAGTGGCATCCCCATTCGTCTTTTGTCTTTCCTCAATCCTCCCTATTCTCATTCTTCTCTTTCACTTTCACTCCCTGTAACCCCCTGCGTACTAGTGGCATCCCCATTCGTCTTTTGTCTTTCCTCAATCCTCCCTATTCTCAGTCTTCTCTTTCACTTTCACTCCCTGTAACCCCCTGCGTACTAGTGGCATCCCCATTCTTCTTTTGTCTTTCCTCAATCCTCCCTATTCTCATTCTTCTCTTTCACTTTCACTCCCTGTAACCCCCTGCGTACTAGTGGCATCCCCATTCGTCTTTTGTCTTTCCTCAATCCTCCCTATTCTCATTCTTCTCTTTCACTTTCACTCCCTGTAACCCCCTGCGTACTAGTGGCATCCCCATTCGTCTTTTGTCTTTCATCAATCCTCCCTATTCTCATTCTTCTCTTTCACTTTCACTCCCTGTAACCCCCTGCGTACTAGTGGCATCCCCATTCGTCTTTTGTCTTTCCTCAATCCTCCCTATTCTCATTCTTCTCTTTCACTTTCACTCCCTGTAACCCCCTGCGTACTAGTGGCATCCCCATTCTTCTTTTGTCTTTCCTCAATCCTCCCTATTCTCAGTCTTCTCTTTCACTTTCACTCCCTGTAACCCCCTGCGTACTAGTGGCATCCCCATTCTTCTTTTGTCTTTCATTAATCCTCCCTATTCTCAGTCTTCTCTTTCACTTTCACTCCCTGTAACCCCCTGAGTACTAGTGGCATCCCCATTCTTCTTTTGTCTTTCCTCAATCCTCCCTATTCTGAGTCTTCTCTTTCACTTTCACTCCCTGTAACCCCCAGCGTACTAGTGGCATCCCCATTCGTCTTTTGTCTTTCCTCAATCCTCCCTATTCTCATTCTTCTCTTTCACTTTCACTCCCTGTAACCCCCTGCGTACTAGTGGCATCCCCATTCGTCTTTTGTCTTTCATTAATCCTCCCTATTCTCAGTCTTCTCTTTCACTTTCACTCCCTGTAACCCCCTGCGTACTAGTGGCATCCCCATTCTTCTTTTGTCTTTCCTCAATCCTCCCTATTCTCATTCTTCTCTTTCACTTTCACTCCCTGTAACCCCCTGCGTACTAGTGGCATACCCATTCGTCTTTTGTCTTTCCTCAATCCTCCCTATTCTCATTCTTCTCTTTCACTTTCACTCCCTGTAACCCCCTGCGTACTAGTGGCATCCCCATTCTTCTTTTGTCTTTCCTCAATCCTCCCTATTCTCATTCTTCTCTTTCACTTTCACTCACTGTAACCCCCTGCGTACTAGTGGCATCCCCATTCGTCTTTTGTCTTTCCTCAATCCTCCCTATTCTCATTCTTCTCTTTCACTTTCACTCCCTGTAACCCCCTGCGTACTAGTGGCATCCCCATTCGTCTTTTGTCTTTCATTAATCCTCCCTATTCTCATTCTTCTCTTTCACTTTCACTCCCTGTACCCCCTGCGTACTAGTGGCATCCCCATTCTTCTTTTGTCTTTCCTCAATCCTCCCTATTCTCATTCTTCTCTTTCACTTTCACTCCCTGTAACCCCCTGCGTACTAGTGGCATCCCCATTCGTCTTTTGTCTTTCATTAATCCTCTCTATTCTCATTCTTCTCTTTCACTTTCACTCCCTGTAACCCCCTGCGTACTAGTGGCATCCCCATTCGTCTTTTGTCTTTCATTAATCCTCCCTATTCTCATTCTTCTCTTTCACTTTCACTCCCTGTACCCCCTGCGTACTAGTGGCATCCCCATTCTTCTTTTGTCTTTCCTCAATCCTCCCTATTCTCATTCTTCTCTTTCACTTTCACTCCCTGTAACCCCCTGCGTACTAGTGGCATACCCATTCGTCTTTTGTCTTTCCTCAATCCTCCCTATTCTCATTCTTCTCTTTCACTTTCACTCCCTGTAACCCCCTGCGTACTAGTGGCATCCCCATTCTTCTTTTGTCTTTCCTCAATCCTCCCTATTCTCATTCTTCTCTTTCACTTTCACTCACTGTAACCCCCTGCGTACTAGTGGCATCCCCATTCGTCTTTTGTCTTTCCTCAATCCTCCCTATTCTCATTCTTCTCTTTCACTTTCACTCCCTGTAACCCCCTGCGTACTAGTGGCATCCCCATTCGTCTTTTGTCTTTCATTAATCCTCCCTATTCTCATTCTTCTCTTTCACTTTCACTCCCTGTACCCCCTGCGTACTAGTGGCATCCCCATTCTTCTTTTGTCTTTCCTCAATCCTCCCTATTCTCATTCTTCTCTTTCACTTTCACTCCCTGTAACCCCCTGCGTACTAGTGGCATCCCCATTCTTCTTTTGTCTTTCCTCAATCCTCCCTATTCTCATTCTTCTCTTTCACTTTCACTCCCTGTACCCCCTGTGTACTAGTGGCATCCCCATTCTTCTTTTGTCTTTCCTCAATCCTCCCTATTCTCATTCTTCTCTTTCACTTTCACTCCCTGTAACCCCCTGCGTACTAGTGGCATCCCCATTCGTCTTTTGTCTTTCATTAATCCTCCCTATTCTCATTCTTCTCTTTCACTTTCACTTCCTGTAACCCCCTGCGTACTAGTGGCATCCCCATTCGTCTTTTGTCTTTCATTAATCCTCCCTATTCTCATTCTTCTCTTTCACTTTCACTCCCTGTAACCCACTGCGTACTAGTGGCATCCCCATTCGTCTTTTGTCTTTCCTCAATCCTCCCTATTCTCATTCTTCTCTTTCACTTTCACTCCCT
The DNA here is from genome assembly GCA_964036315.1 of Acanthosepion esculentum. Lineage (NCBI taxonomy): Eukaryota > Metazoa > Mollusca > Cephalopoda > Sepiida > Sepiidae > Acanthosepion > Acanthosepion esculentum. Next base: position 18,814,263 of record OZ038491.1, read on the forward strand.
GTAACCCACTGCGTTCTAGTGGCATCCCCATTCGTCTTTTGTCTTTCCTCAATCCTCCCTATTCTCAGTCTTCTCTTTCACTTTCACTCCCTGTAACCCCCTGCGTACTAGTGGCATCCCCATTCTTCTTTTGTCTTTCCTCAATCCTCCCTATTCTCATTCTTCTCTTTCACTTTCACTCCCTGTACCCCCTGCGTACTAGTGGCATCCCCATTCTTCTTTTGTCTTTCCTCAATCCTCCCTATTCTCATTCTTCTCTTTCACTTTCACTCCCTGTAACCCCCTGCGTACTAGTGGCATCCCCATTCTTCTTTTGTCTTTCCTCAATCCTCCCTATTCTCATTCTTCTCTTTCACTTTCACTCCCTGTACCCCCTGCGTACTAGTGGCATCCCCATTCTTCTTTTGTCTTTCCTCAATCCTCCCTATTCTCATTCTTCTCTTTCACTTTCACTCCCTGTAACCCCCTGCGTACTAGTGGCATCCCCATTCGTCTTTTGTCTTTCATTAATCCTCTCTATTCTCATTCTTCTCTTTCACTTTCACTCCCTGTAACCCCCTGCGTACTAGTGGCATCCCCATTCGTCTTTTGTCTTTCATTAATCCTCCCTATTCTCATTCTTCTCTTTCACTTTCACTCCCTGTACCCCCTGCGTACTAGTGGCATCCCCATTCTTCTTTTGTCTTTCCTCAATCCTCCCTATTCTCATTCTTCTCTTTCACTTTCACTCCCTGTAACCCCCTGCGTACTAGTGGCATACCCATTCGTCTTTTGTCTTTCCTCAATCCTCCCTATTCTCATTCTTCTCTTTCACTTTCACTCCCTGTAACCCCCTGCGTACTAGTGGCATCCCCATTCTTCTTTTGTCTTTCCTCAATCCTCCCTATTCTCATTCTTCTCTTTCACTTTCACTCACTGTAACCCCCTGCGTACTAGTGGCATCCCCATTCGTCTTTTGTCTTTCCTCAATCCTCCCTATTCTCATTCTTCTCTTTCACTTTCACTCCCTGTAACCCCCTGCGTACTAGTGGCATCCCCATTCGTCTTTTGTCTTTCATTAATCCTCCCTATTCTCATTCTTCTCTTTCACTTTCACTCCCTGTACCCCCTGCGTACTAGTGGCATCCCCATTCTTCTTTTGTCTTTCCTCAATCCTCCCTATTCTCATTCTTCTCTTTCACTTTCACTCCCTGTAACCCCCTGCGTACTAGTGGCATCCCCATTCTTCTTTTGTCTTTCCTCAATCCTCCCTATTCTCATTCTTCTCTTTCACTTTCACTCCCTGTACCCCCTGCGTACTAGTGGCATCCCCATTCTTCTTTTGTCTTTCCTCAATCCTCCCTATTCTCATTCTTCTCTTTCACTTTCACTCCCTGTAACCCCCTGCGTACTAGTGGCATCCCCATTCGTCTTTTGTCTTTCATTAATCCTCCCTATTCTCATTCTTCTCTTTCACTTTCACTTCCTGTAACCCCCTGCGTACTAGTGGCATCCCCATTCGTCTTTTGTCTTTCATTAATCCTCCCTATTCTCATTCTTCTCTTTCACTTTCACTTCCTGTAACCCCCTGCGTACTAGTGGCATCCCCATTCGTCTTTTGTCTTTCCTCAATCCTCCCTATTCTCATTCTTCTCTTTCACTTTCACTCCCTGTAACCCACTGCGTTCTAGTGGCATCCCCATTCGTCTTTTGTCTTTCATTAATCCTCCCTATTCTCATTCTTCTCTTTCACTTTCACTCCCTGTAACCCCCTGCGTACTAGTGGCATCCCCATTCGTCTTTTGTCTTTCATTAATCCTCCCTATTCTCAGTCTTCTCTTTCACTTTCACTCCCTGTAACCCCCTGCGTACTAGTGGCATCCCCATTCGTCTTTTGTCTTTCATTAATCCTCCCTATTCTCATTCTTCTCTTTCACTTTCACTCCCTGTAACCCCCTGCGTACTAGTGGCATCCCCATTCGTCTTTTGTCTTTCATTAATCCTCCCTATTCTCAGTCTTCTCTTTCACTTTCACTCCCTGTAACCCCCTGCGTACTAGTGGCATCCCCATTCGTCTTTTGTCTTTCATTAATCCTCCCTATTCTCATTCTTCTCTTTCACTTTCACTCCCTGTAACCCCCTGCGTACTAGTGGCATCCCCATTCGTCTTTTGTCTTTCATTAATCCTCCCTATTCTCAGTCTTCTCTTTCACTTTCACTCCCTGTAACCCCCTGCGTACTAGTGGCATCCCCATTCGTCTTTTGTCTTTCATTAATCCTCCCTATTCTCATTCTTCTCTTTCACTTTCACTCCCTGTAACCCCCTGCGTACTAGTGGCATCCCCATTCGTCTTTTGTCTTTCATTAATCCTCCCTATTCTCAGTCTTCTCTTTCACTTTCACTCCCTGTAACCCCCTGCGTACTAGTGGCATCCCCATTCGTCTTTTGTCTTTCCTCAATCCTCCCTATTCTCATTCTTCTCTTTCACTTTCACTCCCTGTAACCCACTGCGTTCTAGTGGCATCCCCATTCGTCTTTTGTCTTTCATTAATCCTCCCTATTCTCATTCTTCTCTTTCACTTTCACTCCCTGTAACCCCCTGCGTACTAGTGGCATCCCCATTCGTCTTTTGTCTTTCATTAATCCTCCCTATTCTCAGTCTTCTCTTTCACTTTCACTCCCTGTAACCCCCTGCGTACTAGTGGCATCCCCATTCGTCTTTTGTCTTTCATTAATCCTCCCTATTCTCATTCTTCTCTTTCACTTTCACTCCCTGTAACCCCCTGCGTACTAGTGGCATCCCCATTCGTCTTTTGTCTTTCATTAATCCTCCCTATTCTCATTCTTCTCTTTCACTTTCACTCCCTGTAACCCCCTGCGTACTAGTGGCATCCCCATTCGTCTTTTGTCTTTCATTAATCCTCCCTATTCTCATTCTTCTCTTTCACTTTCACTCCCTGTAACCCCCTGCGTACTAGTGGCATCCCCATTCGTCTTTTGTCTTTCATTAATCCTCCCTATTCTCAGTCTTCTCTTTCACTTTCACTCCCTGTAACCCCCTGCGTACTAGTGGCATCCCCATTCGTCTTTTGTTTTTCATTAATCCTCCCTATTCTCATTCTTCTCTTTCACTTTCACTCCCTGTACCCCCTGCGTACTAGTGGCATCCCCATTCTTCTTTTGTCTTTCCTCAATCCTCCCTATTCTCATTCTTCTCTTTCACTTTCACTCCCTGTAACCCCCTGCGTACTAGTGGCATCCCCATTCGTCTTTTGTCTTTCATTAATCTTCCCTATTCTCATTCTTCTCTTTCACTTTCAGTCCCTGTAACCCACTGCGTACTAGTGGCATCCCCATTCGTCTTTTGTCTTTCATTAATCCTCCCTATTCTCAGTCTTCTCTTTCACTTTCACTCCCTGTAACCCCCTGCGTACTAGTGGCATCCCCATTCGTCTTTTGTCTTTCCTCAATCCTCCCTATTCTCATTCTTCTCTTTCACTTTCACTCCCTGTAACCCCCTGCGTACTAGTGGCATCCCCATTCGTCTTTTGTCTTTCATTAATCCTCCCTATTCTCAGTCTTCTCTTTCACTTTCACTCCCTGTAACCCCCTGCGTACTAGTGGCATCCCCATTCGTCTTTTGTCTTTCCTCAATCCTCCCTATTCTCATTCTTCTCTTTCACTTTCACTCCCTGTAACCCCCTGCGTACTAGTGGCATCCCCATTCGTCTTTTGTCTTTCCTCAATCCTCCCTATTCTCAGTCTTCTCTTTCACTTTCACTTCCTGTAACCCCCTGCGTACTAGTGGCATCCCCATTCGTCTTTTGTCTTTCCTCAATCCTCCCTATTCTCATTCTTCTCTTTCACTTTCACTTCCTGTAACCCCCTGCGTACTAGTGGCATCCCCATTCGTCTTTTGTCTTTCCTCAATCCTCCCTATTCTCATTCTTCTCTTTCACTTTCACTCCCTGTAACCCCCTGCGTACTAGTGGCATCCCCATTCGTCTTTTGTCTTTCCTCAATCCTCCCTATTCTCAGTCTTCTCTTTCACTTTCACTCCCTGTAACCCCCTGCGTACTAGTGGCATCCCCATTCGTCTTTTGTCTTTCATTAATCCTCCCTATTCTCAGTCTTCTCTTTCACTTTCACTCCCTGTAACCCCCTGCGTACTAGTGGCATCCCCATTCGTCTTTTGTCTTTCCTCAATCCTCCCTATTCTCATTCTTCTCTTTCACTTTCACTCCCTGTAACCCCCTGCGTACTAGTGGCATCCCCATTCGTCTTTTGTCTTTCCTCAATCCTCCCTATTCTCAGTCTTCTCTTTCACTTTCACTTCCTGTAACCCCCTGCGTACTAGTGGCATCCCCATTCGTCTTTTGTCTTTCCTCAATCCTCCCTATTCTCATTCTTCTCTTTCACTTTCACTCCCTGTAACCCCCTGCGTACTAGTGGCATCCCCATTCGTCTTTTGTCTTTCCTCAATCCTCCCTATTCTCATTCTTCTCTTTCACTTTCACTCCCTGTAACCCCCTGCGTACTAGTGGCATCCCCATTCGTCTTTTGTCTTTCCTCAATCCTCCCTATTCTCATTCTTCTCTTTCACTTTCACTCCCTGTAACCCCCTGCGTACTAGTGGCATCCCCATTCGTCTTTTGTCTTTCCTCAATCCTCCCTATTCTCATTCTTCTCTTTCACTTTCACTCCCTGTAACCCCCTGCGTACTAGTGGCATCCCCATTCGTCTTTTGTCTTTCATTAATCCTCCCTATTCTCAGTCTTCTCTTTCACTTTCACTCCCTGTAACCCCCTGCGTACTAGTGGCATCCCCATTCGTCTTTTGTCTTTCCTCAATCCTCCCTATTCTCATTCTTCTCTTTCACTTTCACTCCCTGTAACCCCCTGCGTACTAGTGGCATCCCCATTCGTCTTTTGTCTTTCCTCAATCCTCCCTATTCTCAGTCTTCTCTTTCACTTTCACTTCCTGTAACCCCCTGCGTACTAGTGGCATCCCCATTCGTCTTTTGTCTTTCCTCAATCCTCCCTATTCTCATTCTTCTCTTTCACTTTCACTCCCTGTAACCCCCTGCGTACTAGTGGCATCCCCATTCGTCTTTTGTCTTTCCTCAATCCTCCCTATTCTCATTCTTCTCTTTCACTTTCACTCCCTGTAACCCCCTGCGTACTAGTGGCATCCCCATTCGTCTTTTGTCTTTCATTAATCCTCCCTATTCTCAGTCTTCTCTTTCACTTTCACTCCCTGTAACCCCCTGCGTACTAGTGGCATCCCCATTCGTCTTTTGTCTTTCCTCAATCCTCCCTATTCTCATTCTTCTCTTTCACTTTCACTCCCTGTAACCCCCTGCGTACTAGTGGCATCCCCATTCGTCTTTTGTCTTTCCTCAATCCTCCCTATTCTCATTCTTCTCTTTCACTTTCACTCCCTGTAACCCCCTGCGTACTAGTGGCATCCCCATTCGTCTTTTGTCTTTCCTCAATCCTCCCTATTCTCATTCTTCTCTTTCACTTTCACTCCCTGTAACCCCCTGCGTACTAGTGGCATCCCCATTCTTCTTTTGTCTTTCCTCAATCCTCCCTATTCTCAGTCTTCTCTTTCACTTTCACTTACTGTAACCCCCTGCGTACTAGTGGCATCCCCATTCGTCTTTTGTCTTTCCTCAATCCTCCCTATTCTCATTCTTCTCTTTCACTTTCACTCCCTGTAACCCCCTGCGTACTAGTGGCATCCCCATTCTTCTTTTGTCTTTCCTCAATCCTCCCTATTCTCAGTCTTCTCTTTCACTTTCACTTCCTGTAACCCCCTGCATACTAGTGGCATCCCCATTCGTCTTTTGTCTTTCCTCAATCCTCCCTATTCTCATTCTTCTCTTTCACTTTCACTCCCTGTAACCCCCTGCGTACTTGTGGCATCCCCATTCTTCTTTTGTCTTTCCTCAATCCTCCCTATTCTCAGTCTTCTCTTTCACTTTCACTTCCTGTAACCCCCTGCGTACTAGTGGCATCCCCATTCGTCTTTTGTCTTTCCTCAATCCTCCCTATTCTCATTCTTCTCTTTCACTTTCACTCCCTGTAACCCCCTGCGTACTAGTGGCATCCCCATTCTTCTTTTGTCTTTCCTCAATCCTCCCTATTCTCATTCTTCTCTTTCACTTTCACTTCCTGTAACCCCCTGCGTACTAGTGGCATCCCCATTCGTCTTTTGTCTTTCCTCAATCCTCCCTATTCTCATTCTTCTCTTTCACTTTCACTCCCTGTAACACCCTGCGTACTAGTGGCATCCCCATTCTTCTTTTGTCTTTCCTCAATCCTCCCTATTCTCAGTCTTCTCTTTCACTTTCACTTCCTGTAACCCCCTGCGTACTAGTGGCATCCCCATTCGTCTTTTGTCTTTCCTCAATCCTCCCTATTCTCATTCTTCTCTTTCACTTTCACTCCCTGTAACCCCCTGCGTACTAGTGGCATCCCCATTCTTCTTTTGTCTTTCCTCAATCCTCCCTATTCTCAGTCTTCTCTTTCACTTTCACTTCCTGTAACCCCCTGCGTACTAGTGGCATCCCCATTCGTCTTTTGTCTTTCCTCAATCCTCCCTATTCTCATTCTTCTCGTTCACTTTCACTTCCTGTAACCCCCTGCGTACTAGTGGCATCCCCATTCGTCTTTTGTCTTTCCTCAATCCTCCCTATTCTCATTCTTCTCTTTCACTTTCACTCCCTGTAACCCCCTGCGTACTAGTGGCATCCCCATTCGTCTTTTGTCTTTCCTCAATCCTCCCTATTCTCATTCTTCTCTTTCACTTTCACTCCCTGTAACCCCCTGCGTACTAGTGGCATCCCCATTCTTCTTTTGTCTTTCCTCAATCCTCCCTATTCTCATTCTTCTCTTTCACTTTCACTCCCTGTAACCCCCTGCGTACTAGTGGCATCCCCATTCGTCTTTTGTCTTTCATTAATCCTCCCTATTCTCATTCTTCTCTTTCAATTTCACTCCCTGTAACCCCCTGCGTACTAGTGGCATCCCCATTCGTCTTTTGTCTTTCCGCAATCCTCCCTATTCTCATTCTTCTCTTTCACTCCCTGTAACCCCCTGCGTACTAGTGGCATCCCCATTCGTCTTTTGTCTTTCATTAATCCTCTCTATTCTCATTCTTCTCTTTCACTTTCACTCCCTGTAACCCCCTGCGTACTAGTGGCATCCCCATTCGTCTTTTGTCTTTCATTAATCCTCCCTATTCTCATTCTTCTCTTTCACTTTCACTCCCTGTACCCCCTGCGTACTAGTGGCATCCCCATTCTTCTTTTGTCTTTCCTCAATCCTCCCTATTCTCATTCTTCTCTTTCACGTTCACTCCCTGTAACCCCCTGCGTACTAGTGGCATCCCCATTCGTCTTTTGTCTTTCCTCAATCCTCCCTATTCTCATTCTTCTCTTTCACTTTCACTCCCTGTAACCCCCTGCGTACTAGTGGCAACCCCATTCTTCTTTTGTCGTTCCTCAATCCTCCCTATTCTCAGTCTTCTCTTTCACTTTCACTCCCTGTAACCCCCTGCGTACTAGTGGCATCCCCATTCTTCTTTTGTCTTTCCTCAATCCTCCCTATTCTCAGTCTTCTCTTTCACTTTCACTCCCTGTAACCCCCTGCGTACTAGTGGCATCCCCATTCGTCTTTTGTCTTTCCTCAATCCTCCCTATTCTCAGTCTTCTCTTTCACTTTCACTCCCTGTAACCCCCTGCGTACTAGTGGCATCCCCATTCTTCTTTTGTCTTTCATTAATCCTCCCTATTCTCAGTCTTCTCTTTCACTTTCACTCCCTGTAACCCCCTGCGTACTAGTGGCATCCCCATTCTTCTTTTGTCTTTCCTCAATCCTCCCTATTCTCAGTCTTCTCTTTCACTTTCACTCCCTGTAACTCCCTGCGTACTAGTGGCATCCCCTTTCTTCTTTTGTCTTTCATTAATCCTCCCTATTCTCAGTCTTCTCTTTCACTTTCACTCCCTGTAACCCCCTGCGTACTAGTGGCATCCCCATTCTTCTTTTGTCTTTCCTCAATCCTCCCTATTCTCAGTCTTCTCTTTCATTTTCACTCCCTGTAACTCCCTGCGTACTAGTGGCATCCCCATTCTTCTTTTGTCTTTCATTAATCCTCCCTATTCTCAGTCTTCTCTTTCACTTTCACTCCCTGTAACCCCCTGCGTACTAGTGGCATCCCCATTCTTCTTTTGTCTATCCTCAATCCTCGCTATTCTCAGTCTTCTCTTTCACTTTCACTCCCTGTAACCCCCTGCGTACTAGTGGCACCCCATTCTTCTTTTGTCTTTCCTCAATCCTCCCTATTCTCAGTCTTCTCTTTCACTTTCACTCCCTGTAACCCCCTGCGTACTAGTGGCATCCCCATTCTTCTTTTGTCTTTCCTCAATCCTCCCTATTCTCAGTCTTCTCTTTCACTTTCACTCCCTGTAACTCCCTGCGTACTAGTGGCATCCCCATTCTTCTTTTGTCTTTCCTCAATCCTCCCTATTCTCATTCTTCTCTTTCACTTTCACTCCCTGTAACCCCCTGCGTACTAGTGGCATCCCCATTCGTCTTTTGTCTTTCCTCAATCCTCCCTATTCTCAGTCTTCTCTTTCACTTTCACTCCCTGTAACCCCCTGCGTACTAGTGGCATCCCCATTCGTCTTTTGTCTTTCATTAATCCTCCCTATTCTCATTCTTCTCTTTCACTTTCACTCCCTGTACCCCCTGCGTACTAGTGGCATCCCCATTCTTCTTTTGTCTTTCCTCAATCCTCCCTATTCTCATTCTTCTCTTTCACTTTCACTCCCTTTAACCCCCTGCGTACTAGTGGCATCCCCATTCGTCTTTTGTCTTTCATTAATCCTCTCTATTCTCATTCTTCTCTTTCACTTTCACTACCTGTAACCCCCTGCGTACTAGTGGCATCCCCATTCGTCTTTTGTCTTTCATTAATCCTCCCTATTCTCATTCTTCTCTTTCACTTTCACTCCCTGTAACCCCCTGCGTACTAGTGGCATCCCCATTCTTCTTTTGTCTTTCCTCAATCCTCCCTATTCTCATTCTTCTCTTTCACTTTCACTCCCTGTAACCCCCTGCGTACTAGTGGCATCCCCATTCGTCTTTTGTCTTTCATTAATCCTCCCTATTCTCATTCTTCTCTTTCACTTTCACTCCCTGTACCCCCTGCGTACTAGTGGCATCCCCATTCTTCTTTTGTCTTTCCTCAATCCTCCCTATTCTCATTCTTCTCTTTCACTTTCACTCCCTTTAACCCCCTGCGTACTAGTGGCATCCCCATTCGTCTTTTGTCTTTCATTAATCCTCTCTATTCTCATGCTTCTCTTTCACTTTCACTACCTGTAACCCCCTGCGTACTAGTGGCATCCCCATTCGTCTTTTGTTTTTCATTAATCCTCCCTATTCTCATTCTTCTCTTTCACTTTCACTCCCTGTACCCCCTGCGTACTAGTGGCATCCCCATTCTTCTTTTGTCTTTCCTCAATCCTCCCTATTCTCATTCTTCTCTTTCACTTTCACTCCCTGTAACCCCCTGCGTACTAGTGGCATCCCCATTCGTCTTTTGTCTTTCATTAATCTTCCCTATTCTCATTCTTCTCTTTCACTTTCACTCCCTGTAACCCACTGCGTTCTAGTGGCATCCCCATTCGTCTTTTGTCTTTCATTAATCCTCCCTATTCTCAGTCTTCTCTTTCACTTTCACTCCCTGTAACCCCCTGCGTACTAGTGGCATCCCCATTCGTCTTTTGTCTTTCCTCAATCCTCCCTATTCTCATTCTTCTCTTTCACTTTCACTCCCTGTAACTCCCTGCGTACTAGTGGCATCCCCATTCTTCTTTTGTCTTTCCTCAATCCTCCCTATTCTCATTCTTCTCTTTCACTTTCACTCCCTGTAACCCCCTGCGTACTAGTGGCATCCCCATTCGTCTTTTGTCTTTCCTCAATCCTCCCTATTCTCAGTCTTCTCTTTCACTTTCACTCCCTGTAACCCCCTGCGTACTAGTGGCATCCCCATTTGTCTTTTGTCTTTCATTAATCCTCCCTATTCTCATTCTTCTCTTTCACTTTCACTCCCTGTACCCCCTGCGTACTAGTGGCATCCCCATTCTTCTTTTGTCTTTCCTCAATCCTCCCTATTCTCATTCTTCTCTTTCACTTTCACTCCCTTTAACCCCCTGCGTACTAGTGGCATCCCCATTCGTCTTTTGTCTTTCCTCAATCCTCCCTATTCTCATTCTTCTCTTTCACTTTCACTCCCTGTAACCCCCTGCGTACTAGTGGCATCACCATTCGTCTTTTGTCTTTCCTCAATCCTCCCTATTCTCATTCTTCTCTTTCACTTTCACTCCCTGTAACTCCCTGCGTACTAGTGGCATCCCCATTCTTCTTTTGTCTTTCCTCAATCCTCCCTATTCTCATTCTTCTCTTTCACTTTCACTCCCTGTAACCCCCTGCGTACTAGTGGCATCCCCATTCGTCTTTTGTCTTTCCTCAATCCTCCCTATTCTCAGTCTTCTCTTTCACTTTCACTCCCTGTAACCCCCTGCGTACTAGTGGCATCCCCATTCGTCTTTTGTCTTTCATTAATCCTCCCTATTCTCATTCTTCTCTTTCACTTTCACTCCCTGTACCCCCTGCGTACTAGTGGCATCCCCATTCTTCTTTTGTCTTTCCTCAATCCTCCCTATTCTCATTCTTCTCTTTCACTTTCACTCCCTGTAACCCCCTGCGTACTAGTGGCATCCCCATTCGTCTTTTGTCTTTCATTAATCCTCCCTATTCTCATTCTTCTCTTTCACTTTCACTCCCTGTAACCCCCTGCGTACTAGTGGCATCCCCATTCGTCTTTTGTCTTTCATTAATCTTCCCTATTCTCATTCTTCTCTTTCACTTTCACTCCCTGTAACCCACTGCGTTCTAGTGGCATCCCCATTCTTCTTTTGTCTTTCATTAATCCTCCCTATTCTCAGTCTTCTCTTTCACTTTCACTCCCTGTACCCCCTGCGTACTAGTGGCATCCCCATTCTTCTTTTGTCTTTCCTCAATCCTCCCTATTCTCATTCTTCTCTTTCACTTTCACTCCCTTTAACCCCCTGCGTACTAGTGGCATCCCCATTCGTCTTTTGTCTTTCCTCAATCCTCCCTATTCTCATTCTTCTCTTTCACTTTCACTCCCTTTAACCCCCTGCGTACTAGTGGCATCCCCATTCTTCTTTTGTCTTTCCTCAATCCTCCCTATTCTCATTCTTCTCTTTCACTTTCACTCCCTTTAACCCCCTGCGTACTAGTGGCATCCCCATTCGTCTTTTGTCTTTCATTAATCTTCCCTATTCTCATTCTTCTCTTTCACTTTCACTCCCTGTAACCCCCTGCGTACTAGTGGCATCCCCATTCTTCTTTTGTCTTTCCTCAATCCTCCCTATTCTCATTCTTCTCTTTCACTTTCACTCCCTTTAACCCCCTGCGTACTAGTGGCATCCCCATTCGTCTTTTGTCTTTCATTAATCCTCCCTATTCTCATTCTTCTCTTTCACTTTCACTCCCTGTAACCCCCTGCGTACTAGTGGCATCCCCATTCGTCTTTTGTCTTTCATTAATCTTCCCTATTCTCATTCTTCTCTTTCACTTTCACTCCCTGTAACCCACTGCGTTCTAGTGGCATCCCCATTCGTCTTTTGTCTTTCATTAATCCTCCCTATTCTCAGTCTTCTCTTTCACTTTCACTCCCTGTAACCCCCTGCGTACTAGTGGCATCCCCATTCGTCTTTTGTCTTTCCTCAATCCTCCCTATTCTCATTCTTCTCTTTCACTTTCACTCCCTGTAACTCCCTGCGTACTAGTGGCATCCCCATTCTTCTTTTGTCTTTCCTCAATCCTCCCTATTCTCATTCTTCTCTTTCACTTTCACTCCCTGTAACCCCCTGCGTACTAGTGGCATCCCCATTCGTCTTTTGTCTTTCCTCAATCCTCCCTATTCTCAGTCTTCTCTTTCACTTTCACTCCCTGTAACCCCCTGCGTACTAGTGGCATCCCCATTCGTCTTTTGTCTTTCATTAATCCTCCCTATTCTCATTCTTCTCTTTCACTTTCACTCCCTGTACCCCCTGCGTACTAGTGGCATCCCCATTCTTCTTTTGTCTTTCCTCAATCCTCCCTATTCTCATTCTTCTCTTTCACTTTCACTCCCTGTAACCCCCTGCGTACTAGTGGCATCCCCATTCGTCTTTTGTCTTTCATTAATCCTCCCTATTCTCATTCTTCTCTTTCACTTTCACTCCCTGTAACCCCCTGCGTACTAGTGGCATCCCCATTCGTCTTTTGTCTTTCATTAATCTTCCCTATTCTCATTCTTCTCTTTCACTTTCACTCCCTGTAACCCACTGCGTTCTAGTGGCATCCCCATTCGTCTTTTGTCTTTCATTAATCCTCCCTATTCTCAGTCTTCTCTTTCACTTTCACTCCCTGTAACCCCCTGCGTACTAGTGGCATCCCCATTCGTCTTTTGTCTTTCCTCAATCCTCCCTATTCTCATTCTTCTCTTTCACTTTCACTCCCTGTAACTCCCTGCGTACTAGTGGCATCCCCATTCTTCTTTTGTCTTTCCTCAATCCTCCCTATTCTCATTCTTCTCTTTCACTTTCACTCCCTGTAACCCCCTGCGTACTAGTGGCATCCCCATTCTTCTTTTGTCTTTCCTCAATCCTCTCTATTCTCATTCTTCTCTTTCACTTTCACTTCCTGTAACCCCCTGCGTACTAGTGGCATCCCCATTCTTCTTTTGTCTTTCATTAATCCTCCCTATTCTCATTCTTCTCTTTCACTTTCACTCCCTGTAACCCCCTGCGTACTAGTGGCATCCCCATTCGTCTTTTGTCTTTCCTCAATCCTCCCTATTCTCAGTCTTCTCTTTCACTTTCACTCCCTGTAACCCCCTGCGTACTAGTGGCATCCCCATTCGTCTTTTGTCTTTCATTAATCCTCCCTATTCTCATTCTTCTCTTTCACTTTCACTCCCTGTACCCCCTGCGTACTAGTGGCATCCCCATTCTTCTTTTGTCTTTCCTCAATCCTCCCTATTCTCATTCTTCTCTTTCACTTTCACTCCCTGTAACCCCCTGCGTACTAGTGGCATCCCCATTCGTCTTTTGTCTTTCCTCAATCCTCCCTATTCTCATTCTTCTCTTTCACTTTCACTCCCTGTAACCCCCTGCGTACTAGTGGTATCCCCATTCGTCTTTTGTCTTTCCTCAATCCTCCCTATTCTCATTCTTCTCTTTCACTTTCACTCCCTGTAACTCCCTGCGTACTAGTGGCATCCCCATTCTTCTTTTGTCTTTCCTCAATCCTCCCTATTCTCATTCTTCTCTTTCACTTTCACTCCCTGTAACCCCCTGCGTACTAGTGGCATCCCCATTCGTCTTTTGTCTTTCCTCAATCCTCCCTATTCTCAGTCTTCTCTTTCACTTTCACTCCCTGTAACCCCCTGCGTACTAGTGGCATCCCCATTCGTCTTTTGTCTTTCATTAATCCTCCCTATTCTCATTCTTCTCTTTCACTTTCACTCCCTGTACCCCCTGCGTACTAGTGGCATCCCCATTCTTCTTTTGTCTTTCCTCAATCCTCCCTATTCTCATTCTTCTCTTTCACTTTCACTCCCTTTAACCCCCTGCGTACTAGTGGCATCCCCATTCGTCTTTTGTCTTTCATTAATCCTCTCTATTCTCATTCTTCTCTTTCACTTTCACTACCTGTAACCCCCTGCGTACTAGTGGCATCCCCATTCGTCTTTTGTCTTTCATTAATCCTCCCTATTCTCATTCTTCTCTTTCACTTTCACTCCCTGTAACCCCCTGCGTACTAGTGGCATCCCCATTCTTCTTTTGTCTTTCCTCAATCCTCCCTATTCTCATTCTTCTCTTTCACTTTCACTCCCTGTAACACCCTGCGTACTAGTGGCATCCCCATTCGTCTTTTGTCTTTCCTCAATCCTCCCTATTCTCAGTCTTCTCTTTCACTTTCACTCCCTGTAACTCCCTGCGTACTAGTGGCATCCCCATTCTTCTTTTGTCTTTCCTCAATCCTCCCTATTCTCATTCTTCTCTTTCACTTTCACTCCCTGTAACCCCCTGCGTACTAGTGGCATCCCCATTCGTCTTTTGTCTTTCCTCAATCCTCCCTATTCTCAGTCTTCTCTTTCACTTTCACTCCCTGTAACCCCCTGCGTACTAGTGGCATCCCCATTCGTCTTTTGTCTTTCATTAATCCTCCCTATTCTCATTCTTCTCTTTCACTTTCACTCCCTGTACCCCCTGCGTACTAGTGGCATCCCCATTCTTCTTTTGTCTTTCCTCAATCCTCCCTATTCTCATTCTTCTCTTTCACTTTCACTCCCTTTAACCCCCTGCGTACTAGTGGCATCCCCATTCGTCTTTTGTCTTTCATTAATCCTCTCTATTCTCATTCTTCTCTTTCACTTTCACTACCTGTAACCCCCTGCGTACTAGTGGCATCCCCATTCGTCTTTTGTCTTTCATTAATCCTCCCTATTCTCATTCTTCTCTTTCACTTTCACTCCCTGTAACCCCCTGCGTACTAGTGGCATCCCCATTCTTCTTTTGTCTTTCCTCAATCCTCCCTATTCTCATTCTTCTCTTTCACTTTCACTCCCTGTAACCCCCTGCGTACTAGTGGCATACCCATTCGTCTTTTGTCTTTCCTCAATCCTCCCTATTCTCAGTCTTCTCTTTCACTTTCACTCCCTGTAACCCCCTGCGTACTAGTGGCATCCCCATTCGTCTTTTGTCTTTCATTAATCCTCCCTATTCTCATTCTTCTCTTTCACTTTCACTCCCTGTACCCCCTGCGTACTAGTGGCATCCCCATTCTTCTTTTGTCTTTCCTCAATCCTCCCTATTCTCATTCTTCTCTTTCACTTTCACTCCCTTTAACCCCCTGCGTACTAGTGGCATCCCCATTCGTCTTTTGTCTTTCCTCAATCCTCCCTATTCTCATTCTTCTCTTTCACTTTCACTCCCTGTACCCCCTGCGTACTAGTGGCATCCCCATTCTTCTTTTGTCTTTCCTCAATCCTCCCTATTCTCATTCTTCTCTTTCACTTTCACTCCCTGTACCCCCTGCGTACTAGTGGCATCCCCATTCTTCTTTTGTCTTTCCTCAATCCTCCCTATTCTCATTCTTCTCTTTCACTTTCACTCCCTTTAACCCCCTGCGTACTAGTGGCATCCCCATTCGTCTTTTGTCTTTCATTAATCCTCTCTATTCTCATTCTTCTCTTTCACTTTCACTACCTGTAACCCCCTGCGTACTAGTGGCATCCCCATTCGTCTTTTGTCTTTCATTAATCCTCCCTATTCTCATTCTTCTCTTTCACTTTCACTCCCTGTAACCCCCTGCGTACTAGTGGCATCCCCATTCTTCTTTTGTCTTTCCTCAATCCTCCCTATTCTCATTCTTCTCTTTCACTTTCACTCCCTGTAACCCCCTGCGTACTAGTGGCATCCCCATTCTTCTTTTGTCTTTCCTCAATCCTCCCTATTCTCAGTCTTCTCTTTCACTTTCACTCCCTGTAACCCCCTGCGTACTAGTGGCATCCCCATTCGTCTTTTGTCTTTCATTAATCCTCCCTATTCTCATTCTTCTCTTTCACTTTCACTCCCTGTACCCCCTGCGTACTAGTGGCATCCCCATTCTTCTTTTGTCTTTCCTCAATCCTCCCTATTCTCATTCTTCTCTTTCACTTTCACTCCCTTTAACCCCCTGCGTACTAGTGGCATCCCCATTCGTCTTTTGTCTTTCCTCAATCCTCCCTATTCTCATTCTTCTCTTTCACTTTCACTCCCTGTACCCCCTGCGTACTAGTGGCATCCCCATTCTTCTTTTGTCTTTCCTCAATCCTCCCTATTCTCATTCTTCTCTTTCACTTTCACTCCCTGTACCCCCTGCGTACTAGTGGCATCCCCATTCTTCTTTTGTCTTTCCTCAATCCTCCCTATTCTCATTCTTCTCTTTCACTTTCACTCCCTTTAACCCCCTGCGTACTAGTGGCATCCCCATTCGTCTTTTGTCTTTCCTCAATCCTCCCTATTCTCATTCTTCTCTTTCACTTTCACTCCCTGTACCCCCTGCGTACTAGTGGCATCCCCATTCTTCTTTTGTCTTTCCTCAATCCTCCCTATTCTCATTCTTCTCTTTCACTTTCACTCCCTGTACCCCCTGCGTACTAGTGGCATCCCCATTCTTCTTTTGTCTTTCCTCAATCCTCCCTATTCTCATTCTTCTCTTTCACTTTCACTCCCTTTAACCCCCTGCGTACTAGTGGCATCCCCATTCGTCTTTTGTCTTTCCTCAATCCTCCCTATTCTCATTCTTCTCTTTCACTTTCACTCCCTGTACCCCCTGCGTACTAGTGGCATCCCCATTCTTCTTTTGTCTTTCCTCAATCCTCCCTATTCTCATTCTTCTCTTTCACTTTCACTCCCTGTACCCCCTGCGTACTAGTGGCATCCCCATTCTTCTTTTGTCTTTCCTCAATCCTCCCTATTCTCATTCTTCTCTTTCACTTTCACTCCCTTTAACCCCCTGCGTACTAGTGGCATCCCCATTCGTCTTTTGTCTTTCATTAATCCTCTCTATTCTCATTCTTCTCTTTCACTTTCACTACCTGTAACCCCCTGCGTACTAGTGGCATCCCCATTCTTCTTTTGTCTTTCCTCAATCCTCCCTATTCTCAGTCTTCTCTTTCACTTTCACTCCCTGTACCCCCTGCGTACTAGTGGCATCCCCATTCGTCTTTTGTTTTTCATTAATCTTCCCTATTCTCATTCTTCTCTTTCACTTTCACTCCCTGTACCCCCTGCGTACTAGTGGCATCCCCATTCTTCTTTTGTCTTTCCTCAATCCTCCCTATTCTCATTCTTCTCTTTCACTTTCACTCCCTTTAACCCCCTGCGTACTAGTGGCATCCCCATTCGTCTTTTGTTTTTCATTAATCCTCCCTATTCTCATTCTTCTCTTTCACTTTCACTCCCTGTAACCCCCTGCGTACTAGTGGCATCCCCATTCTTCTTTTGTCTTTCCTCAATCCTCCCTATTCTCATTCTTCTCTTTCACTTTCACTCCCTGTAACCCCCTGCGTACTAGTGGCATCCCCATTCTTCTTTTGTCTTTCCTCAATCCTCCCTATTCTCATTCTTCTCTTTCACTTTCACTCCCTGTACCCCCTGCGTACTAGTGGCATCCCCATTCGTCTTTTGTCTTTCATTAATCCTCCCTATTCTCAGTCTTCTCTTTCACTTTCACTCCCTGTACCCCCTGCGTACTAGTGGCATCCCCATTCTTCTTTTGTCTTTCCTCAATCCTCCCTATTCTCATTCTTCTCTTTCACTTTCACTCCCTTTAACCCCCTGCGTACTAGTGGCATCCCCATTCGTCTTTTGTTTTTCATTAATCCTCCCTATTCTCATTCTTCTCTTTCACTTTCACTCCCTGTACCCCCTGCGTACTAGTGGCATCCCCATTCTTCTTTTGTCTTTCCTCAATCCTCCCTATTCTCATTCTTCTCTTTCACTTTCACTCCCTTTAACCCCCTGCGTACTAGTGGCATCCCCATTCGTCTTTTGTTTTTCATTAATCCTCCCTATTCTCATTCTTCTCTTTCACTTTCACTCCCTGTACCCCCTGCGTACTAGTGGCATCCCCATTCTTCTTTTGTCTTTCCTCAATCCTCCCTATTCTCATTCTTCTCTTTCACTTTCACTCCCTGTACCCCCTGCGTACTAGTGGCATCCCCATTCTTCTTTTGTCTTTCCTCAATCCTCCCTATTCTCATTCTTCTCTTTCACTTTCACTCCCTTTAACCCCCTGCGTACTAGTGGCATCCCCATTCGTCTTTTGTCTTTCATTAATCCTCTCTATTCTCATTCTTCTCTTTCACTTTCACTACCTGTAACCCCCTGCGTACTAGTGGCATCCCCATTCGTCTTTTGTTTTTCATTAATCTTCCCTATTCTCATTCTTCTCTTTCACTTTCACTCCCTGTACCCCCTGCGTACTAGTGGCATCCCCATTCTTCTTTTGTCTTTCCTCAATCCTCCCTATTCTCATTCTTCTCTTTCACTTTCACTCCCTTTAACCCCCTGCGTACTAGTGGCATCCCCATTCGTCTTTTGTTTTTCATTAATCCTCCCTATTCTCATTCTTCTCTTTCACTTTCACTCCCTGTACCCCCTGCGTACTAGTGGCATCCCCATTCTTCTTTTGTCTTTCCTCAATCCTCCCTATTCTCATTCTTCTCTTTCACTTTCACTCCCTGTACCCCCTGCGTACTAGTGGCATCCCCATTCGTCTTTTGTTTTTCATTAATCCTCCCTATTCTCATTCTTCTCTTTCACTTTCACTCCCTGTACCCCCTGCGTACTAGTGGCATCCCCATTCTTCTTTTGTCTTTCCTCAATCCTCCCTATTCTCATTCTTCTCTTTCACTTTCACTCCCTTTAACCCCCTGCGTACTAGTGGCATCCCCATTCGTCTTTTGTTTTTCATTAATCCTCCCTATTCTCATTCTTCTCTTTCACTTTCACTCCCTGTACCCCCTGCGTACTAGTGGCATCCCCATTCTTCTTTTGTCTTTCCTCAATCCTCCCTATTCTCATTCTTCTCTTTCACTTTCACTCCCTGTACCCCCTGCGTACTAGTGGCATCCCCATTCTTCTTTTGTCTTTCCTCAATCCTCCCTATTCTCATTCTTCTCTTTCACTTTCACTCCCTTTAACCCCCTGCGTACTAGTGGCATCCCCATTCGTCTTTTGTCTTTCATTAATCCTCTCTATTCTCATTCTTCTCTTTCACTTTCACTACCTGTAACCCCCTGCGTACTAGTGGCATCCCCATTCGTCTTTTGTTTTTCATTAATCTTCCCTATTCTCATTCTTCTCTTTCACTTTCACTCCCTGTACCCCCTGCGTACTAGTGGCATCCCCATTCTTCTTTTGTCTTTCCTCAATCCTCCCTATTCTCATTCTTCTCTTTCACTTTCACTCCCTTTAACCCCCTGCGTACTAGTGGCATCCCCATTCGTCTTTTGTTTTTCATTAATCCTCCCTATTCTCATTCTTCTCTTTCACTTTCACTCCCTGTACCCCCTGCGTACTAGTGGCATCCCCATTCTTCTTTTGTCTTTCCTCAATCCTCCCTATTCTCATTCTTCTCTTTCACTTTCACTCCCTGTACCCCCTGCGTACTAGTGGCATCCCCATTCGTCTTTTGTTTTTCATTAATCCTCCCTATTCTCATTCTTCTCTTTCACTTTCACTCCCTGTACCCCCTGCGTACTAGTGGCATCCCCATTCTTCTTTTGTCTTTCCTCAATCCTCCCTATTCTCATTCTTCTCTTTCACTTTCACTCCCTTTAACCCCCTGCGTACTAGTGGCATCCCCATTCGTCTTTTGTTTTTCATTAATCCTCCCTATTCTCATTCTTCTCTTTCACTTTCACTCCCTGTACCCCCTGCGTACTAGTGGCATCCCCATTCTTCTTTTGTCTTTCCTCAATCCTCCCTATTCTCATTCTTCTCTTTCACTTTCACTCCCTGTACCCCCTGCGTACTAGTGGCATCCCCATTCTTCTTTTGTCTTTCCTCAATCCTCCCTATTCTCATTCTTCTCTTTCACTTTCACTCCCTTTAACCCCCTGCGTACTAGTGGCATCCCCATTCGTCTTTTGTCTTTCATTAATCCTCTCTATTCTCATTCTTCTCTTTCACTTTCACTACCTGTAACCCCCTGCGTACTAGTGGCATCCCCATTCGTCTTTTGTTTTTCATTAATCTTCCCTATTCTCATTCTTCTCTTTCACTTTCACTCCCTGTACCCCCTGCGTACTAGTGGCATCCCCATTCTTCTTTTGTCTTTCCTCAATCCTCCCTATTCTCATTCTTCTCTTTCACTTTCACTCCCTTTAACCCCCTGCGTACTAGTGGCATCCCCATTCGTCTTTTGTTTTTCATTAATCCTCCCTATTCTCATTCTTCTCTTTCACTTTCACTCCCTGTAACCCCCTGCGTACTAGTGGCATCCCCATTCTTCTTTTGTCTTTCCTCAATCCTCCCTATTCTCAGTCTTCTCTTTCACTTTCACTCCCTGTAAGCCCCTGCGTACTAGTGGCATCCCCATTCTTCTTTTGTCTTTCCTCAATCCTCCCTATTCTCATTCTTCTCTTTCACTTTCACTCCCTGTACCCCCTGCGTACTAGTGGCATCCCCATTCTTCTTTTGTCTTTCCTCAATCCTCCCTATTCTCATTCTTCTCTTTCACTTTCACTCCCTGTACCCCCTGCGTACTAGTGGCATCCCCATTCGTCTTTTGTCTTTCCTCAATCCTCCCTATTCTCATTCTTCTCTTTCACTTTCACTCCCTTTAACCCCCTGCGTACTAGTGGCATCCCCATTCGTCTTTTGTCTTTCCTCAATCCTCCCTATTCTCAGTCTTCTCTTTCACTTTCACTCCCTGTAAGCCCCTGCGTACTAGTGGCATCCCCATTCGTCTTTTGTCTTTCCTCAATCCTCCCTATTCTCATTCTTCTCTTTCACTTTCACTCCCTGTAACCCCCTGCGTACTAGTGGCATCCCCATTCTTCTTTTGTCTTTCCTCAATCCTCCCTATTCTCATTCTTCTCTTTCACTTTCACTCCCTGTAACCCCCTGCGTACTAGTGGCATTCCCTTTCGTCTTTTGTCTTTCCTCAATCCTCCCTATTCTCATTCTTCTCTTTCACTTTCACTCCCTGTAACTCCCTGCGTACTAGTGGCATCCCCATTCGTCTTTTGTCTTTCATTAATCTTCCCTATTCTCATTCTTCTCTTTCACTTTCACTCCCTGTAACCCACTGCGTTCTAGTGGCATCCCCATTCTTCTTTTGTCTTTCATTAATCCTCTCTATTCTCATTCTTCTCTTTCACTTTCACTACCTGTAACCCCCTGCGTACTAGTGGCATCCCCATTCGTCTTTTGTTTTTCATTAATCTTCCCTATTCTCATTCTACTCTTTCACTTTCACTCCCTGTACCCCCTGCGTACTAGTGGCATCCCCATTCTTCTTTTGTCTTTCCTCAATCCTCCCTATTCTCATTCTTCTCTTTCACTTTCACTCCCTTTAACCCCCTGCGTACTAGTGGCATCCCCATTCGTCTTTTGTTTTTCATTAATCCTCCCTATTCTCAGTCTTCTCTTTCACTTTCACTCCCTGTAAGCCCCTGCGTACTAGTGGCATCCCCATTCTTCTTTTGTCTTTCCTCAATCCTCCCTATTCTCATTCTTCTCTTTCACTTTCACTCCCTGTAACCCCCTGCGTACTAGTGGCATCCCCATTCTTCTTTTGTCTTTCCTCAATCCTCCCTATTCTCATTCTTCTCTTTCACTTTCACTCCCTGTAACCCCCTGCGTACTAGTGGCATTCCCTTTCGTCTTTTGTCTTTCCTCAATCCTCCCTATTCTCATTCTTCTCTTTCACTTTCACTCCCTGTAACTCCCTGCGTACTAGTGGCATCCCCATTCGTCTTTTGTCTTTCATTAATCTTCCCTATTCTCATTCTTCTCTTTCACTTTCACTCCCTGTAACCCACTGCGTTCTAGTGGCATCCCCATTCTTCTTTTGTCTTTCCTCAATCCTCCCTATTCTCATTCTTCTCTTTCACTTTCACTCCCTGTAACCCCCTGCGTACTAGTGGCATCCCCATTCTTCTTTTGTCTTTCCTCAATCCTCCCTATTCTCATTCTTCTCTTTCACTTTCACTCCCTGTAACCCCCTGCGTACTAGTGGCATTCCCTTTCGTCTTTTGTCTTTCCTCAATCCTCCCTATTCTCATTCTTCTCTTTCACTTTCACTCCCTGTAACCCCCTGCGTACTAGTGGCATCCCCATTCGTCTTTTGTCTTTCATTAATCTTCCCTATTCTCATTCTTCTCTTTCACTTTCACTCCCTGTAACCCACTGCGTTCTAGTGGCATCCCCATTCGTCTTTTGTCTTTCATTAATCCTCCCTATTCTCAGTCTTCTCTTTCACTTTCACTCCCTGTAACCCCCTGCGTACTAGTGGCATCCCCATTCGTCTTTTGTCTTTCCTCAATCCTCCCTATTCTCAGTCTTCTCTTTCACTTTCACTCCCTGTAAGCCCCTGCGTACTAGTGGCATCCCCATTCTTCTTTTGTCTTTCCTCAATCCTCCCTATTCTCATTCTTCTCTTTCACTTTCACTCCCTGTAACCCCCTGCGTACTAGTGGCATCCCCATTCTTCTTTTGTCTTTCCTCAATCCTCCCTATTCTCATTCTTCTCTTTCACTTTCACTCCCTGTAACCCCCTGCGTACTAGTGGCATTCCCTTTCGTCTTTTGTCTTTCCTCAATCCTCCCTATTCTCATTCTTCTCTTTCACTTTCACTCCCTGTAACTCCCTGCGTACTAGTGGCATCCCCATTCGTCTTTTGTCTTTCATTAATCTTCCCTATTCTCATTCTTCTCTTTCACTTTCACTCCCTGTAACCCACTGCGTTCTAGTGGCATCCCCATTCGTCTTTTGTCTTTCATTAATCCTCCCTATTCTCAGTCTTCTCTTTCACTTTCACTCCCTGTAACCCCCTGCGTACTAGTGGCATCCCCATTCGTCTTTTGTCTTTCCTCAATCCTCCCTATTCTCATTCTTCTCTTTCACTTTCACTCCCTGTAACCCCCTGCGTACTAGTGGCATCCCCATTCGTCTTTTGTCTTTCATTAATCCTCCCTATTCTCAGTCTTCTCTTTCACTTTCACTCCCTGTAACCCCCTGCGTACTAGTGGCATCCCCATTCGTCTTTTGTCTTTCCTCAATCCTCCCTATTCTCATTCTTCTCTTTCACTTTCACTCCCTGTAACCCCCTGCGTACTAGTGGCATCCCCATTCGTCTTTTGTCTTTCCTCAATCCTCCCTATTCTCATTCTTCTCTTTCACTTTCACTCCCTGTAACCCCCTGCGTACTAGTGGCATCCCCATTCTTCTTTTGTCTTTCCTCAATCCTCCCTATTCTCAGTCTTCTCTTTCACTTTCACTTCCTGTAACCCCCTGCGTACTAGTGGCATCCCCATTCGTCTTTTGTCTTTCCTCAATCCTCCCTATTCTCATTCTTCTCTTTCACTTTCACTCCCTGTAACCCCCTGCGTACTAGTGGCATCCCCATTCTTCTTTTGTCTTTCCTCAATCCTCCCTATTCTCAGTCTTCTCTTTCACTTTCACTTCCTGTAACCCCCTGCGTACTAGTGGCATCCCCATTCGTCTTTTGTCTTTCCTCAATCCTCCCTATTCTCATTCTTCTCTTTCACTTTCACTCCCTGTAACACCCTGCGTACTAGTGGCATCCCCATTCTTCTTTTGTCTTTCCTCAATCCTCCCTATTCTCAGTCTTCTCTTTCACTTTCACTTCCTGTAACCCCCTGCGTACTAGTGGCATCCCCATTCGTCTTTTGTCTTTCCTCAATCCTCCCTATTCTCATTCTTCTCTTTCACTTTCACTCCCTGTAACCCCCTGCGTACTAGTGGCATCCCCATTCTTCTTTTGTCTTTCATTAATCCTCCCTATTCTCATTCTTCTCTTTCACTTTCACTCCCTGTAACCCCCTGCGTACTAGTGGCATCCCCATTCGTCTTTTGTCTTTCCTCAATCCTCCCTATTCTCATTCTTCTCTTTCACTTTCACTTCCTGTAACCCCCTGCGTACTAGTGGCATCCCCATTCGTCTTTTGTCTTTCCTCAATCCTCCCTATTCTCATTCTTCTCTTTCACTTTCACTCCCTGTAACCCCCTGCGTACTAGTGGCATCCCCATTCTTCTTTTGTCTTTCATTAATCCTCCCTATTCTCATTCTTCTCTTTCACTTTCACTCCCTGTAACCCCCTGCGTACTAGTGGCATCCCCATTCTTCTTTTGTCTTTCCTCAATCCTCCCTATTCTCAGTCTTCTCTTTCACTTTCACTTCCTGTAACCCCCTGCGTACTAGTGGCATCCCCATTCGTCTTTTGTCTTTCCTCAATCCTCCCTATTCTCATTCTTCTCTTTCACTTTCACTTCCTGTAACCCCCTGCGTACTAGTGGCATCCCCATTCTTCTTTTGTCTTTCCTCAATCCTCCCTATTCTCAGTCTTCTCTTTCACTTTCACTTCCTGTAACCCCCTGCGTACTAGTGGCATCCCCATTCGTCTTTTGTCTTTCCTCAATCCTCCCTATTCTCATTCTTCTCTTTCACTTTCACTCCCTGTAACCCCCTGCGTACTAGTGGCATCCCCATTCTTCTTTTGTCTTTCATTAATCCTCCCTATTCTCATTCTTCTCTTTCACTTTCACTCCCTGTAACCCCCTGCGTACTAGTGGCATCCCCATTCGTCTTTTGTCTTTCCTCAATCCTCCCTATTCTCATTCTTCTCTTTCACTTTCACTCCCTGTAACCCCCTGCGTACTAGTGGCATCCCCATTCTTCTTTTGTCTTTCATTAATCCTCCCTATTCTCATTCTTCTCTTTCACTTTCACTCCCTGTAACCCCCTGCGTACTAGTGGCATCCCCATTCGTCTTTTGTCTTTCCTCAATCCTCCCTATTCTCATTCTTCTCTTTCACTTTCACTCCCTGTAACCCCCTGCGTACTAGTGGCATCCCCATTCTTCTTTTGTCTTTCATTAATCCTCCCTATTCTCATTCTTCTCTTTCACTTTCACTCCCTGTAACCCCCTGCGTACTAGTGGCATCCCCATTCGTCTTTTGTCTTTCCTCAATCCTCCCTATTCTCATTCTTCTCTTTCACTTTCACTTCCTGTAACCCCCTGCGTACTAGTGGCATCCCCATTCGTCTTTTGTCTTTCCTCAATCCTCCCTATTCTCATTCTTCTCTTTCACTTTCACTCCCTGTAACCCCCTGCGTACTAGTGGCATCCCCATTCTTCTTTTGTCTTTCATTAATCCTCCCTATTCTCAGTCTTCTCTTTCACTTTCACTCCCTGTAACCCCCTGCGTACTAGTGGCATCCCCATTCTTCTTTTGTCTTTCCTCAATCCTCCCTATTCTCATTCTTCTCTTTCACTTTCACTCCCTGTAACACCCTGCGTACTAGTGGCATCCCCATTCTTCTTTTGTCTTTCCTCAATCCTCCCTATTCTCAGTCTTCTCTTTCACTTTCACTTCCTGTAACCCCCTGCGTACTAGTGGCATCCCCATTCGTCTTTTGTCTTTCCTCAATCCTCCCTATTCTCATTCTTCTCTTTCACTTTCACTCCCTGTAACCCCCTGCGTACTAGTGGCATCCCCATTCTTCTTTTGTCTTTCATTAATCCTCCCTATTCTCATTCTTCTCTTTCACTTTCACTCCCTGTAACCCCCTGCGTACTAGTGGCATCCCCATTCGTCTTTTGTCTTTCCTCAATCCTCCCTATTCTCATTCTTCTCTTTCACTTTCACTCCCTGTAACACCCTGCGTACTAGTGGCATCCCCATTCTTCTTTTGTCTTTCCTCAATCCTCCCTATTCTCAGTCTTCTCTTTCACTTTCACTTCCTGTAACCCCCTGCGTACTAGTGGCATCCCCATTCGTCTTTTGTCTTTCCTCAATCCTCCCTATTCTCATTCTTCTCTTTCACTTTCACTCCCTGTAACCCCCTGCGTACTAGTGGCATCCCCATTCTTCTTTTGTCTTTCATTAATCCTCCCTATTCTCATTCTTCTCTTTCACTTTCACTCCCTGTAACCCCCTGCGTACTAGTGGCATCCCCATTCGTCTTTTGTCTTTCCTCAATCCTCCCTATTCTCATTCTTCTCTTTCACTTTCACTTCCTGTAACCCCCTGCGTACTAGTGGCATCCCCATTCGTCTTTTGTCTTTCCTCAATCCTCCCTATTCTCATTCTTCTCTTTCACTTTCACTCCCTGTAACCCCCTGCGTACTAGTGGCATCCCCATTCTTCTTTTGTCTTTCATTAATCCTCCCTATTCTCATTCTTCTCTTTCACTTTCACTCCCTGTAACCCCCTGCGTACTAGTGGCATCCCCATTCTTCTTTTGTCTTTCCTCAATCCTCCCTATTCTCAGTCTTCTCTTTCACTTTCACTTCCTGTAACCCCCTGCGTACTAGTGGCATCCCCATTCGTCTTTTGTCTTTCCTCAATCCTCCCTATTCTCATTCTTCTCTTTCACTTTCACTTCCTGTAACCCCCTGCGTACTAGTGGCATCCCCATTCGTCTTTTGTCTTTCCTCAATCCTCCCTATTCTCATTCTTCTCTTTCACTTTCACTCCCTGTAACCCCCTGCGTACTAGTGGCATCCCCATTCGTCTTTTGTCTTTCCTCAATCCTCCCTATTCTCATTCTTCTCTTTCACTTTCACTCCCTGTAACCCCCTGCGTACTAGTGGCATCCCCATTCTTCTTTTGTCTTTCATTAATCCTCCCTATTCTCATTCTTCTCTTTCACTTTCACTCCCTGTAACCCCCTGCGTACTAGTGGCATCCCCATTCTTCTTTTGTCTTTCCTCAATCCTCCCTATTCTCATTCTTCTCTTTCACTTTCACTCCCTGTAACCCCCTGCGTACTAGTGGCATCCCCATTCTTCTTTTGTCTTTCCTCAATCCTCCCTATTCTCATTCTTCTCTTTCACTTTCACTCCCTGTAACCCCCTGCGTACTAGTGGCATCCCCATTCGTCTTTTGTCTTTCATTAATCCTCCCTATTCTCATTCTTCTCTTTCACTTTCACTCCCTGTAACCCCCTGCGTACTAGTGGCATCCCCATTCGTCTTTTGTCTTTCATTAATCCTCCCTATTCTCATTCTTCTCTTTCACTTTCACTCCCTGTAACCCCCTGCGTACTAGTGGCATCCCCATTCTTCTTTTGTCTTTCCTCAATCCTCCCTATTCTCATTCTTCTCTTTCACTTTCACTCCCTGTAACCCCCTGCGTACTAGTGGCATCCCCATTCGTCTTTTGTCTTTCATTAATCCTCCCTATTCTCATTCTTCTCTTTCACTTTCACTCCCTGTAACCCCCTGCGTACTAGTGGCATCCCCATTCGTCTTTTGTCTTTCCTCAATCCTCCCTATTCTCATTCTTCTCTTTCACTTTCACTCCCTGTAACCCCCTGCGTACTAGTGGCATCCCCATTCTTCTTTTGTCTTTCATTAATCCTCCCTATTCTCAGTCTTCTCTTTCACTTTCACTCCCTGTAACCCCCTGCGTACTAGTGGCATCCCCATTCTTCTTTTGTCCTTTCCTCAATCCTCCCTATTCTCAGTCTTCTCTTTCACTTTCACCCCCTGTAACTCCCTGCGTACTAGTGGCATTCCCATTCATCTTTTGTCTTTCATTAATCCTCCCTATTCTCAGTCTTCTCTTTCACTTTCACTCCCTGTAACCCCCTGCGTACTAGCGGCATCCCCGTTCATCTTTTGTCCTTTCCTCAATCCTCCCTATTCTCAGTCTTCTCTTTCACTTTCACTCCCTGTAACTACCTGCGTACTAGTGGCATCCCCATTCTTCTTTTGTCCTTTCCTCAATCCTCCCTATTCTCAGTCTTCTCTTTCACTTTCACTCCCTTTAACCCCCTGCGTAATAGTGGCATTCCATTTCAACATTTGTCCTTTCCTCAATCCTCCCTATTCTCCGTCTTCTCTTTCACTTTCACTCCCTGTAACTCCCTGCGTACTAGTGGCATTCCCGTTCATCTTTTGTCCTTTCCTCAATCCTCCCTATTCTCCGTCTTCTCTTTCACTTTCACTCCCTTTAACCCCCTGCGTACTAGTGGCATTCCCGTTCATCTTTTGTCCTTTCCTCAATCCTCCCTATTCTCAGTCTTCTCTTTCACTTTCACTCCCTTTAACCCCCTGCGTACTAGTGGCATTCCACTTCAACATTTGTCCTTTTCTCAATCCTCCCTATTCTCCGTCTTCTCTTTCACTTTCACTCCCTGTAACTCCCTGCGTACTAGTGGCCTTCCCTTTCATCTTTTGTCCTTTCCTCAATCCTCCCTATTCTCAGTCTTCTCTTTCACTTTCACTCCCTGTAACTCCCTGCGTACTAGTGGCCTTCCCTTTCATCTTTTGTCCTTTCCTCAATCCTCCCTATTCTCAGTCTTCTCTTTCACTTTCACTCCCTGTAACTCCCTGCGTACTAGTGGCATTCCCTTTCATCTATTGTCCTTTCCTCAATCCTCCCTATTCTCAGTCTTCTCTTTCACTTTCACTCCCTTTAACCCCCTGCGTAATAGTGGCATTCCACTTCAACATTTGTCCTTTCCTCAATCCTCCCTATTCTCCGTCTTCTCTTTCACTTTCACTCCCTGTAACTCCCTGCGTACTATTGGCCTTCCCTTTCATCTTTTGTCCTTTCCTCAATCCTCCCTATTCTCAGTCTTCTCTTTCACTTTCACTCCCTGTAACTCCCTGCGTACTAGTGGCATTCCCTTTCATCTTTTGTCCTTTCCTCAATCCTCCCTATTCTCAGTCTTCTCTTTCACTTTCACTCCCTTTAACTCCCTGCGTACTAGTGGCCTTCCCTTTCATCTTTTGTCCTTTCCTCAATCCTCCCTATTCTCAGTCTTCTTTTTCACTTTCACTCCCTGTAACTCCCTGCGTACTAGTGGCATTCCCTTTCATCTATTGTCCTTTCCTCAATCCTCCCTATTCTCAGTCTTCTCTTTCACTTTCACTCCCTTTAACCCCCTGCGTAATAGTGGCATTCCCTTTCATCTTTTGTCCTTTCCAAAATCCTCCCTATTCTCAGTCTTCTCTTTCACTTTCACTCCCTTTAACCCCCTGCGTAATAGTGGCATTCCACTTCAACATTTGTCCTTTCCTCAATCCTCCCTATTCTCCGTCTTCTCTTTCACTTTCACTCCCTGTAACTCCCTGCGTACTAGTGGCATTCCCTTTCATCTATTGTCCTTTCCTCAATCCTCCCTATTCTCAGTCTTCTCTTTCACTTTCACCCCCTGTAACCCCCTGCGTACTAGTGGCATTCCCGTTCATCATTTGTCCTTTCCTCAATCCTCCCTATTCCCAGTCTTCTCTTTCACTTTCACTCCCTGTAACTCCCTGCGTAATAGTGGCATTCCATTTCAACATTTGTCCTTTCCTCAATCCTCCCTATTCTCCGTCTTCTCTTTCACTTTCACTCCGTGTAACTCCCTGCGTACTAGTGGCATTCCCGTTCATCTTTTGTCCTTTCCTCAATCCTCCCTATTCTCAGTCTTCTCTTTCACTTTCACTCCCTTTAACCCCCTGCGTAATAGTGGCATTCCACTTCAACATTTGTCCTTTCCTCAATCCTCCCTATTCTCAGTCTTCTCTTTCACTTTCACTCCCTGTAACTCCCTGCGTACTAGTGGCCTTCCCTTTCATCTTTTGTCCTTTCCTCAATCCTCCCTATTCTCAGTCTTCTCTTTCACTTTCACTCCCTGTAACTCCCTGCGTACTAGTGGCATTCCCTTTCATCTATTGTCCTTTCCTCAATCCTCCCTATTCTCAGTCTTCTCTTTCACTTTCACTCCCTTTAACCCCCTGCGTAATAGTGGCATTCCACTTCAACATTTGTCCTTTCCTCAATCCTCCCTATTCTCAGTCTTCTCTTTCACTTTCACTCCCTGTAACTCCCTGCGTACTAGTGGCATTCCCTTTCATCTTTTGTCCTTTCCCCAATCCTCCCTATTCTCAGTCTTCTCTTTCACTTTCACTCCCTGTAACTCCCTGCGTACTAGTGGCATTCCCTTTCATCTATTGTCCTTTCCTCAATCCTCCCTATTCTCAGTCTTCTCTTTCACTTTCACTCCCTGTAACTCCCTGCGTACTAGTGGCATTCCCTTTCATCTTTTGTCCTTTCCCCAATCCTCCCTATTCTCAGTCTTCTCTTTCACTTTCACTCCCTGTAACTCCCTGCGTACTAGTGGCATTCCCTTTCATCTATTGTCCTTTCCTCAATCCTCCCTATTCTCAGTCTTCTCTTTCACTTTCACTCCCTTTAACCCCCTGCGTAATAGTGGCATTCCACTTCAACATTTGTCCTTTCCTCAATCCTCCCTATTCTCAGTCTTCTCTTTCACTTTCACTCCCTGTAACTCCCTGCGTACTAGTGGCATTCCCTTTCATCTTTTGTCCTTTCCTCAATCCTCCCTATTCTCAGTCTTCTCTTTCACTTTCACTCCCTGTAACTCCCTGCGTACTAGTGGCATTCCCTTTCATCTATTGTCCTTTCCTCAATCCTCCCTATTCTCAGTCTTCTCTTTCACTTTCACTCCCTGTAACTCCCTGCGTACTAGTGGCATTCCCTTTCATCTTTTGTCCTTTCCTCAATCCTCCCTATTCTCAGTCTTCTCTTTCACTTTCACTCCCTGTAACTCCCTGCGTACTAGTGGCATTCCCTTTCATCTATTGTCCTTTCCTCAATCCTCCCTATTCTCAGTCTTCTCTTTCACTTTCACTCCCTTTAACCCCCTGCGTAATAGTGGCATTCCACTTCAACATTTGTCCTTTCCTCAATCCTCCCTATTCTCAGTCTTCTCTTTCACTTTCACTCCCTGTAACTCCCTGCGTACTAGTGGCATTCCCTTTCATCTTTTGTCCTTTCCCCAATCCTCCCTATTCTCAGTCTTCTCTTTCACTTTCACTCCCTGTAACTCCCTGCGTACTAGTGGCATTCCCTTTCATCTATTGTCCTTTCCTCAATCCTCCCTATTCTCAGTCTTCTCTTTCACTTTCACTCCCTTTAACCCCCTGCGTAATAGTGGCATTCCACTTCAACATTTGTCCTTTTCTCAATCCTCCCTATTCTCAGTCTTCTCTTTCACTTTCACTCCCTGTAACTCCCTGCGTACTAGTGGCATTCCCTTTCATCTATTGTCCTTTCCTCAATCCTCTCTATTCTCAGTCTTCTCTTTCACTTTCACTCCCTTTAACCCCCTGCGTAATAGTGGCATTCCACTTCAACATTTGTCCTTTCCTCAATCCTCCCTATTCTCAGTCTTCTCTTTCACTTTCACTCCCTGTAACTCCCTGCGTACTAGTGGCATTCCCTTTCATCTATTGTCCTTTCCTCAATCCTCCCTATTCTCAGTCTTCTCTTTCACTTTCACTCCCTTTAACCCCCTGCGTAATAGTGGCATTCCACTTCAACATTTGTCCTTTCCTCAATCCTCCCTATTCTCAGTCTTCTCTTTCACTTTCACTCCCTGTAACTCCCTGCGTACTAGTGGCATTCCCTTTCATCTATTGTCCTTTCCTCAATCCTCCCTATTCTCAGTCTTCTCTTTCACTTTCACTCCCTTTAACCCCCTGCGTAATAGTGGCATTCCACTTCAACATTTGTCCTTTCCTCAATCCTCCCTATTCTCCGTCTTCTCTTTCACTTTCACTCCCTGTAACTCCCTGCGTACTAGTGGCATTCCCTTTCATCTATTGTCCTTTCCTCAATCCTCCCTATTCTCAGTCTTCTCTTTCACTTTCACTCCCTTTAACCCCCTGCGTAATAGTGGCATTCCACTTCAACATTTGTCCTTTCCTCAATCCTCCCTATTCTCAGTCTTCTCTTTCACTTTCACTCCCTGTAACTCCCTGCGTACTAGTGGCATTCCCTTTCATCTATTGTCCTTTCCTCAATCCTCCCTATTCTCAGTCTTCTCTTTCACTTTCACTCCCTTTAACCCCCTGCGTAATAGTGGCATTCCACTTCAACATTTGTCCTTTCCTCAATCCTCCCTATTCTCCGTCTTCTCTTTCACTTTCACTCCCTGTAACTCCCTGCGTACTAGTGGCATTCCCTTTCATCTATTGTCCTTTCCTCAATCCTCCCTATTCTCAGTCTTCTCTTTCACTTTCACTCCCTTTAACCCCCTGCGTAATAGTGGCATTCCACTTCAACATTTGTCCTTTCCTCAATCCTCCCTATTCTCAGTCTTCTCTTTCACTTTCACTCCCTGTAACTCCCTGCGTACTAGTGGCCTTCCCTTTCATCTTTTGTCCTTTCCTCAATCCTCCCTATTCTCAGTCTTCTCTTTCACTTTCACTCCCTGTAACTCCCTGCGTACTAGTGGCCTTCCCTTTCATCTATTGTCCTTTCCTCAATCCTCCCTATTCTCAGTCTTCTCTTTCACTTTCACTCCCTTTAACCCCCTGCGTAATAGTGGCATTCCACTTCAACATTTGTCCTTTTCTCAATCCTCCCTATTCTCCGTCTTCTCTTTCACTTTCACTCCCTGTAACTCCCTGCGTACTAGTGGCATTCCCTTTCATCTATTGTCCTTTCCTCAATCCTCTCTATTCTCAGTCTTCTCTTTCACTTTCACTCCCTTTAACCCCCTGCGTAATAGTGGCATTCCACTTCAACATTTGTCCTTTCCTCAATCCTCCCTATTCTCCGTCTTCTCTTTCACTTTCACTCCCTTTAACCCCCTGCGTAATAGTGGCATTCCACTTCAACATTTGTCCTTTCCTCAATCCTCTCTATTCTCAGTCTTCTCTTTCACTTTCACTCCCTGTAACTCCCTGCGTACTAGTGGCATTCCCTTTCATCTATTGTCCTTTCCTCAATCCTCCCTATTCTCAGTCTTCTCTTTCACTTTCACTCCCTGTAACTCCCTGCGTACTAGTGGCATTCCCTTTCATCTATTGTCCTTTCCTCAATCCTCCCTATTCTCAGTCTTCTCTTTCACTTTCACTCCCTTTAACCCCCTGCGTAATAGTGGCATTCCACTTCAACATTTGTCCTTTCCTCAATCCTCCCTATTCTCAGTCTTCTCTTTCACTTTCACTCCCTGTAACTCCCTGCGTACTAGTGGCATTCCCTTTCATCTATTGTCCTTTCCTCAATCCTCCCTATTCTCAGTCTTCTCTTTCACTTTCACTCCCTTTAACCCCCTGCGTAATAGTGGCATTCCACTTCAACATTTGTCCTTTTCTCAATCCTCCCTATTCTCAGTCTTCTCTTTCACTTTCACTCCCTGTAACTCCCTGCGTACTAGTGGCATTCCCTTTCATCTATTGTCCTTTCCTCAATCCTCCCTATTCTCAGTCTTCTCTTTCACTTTCACTCCCTTTAACCCCCTGCGTAATAGTGGCATTCCACTTCAACATTTGTCCTTTCCTCAATCCTCCCTATTCTCAGTCTTCTCTTTCACTTTCACTCCCTGTAACTCCCTGCGTACTAGTGGCATTCCCTTTCATCTATTGTCCTTTCCTCAATCCTCCCTATTCTCAGTCTTCTCTTTCACTTTCACTCCCTTTAACCCCCTGCGTAATAGTGGCATTCCACTTCAACATTTGTCCTTTCCTCAATCCTCCCTATTCTCAGTCTTCTCTTTCACTTTCACTCCCTGTAACTCCCTGCGTACTAGTGGCATTCCCTTTCATCTATTGTCCTTTCCTCAATCCTCTCTATTCTCAGTCTTCTCTTTCACTTTCACTCCCTTTAACCCCCTGCGTAATAGTGGCATTCCACTTCAACATTTGTCCTTTCCTCAATCCTCCCTATTCTCAGTCTTCTCTTTCACTTTCACTCCCTTTAACCCCCTGCGTAATAGTGGCATTCCACTTCAACATTTGTCCTTTCCTCAATCCTCCCTATTCTCCGTCTTCTCTTTCACTTTCACTCCCTGTAACTCCCTGCGTACTAGTGGCCTTCCCTTTCATCTATTGTCCTTTCCTCAATCCTCCCTATTCTCAGTCTTCTCTTTCACTTTCACTCCCTTTAACCCCCTGCGTAATAGTGGCATTCCACTTCAACATTTGTCCTTTTCTCAATCCTCCCTATTCTCAGTCTTCTCTTTCACTTTCACTCCCTGTAACTCCCTGCGTACTAGTGGCATTCCCTTTCATCTATTGTCCTTTCCTCAATCCTCCCTATTCTCAGTCTTCTCTTTCACTTTCACTCCCTTTAACCCCCTGCGTAATAGTGGCATTCCACTTCAACATTTGTCCTTTTCTCAATCCTCCCTATTCTCAGTCTTCTCTTTCACTTTCACTCCCTGTAACTCCCTGCGTACTAGTGGCATTCCCTTTCATCTATTGTCCTTTCCTCAATCCTCCCTATTCTCAGTCTTCTCTTTCACTTTCACTCCCTTTAACCCCCTGCGTAATAGTGGCATTCCACTTCAACATTTGTCCTTTCCTCAATCCTCCCTATTCTCAGTCTTCTCTTTCACTTTCACTCCCTGTAACTCCCTGCGTACTAGTGGCATTCCCTTTCATCTATTGTCCTTTCCTCAATCCTCTCTATTCTCAGTCTTCTCTTTCACTTTCACTCCCTTTAACCCCCTGCGTAATAGTGGCATTCCACTTCAACATTTGTCCTTTTCTCAATCCTCCCTATTCTCAGTCTTCTCTTTCACTTTCACTCCCTTTAACCCCCTGCGTAATAGTGGCATTCCACTTCAACATTTGTCCTTTTCTCAATCCTCCCTATTCTCAGTCTTCTCTTTCACTTTCACTCCCTTTAACCCCCTGCGTAATAGTGGCATTCCACTTCAACATTTGTCCTTTCCTCAATCCTCCCTATTCTCAGTCTTCTCTTTCACTTTCACTCCCTGTAACTCCCTGCGTACTAGTGGCATTCCCTTTCATCTATTGTCCTTTCCTCAATCCTCCCTATTCTCAGTCTTCTCTTTCACTTTCACTCCCTTTAACCCCCTGCGTAATAGTGGCATTCCACTTCAACATTTGTCCTTTCCTCAATCCTCCCTATTCTCAGTCTTCTCTTTCACTTTCACTCCCTGTAACTCCCTGCGTACTAGTGGCATTCCCTTTCATCTATTGTCCTTTCCTCAATCCTCCCTATCCTCAGTCTTCTCTTTCACTTTCACTCCCTTTAACCCCCTGCGTAATAGTGGCATTCCACTTCAACATTTGTCCTTTCCTCAATCCTCCCTATTCTCAGTCTTCTCTTTCACTTTCACTCCCTGTAACTCCCTGCGTACTAGTGGCATTCCCTTTCATCTATTGTCCTTTCCTCAATCCTCTCTATTCTCAGTCTTCTCTTTCACTTTCACTCCCTTTAACCCCCTGCGTAATAGTGGCATTCCACTTCAACATTTGTCCTTTTCTCAATCCTCCCTATTCTCAGTCTTCTCTTTCACTTTCACTCCCTGTAACTCCCTGCGTACTAGTGGCATTCCCTTTCATCTATTGTCCTTTCCTCAATCCTCCCTATTCTCAGTCTTCTCTTTCACTTTCACTCCCTTTAACCCCCTGCGTAATAGTGGCATTCCACTTCAACATTTGTCCTTTCCTCAATCCTCCCTATTCTCAGTCTTCTCTTTCACTTTCACTCCCTGTAACTCCCTGCGTACTAGTGGCCTTCCCTTTCATCTATTGTCCTTTCCTCAATCCTCCCTATTCTCAGTCTTCTCTTTCACTTTCACTCCCTTTAACCCCCTGCGTAATAGTGGCATTCCACTTCAACATTTGTCCTTTCCTCAATCCTCCCTATTCTCAGTCTTCTCTTTCACTTTCACTCCCTGTAACTCCCTGCGTACTAGTGGCATTCCCTTTCATCTATTGTCCTTTCCTCAATCCTCCCTATTCTCAGTCTTCTCTTTCACTTTCACTCCCTTTAACCCCCTGCGTAATAGTGGCATTCCACTTCAACATTTGTCCTTTTCTCAATCCTCCCTATTCTCAGTCTTCTCTTTCACTTTCACTCCCTGTAACTCCCTGCGTACTAGTGGCATTCCCTTTCATCTATTGTCCTTTCCTCAATCCTCCCTATTCTCAGTCTTCTCTTTCACTTTCACTCCCTTTAACCCCCTGCGTAATAGTGGCATTCCACTTCAACATTTGTCCTTTCCTCAATCCTCCCTATTCTCAGTCTTCTCTTTCACTTTCACTCCCTGTAACTCCCTGCGTACTAGTGGCCTTCCCTTTCATCTATTGTCCTTTCCTCAATCCTCCCTATTCTCAGTCTTCTCTTTCACTTTCACTCCCTTTAACCCCCTGCGTAATAGTGGCATTCCACTTCAACATTTGTCCTTTCCTCAATCCTCCCTATTCTCAGTCTTCTCTTTCACTTTCACTCCCTGTAACTCCCTGCGTACTAGTGGCATTCCCTTTCATCTATTGTCCTTTCCTCAATCCTCCCTATTCTCAGTCTTCTCTTTCACTTTCACTCCCTTTAACCCCCTGCGTAATAGTGGCATTCCACTTCAACATTTGTCCTTTCCTCAATCCTCCCTATTCTCAGTCTTCTCTTTCACTTTCACTCCCTGTAACTCCCTGCGTACTAGTGGCATTCCCTTTCATCTATTGTCCTTTCCTCAATCCTCCCTATTCTCAGTCTTCTCTTTCACTTTCACTCCCTTTAACCCCCTGCGTAATAGTGGCATTCCACTTCAACATTTGTCCTTTTCTCAATCCTCCCTATTCTCAGTCTTCTCTTTCACTTTCACTCCCTGTAACTCCCTGCGTACTAGTGGCATTCCCTTTCATCTATTGTCCTTTCCTCAATCCTCCCTATTCTCAGTCTTCTCTTTCACTTTCACTCCCTTTAACCCCCTGCGTAATAGTGGCATTCCACTTCAACATTTGTCCTTTCCTCAATCCTCCCTATTCTCAGTCTTCTCTTTCACTTTCACTCCCTTTAACCCCCTGCGTACTAGTGGCATTCCCTTTCATCTATTGTCCTTTCCTCAATCCTCCCTATTCTCCGTCTTCTCTTTCACTTTCACTCCCTTTAACCCCCTGCGTAATAGTGGCATTCCACTTCAACATTTGTCCTTTCCTCAATCCTCCCTATTCTCAGTCTTCTCTTTCACTTTCACTCCCTGTAACTCCCTGCGTACTAGTGGCATTCCCTTTCATCTATTGTCCTTTCCTCAATCCTCCCTATTCTCAGTCTTCTCTTTCACTTTCACTCCCTTTAACCCCCTGCGTAATAGTGGCATTCCACTTCAACATTTGTCCTTTCCTCAATCCTCCCTATTCTCAGTCTTCTCTTTCACTTTCACTCCCTGTAACTCCCTGCGTACTAGTGGCATTCCCTTTCATCTATTGTCCTTTCCTCAATCCTCCCTATTCTCAGTCTTCTCTTTCACTTTCACTCCCTTTAACCCCCTGCGTAATAGTGGCATTCCACTTCAACATTTGTCCTTTCCTCAATCCTCCCTATTCTCAGTCTTCTCTTTCACTTTCACTCCCTGTAACTCCCTGCGTACTAGTGGCATTCCCTTTCATCTATTGTCCTTTCCTCAATCCTCTCTATTCTCAGTCTTCTCTTTCACTTTCACTCCCTTTAACCCCCTGCGTAATAGTGGCATTCCACTTCAACATTTGTCCTTTCCTCAATCCTCCCTATTCTCCGTCTTCTCTTTCACTTTCACTCCCTGTAACTCCCTGCGTACTAGTGGCCTTCCCTTTCATCTATTGTCCTTTCCTCAAT
Source organism: Acanthosepion esculentum (assembly GCA_964036315.1). Taxonomy (NCBI): domain Eukaryota; kingdom Metazoa; phylum Mollusca; class Cephalopoda; order Sepiida; family Sepiidae; genus Acanthosepion; species Acanthosepion esculentum. The sequence continues at coordinate 18,851,720 of OZ038491.1, forward strand.
CCTCCCTATTCTCAGTCTTCTCTTTCACTTTCACTCCCTTTAACCCCCTGCGTAATAGTGGCATTCCACTTCAACATTTGTCCTTTTCTCAATCCTCCCTATTCTCAGTCTTCTCTTTCACTTTCACTCCCTGTAACTCCCTGCGTACTAGTGGCATTCCCTTTCATCTATTGTCCTTTCCTCAATCCTCCCTATTCTCAGTCTTCTCTTTCACTTTCACTCCCTTTAACCCCCTGCGTAATAGTGGCATTCCACTTCAACATTTGTCCTTTCCTCAATCCTCCCTATTCTCAGTCTTCTCTTTCACTTTCACTCCCTGTAACTCCCTGCGTACTAGTGGCATTCCCTTTCATCTATTGTCCTTTCCTCAATCCTCCCTATTCTCAGTCTTCTCTTTCACTTTCACTCCCTTTAACCCCCTGCGTAATAGTGGCATTCCACTTCAACATTTGTCCTTTCCTCAATCCTCCCTATTCTCAGTCTTCTCTTTCACTTTCACTCCCTGTAACTCCCTGCGTACTAGTGGCATTCCCTTTCATCTATTGTCCTTTCCTCAATCCTCCCTATTCTCAGTCTTCTCTTTCACTTTCACTCCCTTTAACCCCCTGCGTAATAGTGGCATTCCACTTCAACATTTGTCCTTTCCTCAATCCTCCCTATTCTCCGTCTTCTCTTTCACTTTCACTCCCTGTAACTCCCTGCGTACTAGTGGCATTCCCTTTCATCTATTGTCCTTTCCTCAATCCTCCCTATTCTCCGTCTTCTCTTTCACTTTCACTCCCTTTAACCCCCTGCGTAATAGTGGCATTCCACTTCAACATTTGTCCTTTTCTCAATCCTCCCTATTCTCAGTCTTCTCTTTCACTTTCACTCCCTGTAACTCCCTGCGTACTAGTGGCATTCCCTTTCATCTATTGTCCTTTCCTCAATCCTCCCTATTCTCAGTCTTCTCTTTCACTTTCACTCCCTTTAACCCCCTGCGTAATAGTGGCATTCCACTTCAACATTTGTCCTTTCCTCAATCCTCCCTATTCTCCGTCTTCTCTTTCACTTTCACTCCCTTTAACCCCCTGCGTAATAGTGGCATTCCACTTCAACATTTGTCCTTTCCTCAATCCTCCCTATTCTCCGTCTTCTCTTTCACTTTCACTCCCTTTAACCCCCTGCGTAATAGTGGCATTCCACTTCAACATTTGTCCTTTTCTCAATCCTCCCTATTCTTAGTCTTCTCTTTCACTTTCACTCCCTGTAACTCCCTGCGTACTAGTGGCATTCCCTTTCATCTATTGTCCTTTCCTCAATCCTCCCTATTCTCAGTCTTCTCTTTCACTTTCACTCCCTTTAACCCCCTGCGTAATAGTGGCATTCCACTTCAACATTTGTCCTTTCCTCAATCCTCCCTATTCTCAGTCTTCTCTTTCACTTTCACTCCCTGTAACTCCCTGCGTACTAGTGGCATTCCCTTTCATCTATTGTCCTTTCCTCAATCCTCCCTATTCTCAGTCTTCTCTTTCACTTTCACTCCCTTTAACCCCCTGCGTAATAGTGGCATTCCACTTCAACATTTGTCCTTTCCTCAATCCTCCCTATTCTCAGTCTTCTCTTTCACTTTCACTCCCTGTAACTCCCTGCGTACTAGTGGCATTCCCTTTCATCTATTGTCCTTTCCTCAATCCTCCCTATTCTCAGTCTTCTCTTTCACTTTCACTCCCTTTAACCCCCTGCGTAATAGTGGCATTCCACTTCAACATTTGTCCTTTCCTCAATCCTCCCTATTCTCAGTCTTCTCTTTCACTTTCACTCCCTGTAACTCCCTGCGTACTAGTGGCATTCCCTTTCATCTATTGTCCTTTCCTCAATCCTCCCTATTCTCAGTCTTCTCTTTCACTTTCACTCCCTTTAACCCCCTGCGTAATAGTGGCATTCCACTTCAACATTTGTCCTTTCCTCAATCCTCCCTATTCTCCGTCTTCTCTTTCACTTTCACTCCCTGTAACTCCCTGCGTACTAGTGGCATTCCCTTTCATCTATTGTCCTTTCCTCAATCCTCCCTATTCTCCGTCTTCTCTTTCACTTTCACTCCCTTTAACCCCCTGCGTAATAGTGGCATTCCACTTCAACATTTGTCCTTTCCTCAATCCTCCCTATTCTCAGTCTTCTCTTTCACTTTCACTCCCTTTAACCCCCTGCGTAATAGTGGCATTCCACTTCAACATTTGTCCTTTCCTCAATCCTCCCTATTCTCAGTCTTCTCTTTCACTTTCACTCCCTTTAACCCCCTGCGTAATAGTGGCATTCCACTTCAACATTTGTCCTTTCCTCAATCCTCCCTATTCTCAGTCTTCTCTTTCACTTTCACTCCCTTTAACCCCCTGCGTAATAGTGGCATTCCACTTCAACATTTGTCCTTTCCTCAATCCTCCCTATTCTCAGTCTTCTCTTTCACTTTCACTCCCTGTAACTCCCTGCGTACTAGTGGCATTCCCTTTCATCTATTGTCCTTTCCTCAATCCTCCCTATTCTCAGTCTTCTCTTTCACTTTCACTCCCTTTAACCCCCTGCGTAATAGTGGCATTCCACTTCAACATTTGTCCTTTCCTCAATCCTCCCTATTCTCCGTCTTCTCTTTCACTTTCACTCCCTGTAACTCCCTGCGTACTAGTGGCATTCCCTTTCATCTATTGTCCTTTCCTCAATCCTCCCTATTCTCCGTCTTCTCTTTCACTTTCACTCCCTTTAACCCCCTGCGTAATAGTGGCATTCCACTTCAACATTTGTCCTTTCCTCAATCCTCCCTATTCTCAGTCTTCTCTTTCACTTTCACTCCCTTTAACCCCCTGCGTAATAGTGGCATTCCACTTCAACATTTGTCCTTTCCTCAATCCTCCCTATTCTCAGTCTTCTCTTTCACTTTCACTCCCTTTAACCCCCTGCGTAATAGTGGCATTCCACTTCAACATTTGTCCTTTCCTCAATCCTCCCTATTCTCAGTCTTCTCTTTCACTTTCACTCCCTTTAACCCCCTGCGTAATAGTGGCATTCCACTTCAACATTTGTCCTTTCCTCAATCCTCCCTATTCTCAGTCTTCTCTTTCACTTTCACTCCCTGTAACTCCCTGCGTACTAGTGGCATTCCCTTTCATCTATTGTCCTTTCCTCAATCCTCCCTATTCTCAGTCTTCTCTTTCACTTTCACTCCCTTTAACCCCCTGCGTAATAGTGGCATTCCACTTCAACATTTGTCCTTTCCTCAATCCTCCCTATTCTCCGTCTTCTCTTTCACTTTCACTCCCTGTAACTCCCTGCGTACTAGTGGCATTCCCTTTCATCTATTGTCCTTTCCTCAATCCTCCCTATTCTCCGTCTTCTCTTTCACTTTCACTCCCTTTAACCCCCTGCGTAATAGTGGCATTCCACTTCAACATTTGTCCTTTCCTCAATCCTCCCTATTCTCAGTCTTCTCTTTCACTTTCACTCCCTGTAACTCCCTGCGTACTAGTGGCATTCCCTTTCATCTATTGTCCTTTCCTCAATCCTCCCTATTCTCAGTCTTCTCTTTCACTTTCACTCCCTTTAACCCCCTGCGTAATAGTGGCATTCCACTTCAACATTTGTCCTTTCCTCAATCCTCCCTATTCTCCGTCTTCTCTTTCACTTTCACTCCCTTTAACCCCCTGCGTAATAGTGGCATTCCACTTCAACATTTGTCCTTTCCTCAATCCTCCCTATTCTCCGTCTTCTCTTTCACTTTCACTCCCTTTAACCCCCTGCGTAATAGTGGCATTCCACTTCAACATTTGTCCTTTTCTCAATCCTCCCTATTCTTAGTCTTCTCTTTCACTTTCACTCCCTGTAACTCCCTGCGTACTAGTGGCATTCCCTTTCATCTATTGTCCTTTCCTCAATCCTCCCTATTCTCAGTCTTCTCTTTCACTTTCACTCCCTTTAACCCCCTGCGTAATAGTGGCATTCCACTTCAACATTTGTCCTTTCCTCAATCCTCCCTATTCTCAGTCTTCTCTTTCACTTTCACTCCCTGTAACTCCCTGCGTACTAGTGGCATTCCCTTTCATCTATTGTCCTTTCCTCAATCCTCCCTATTCTCAGTCTTCTCTTTCACTTTCACTCCCTTTAACCCCCTGCGTAATAGTGGCATTCCACTTCAACATTTGTCCTTTCCTCAATCCTCCCTATTCTCAGTCTTCTCTTTCACTTTCACTCCCTGTAACTCCCTGCGTACTAGTGGCATTCCCTTTCATCTATTGTCCTTTCCTCAATCCTCCCTATTCTCAGTCTTCTCTTTCACTTTCACTCCCTTTAACCCCCTGCGTAATAGTGGCATTCCACTTCAACATTTGTCCTTTCCTCAATCCTCCCTATTCTCAGTCTTCTCTTTCACTTTCACTCCCTGTAACTCCCTGCGTACTAGTGGCATTCCCTTTCATCTATTGTCCTTTCCTCAATCCTCCCTATTCTCAGTCTTCTCTTTCACTTTCACTCCCTTTAACCCCCTGCGTAATAGTGGCATTCCACTTCAACATTTGTCCTTTCCTCAATCCTCCCTATTCTCAGTCTTCTCTTTCACTTTCACTCCCTGTAACTCCCTGCGTACTAGTGGCATTCCCTTTCATCTATTGTCCTTTCCTCAATCCTCCCTATTCTCAGTCTTCTCTTTCACTTTCACTCCCTTTAACCCCCTGCGTAATAGTGGCATTCCACTTCAACATTTGTCCTTTCCTCAATCCTCCCTATTCTCAGTCTTCTCTTTCACTTTCACTCCCTGTAACTCCCTGCGTACTAGTGGCATTCCCTTTCATCTATTGTCCTTTCCTCAATCCTCCCTATTCTCAGTCTTCTCTTTCACTTTCACTCCCTTTAACCCCCTGCGTAATAGTGGCATTCCACTTCAACATTTGTCCTTTTCTCAATCCTCCCTATTCTCAGTCTTCTCTTTCACTTTCACTCCCTGTAACTCCCTGCGTACTAGTGGCATTCCCTTTCATCTATTGTCCTTTCCTCAATCCTCCCTATTCTCAGTCTTCTCTTTCACTTTCACTCCCTGTAACTCCCTGCGTACTAGTGGCATTCCCTTTCATCTATTGTCCTTTCCTCAATCCTCCCTATTCTCAGTCTTCTCTTTCACTTTCACTCCCTTTAACCCCCTGCGTAATAGTGGCATTCCACTTCAACATTTGTCCTTTTCTCAATCCTCCCTATTCTCAGTCTTCTCTTTCACTTTCACTCCCTGTAACTCCCTGCGTACTAGTGGCATTCCCTTTCATCTATTGTCCTTTCCTCAATCCTCCCTATTCTCAGTCTTCTCTTTCACTTTCACTCCCTGTAACTCCCTGCGTACTAGTGGCATTCCCTTTCATCTATTGTCCTTTCCTCAATCCTCCCTATTCTCAGTCTTCTCTTTCACTTTCACTCCCTGTAACTCCCTGCGTACTAGTGGCATTCCCTTTCATCTATTGTCCTTTCCTCAATCCTCCCTATTCTCAGTCTTCTCTTTCACTTTCACTCCCTGTAACTCCCTGCGTACTAGTGGCATTCCCTTTCATCTATTGTCCTTTCCTCAATCCTCCCTATTCTCAGTCTTCTCTTTCACTTTCACTCCCTTTAACCCCCTGCGTAATAGTGGCATTCCACTTCAACATTTGTCCTTTTCTCAATCCTCCCTATTCTCCGTCTTCTCTTTCACTTTCACTCCCTGTAACTCCCTGCGTACTAGTGGCCTTCCCTTTCATCTATTGTCCTTTCCTCAATCCTCCCTATTCTCAGTCTTCTCTTTCACTTTCACTCCCTTTAACCCCCTGCGTAATAGTGGCATTCCACTTCAACATTTGTCCTTTTCTCAATCCTCCCTATTCTCAGTCTTCTCTTTCACTTTCACTCCCTGTAACTCCCTGCGTACTAGTGGCATTCCCTTTCATCTATTGTCCTTTCCTCAATCCTCCCTATTCTCAGTCTTCTCTTTCACTTTCACTCCCTGTAACTCCCTGCGTACTAGTGGCATTCCCTTTCATCTATTGTCCTTTCCTCAATCCTCCCTATTCTCAGTCTTCTCTTTCACTTTCACTCCCTTTAACCCCCTGCGTAATAGTGGCATTCCACTTCAACATTTGTCCTTTCCTCAATCCTCCCTATTCTCCGTCTTCTCTTTCACTTTCACTCCCTTTAACCCCCTGCGTAATAGTGGCATTCCACTTCAACATTTGTCCTTTTCTCAATCCTCCCTATTCTCAGTCTTCTCTTTCACTTTCACTCCCTGTAACTCCCTGCGTACTAGTGGCATTCCCTTTCATCTATTGTCCTTTCCTCAATCCTCCCTATTCTCAGTCTTCTCTTTCACTTTCACTCCCTTTAACCCCCTGCGTAATAGTGGCATTCCACTTCAACATTTGTCCTTTCCTCAATCCTCCCTATTCTCAGTCTTCTCTTTCACTTTCACTCCCTGTAACTCCCTGCGTACTAGTGGCATTCCCTTTCATCTATTGTCCTTTCCTCAATCCTCCCTATTCTCAGTCTTCTCTTTCACTTTCACTCCCTTTAACCCCCTGCGTAATAGTGGCATTCCACTTCAACATTTGTCCTTTCCTCAATCCTCCCTATTCTCCGTCTTCTCTTTCACTTTCACTCCCTGTAACTCCCTGCGTACTAGTGGCATTCCCTTTCATCTATTGTCCTTTCCTCAATCCTCCCTATTCTCAGTCTTCTCTTTCACTTTCACTCCCTTTAACCCCCTGCGTAATAGTGGCATTCCACTTCAACATTTGTCCTTTCCTCAATCCTCCCTATTCTCAGTCTTCTCTTTCACTTTCACTCCCTGTAACTCCCTGCGTACTAGTGGCATTCCCTTTCATCTATTGTCCTTTCCTCAATCCTCCCTATTCTCAGTCTTCTCTTTCACTTTCACTCCCTTTAACCCCCTGCGTAATAGTGGCATTCCACTTCAACATTTGTCCTTTTCTCAATCCTCCCTATTCTCAGTCTTCTCTTTCACTTTCACTCCCTGTAACTCCCTGCGTACTAGTGGCATTCCCTTTCATCTATTGTCCTTTCCTCAATCCTCCCTATTCTCAGTCTTCTCTTTCACTTTCACTCCCTGTAACTCCCTGCGTACTAGTGGCATTCCCTTTCATCTATTGTCCTTTCCTCAATCCTCCCTATTCTCAGTCTTCTCTTTCACTTTCACTCCCTTTAACCCCCTGCGTAATAGTGGCATTCCACTTCAACATTTGTCCTTTCCTCAATCCTCCCTATTCTCAGTCTTCTCTTTCACTTTCACTCCCTGTAACTCCCTGCGTACTAGTGGCATTCCCTTTCATCTATTGTCCTTTCCTCAATCCTCCCTATTCTCAGTCTTCTCTTTCACTTTCACTCCCTGTAACTCCCTGCGTACTAGTGGCATTCCCTTTCATCTATTGTCCTTTCCTCAATCCTCCCTATTCTCAGTCTTCTCTTTCACTTTCACTCCCTGTAACTCCCTGCGTACTAGTGGCATTCCCTTTCATCTATTGTCCTTTCCTCAATCCTCCCTATTCTCAGTCTTCTCTTTCACTTTCACTCCCTGTAACTCCCTGCGTACTAGTGGCATTCCCTTTCATCTATTGTCCTTTCCTCAATCCTCCCTATTCTCAGTCTTCTCTTTCACTTTCACTCCCTGTAACTCCCTGCGTACTAGTGGCATTCCCTTTCATCTATTGTCCTTTCCTCAATCCTCCCTATTCTCAGTCTTCTCTTTCACTTTCACTCCCTTTAACCCCCTGCGTAATAGTGGCATTCCACTTCAACATTTGTCCTTTCCTCAATCCTCCCTATTCTCCGTCTTCTCTTTCACTTTCACTCCCTTTAACCCCCTGCGTAATAGTGGCATTCCACTTCAACATTTGTCCTTTTCTCAATCCTCCCTATTCTCAGTCTTCTCTTTCACTTTCACTCCCTGTAACTCCCTGCGTACTAGTGGCATTCCCTTTCATCTATTGTCCTTTCCTCAATCCTCCCTATTCTCAGTCTTCTCTTTCACTTTCACTCCCTGTAACTCCCTGCGTACTAGTGGCATTCCCTTTCATCTATTGTCCTTTCCTCAATCTTCCCTATTCTCAGTCTTCTCTTTCACTTTCACTCCCTTTAACCCCCTGCGTAATAGTGGCATTCCACTTCAACATTTGTCCTTTCCTCAATCCTCCCTATTCTCAGTCTTCTCTTTCACTTTCACTCCCTGTAACTCCCTGCGTACTAGTGGCATTCCCTTTCATCTATTGTCCTTTCCTCAATCCTCCCTATTCTCAGTCTTCTCTTTCACTTTCACTCCCTTTAACCCCCTGCGTAATAGTGGCATTCCACTTCAACATTTGTCCTTTTCTCAATCCTCCCTATTCTCAGTCTTCTCTTTCACTTTCACTCCCTGTAACTCCCTGCGTACTAGTGGCATTCCCTTTCATCTATTGTCCTTTCCTCAATCCTCCCTATTCTCAGTCTTCTCTTTCACTTTCACTCCCTGTAACTCCCTGCGTACTAGTGGCATTCCCTTTCATCTATTGTCCTTTCCTCAATCCTCCCTATTCTCAGTCTTCTCTTTCACTTTCACTCCCTTTAACCCCCTGCGTAATAGTGGCATTCCACTTCAACATTTGTCCTTTCCTCAATCCTCCCTATTCTCCGTCTTCTCTTTCACTTTCACTCCCTTTAACCCCCTGCGTAATAGTGGCATTCCACTTCAACATTTGTCCTTTTCTCAATCCTCCCTATTCTCAGTCTTCTCTTTCACTTTCACTCCCTGTAACTCCCTGCGTACTAGTGGCATTCCCTTTCATCTATTGTCCTTTCCTCAATCCTCCCTATTCTCAGTCTTCTCTTTCACTTTCACTCCCTTTAACCCCCTGCGTAATAGTGGCATTCCACTTCAACATTTGTCCTTTCCTCAATCCTCCCTATTCTCCGTCTTCTCTTTCACTTTCACTCCCTGTAACTCCCTGCGTACTAGTGGCATTCCCTTTCATCTATTGTCCTTTCCTCAATCCTCCCTATTCTCAGTCTTCTCTTTCACTTTCACTCCCTTTAACCCCCTGCGTAATAGTGGCATTCCACTTCAACATTTGTCCTTTCCTCAATCCTCCCTATTCTCCGTCTTCTCTTTCACTTTCACTCCCTGTAACTCCCTGCGTACTAGTGGCATTCCCTTTCATCTATTGTCCTTTCCTCAATCCTCCCTATTCTCCGTCTTCTCTTTCACTTTCACTCCCTTTAACCCCCTGCGTAATAGTGGCATTCCACTTCAACATTTGTCCTTTTCTCAATCCTCCCTATTCTCAGTCTTCTCTTTCACTTTCACTCCCTGTAACTCCCTGCGTACTAGTGGCATTCCCTTTCATCTATTGTCCTTTCCTCAATCCTCCCTATTCTCAGTCTTCTCTTTCACTTTCACTCCCTTTAACCCCCTGCGTAATAGTGGCATTCCACTTCAACATTTGTCCTTTCCTCAATCCTCTCTATTCTCAGTCTTCTCTTTCACTTTCACTCCCTGTAACTCCCTGCGTACTAGTGGCATTCCCTTTCATCTATTGTCCTTTCCTCAATCCTCTCTATTCTCAGTCTTCTCTTTCACTTTCACTCCCTTTAACCCCCTGCGTAATAGTGGCATTCCACTTCAACATTTGTCCTTTTCTCAATCCTCCCTATTCTCAGTCTTCTCTTTCACTTTCACTCCCTGTAACTCCCTGCGTACTAGTGGCATTCCCTTTCATCTATTGTCCTTTCCTCAATCCTCCCTATTCTCAGTCTTCTCTTTCACTTTCACTCCCTTTAACCCCCTGCGTAATAGTGGCATTCCACTTCAACATTTGTCCTTTCCTCAATCCTCTCTATTCTCAGTCTTCTCTTTCACTTTCACTCCCTTTAACCCCCTGCGTAATAGTGGCATTCCACTTCAACATTTGTCCTTTTCTCAATCCTCCCTATTCTCAGTCTTCTCTTTCACTTTCACTCCCTGTAACTCCCTGCGTACTAGTGGCATTCCCTTTCATCTATTGTCCTTTCCTCAATCCTCCCTATTCTCAGTCTTCTCTTTCACTTTCACTCCCTTTAACCCCCTGCGTAATAGTGGCATTCCACTTCAACATTTGTCCTTTTCTCAATCCTCCCTATTCTCAGTCTTCTCTTTCACTTTCACTCCCTGTAACTCCCTGCGTACTAGTGGCATTCCCTTTCATCTATTGTCCTTTCCTCAATCCTCCCTATTCTCAGTCTTCTCTTTCACTTTCACTCCCTGTAACTCCCTGCGTAATAGTGGCATTCCCTTTCATCTATTGTCCTTTCCTCAATCCTCCCTATTCTCAGTCTTCTCTTTCACTTTCACTCCCTGTAACTCCCTGCGTAATAGTGGCATTCCCTTTCATCTATTGTCCTTTCCTCAATCCTCCCTATTCTCAGTCTTCTCTTTCACTTTCACTCCCTTTAACCCCCTGCGTAATAGTGGCATTCCACTTCAACATTTGTCCTTTCCTCAATCCTCCCTATTCTCAGTCTTCTCTTTCACTTTCACTCCCTGTAACTCCCTGCGTACTAGTGGCATTCCCTTTCATCTATTGTCCTTTCCTCAATCCTCTCTATTCTCAGTCTTCTCTTTCACTTTCACTCCCTTTAACCCCCTGCGTAATAGTGGCATTCCACTTCAACATTTGTCCTTTTCTCAATCCTCCCTATTCTCAGTCTTCTCTTTCACTTTCACTCCCTGTAACTCCCTGCGTACTAGTGGCATTCCCTTTCATCTATTGTCCTTTCCTCAATCCTCCCTATTCTCAGTCTTCTCTTTCACTTTCACTCCCTTTAACCCCCTGCGTAATAGTGGCATTCCACTTCAACATTTGTCCTTTCCTCAATCCTCTCTATTCTCAGTCTTCTCTTTCACTTTCACTCCCTTTAACCCCCTGCGTAATAGTGGCATTCCACTTCAACATTTGTCCTTTTCTCAATCCTCCCTATTCTCAGTCTTCTCTTTCACTTTCACTCCCTGTAACTCCCTGCGTACTAGTGGCATTCCCTTTCATCTATTGTCCTTTCCTCAATCCTCCCTATTCTCAGTCTTCTCTTTCACTTTCACTCCCTTTAACCCCCTGCGTAATAGTGGCATTCCACTTCAACATTTGTCCTTTCCTCAATCCTCCCTATTCTCAGTCTTCTCTTTCACTTTCACTCCCTGTAACTCCCTGCGTACTAGTGGCATTCCCTTTCATCTATTGTCCTTTCCTCAATCCTCCCTATTCTCAGTCTTCTCTTTCACTTTCACTCCCTTTAACCCCCTGCGTAATAGTGGCATTCCACTTCAACATTTGTCCTTTCCTCAATCCTCCCTATTCTCAGTCTTCTCTTTCACTTTCACTCCCTGTAACTCCCTGCGTACTAGTGGCATTCCCTTTCATCTATTGTCCTTTCCTCAATCCTCTCTATTCTCAGTCTTCTCTTTCACTTTCACTCCCTTTAACCCCCTGCGTAATAGTGGCATTCCACTTCAACATTTGTCCTTTCCTCAATCCTCCCTATTCTCCGTCTTCTCTTTCACTTTCACTCCCTGTAACTCCCTGCGTACTAGTGGCATTCCCTTTCATCTATTGTCCTTTCCTCAATCCTCCCTATTCTCAGTCTTCTCTTTCACTTTCACTCCCTTTAACCCCCTGCGTAATAGTGGCATTCCACTTCAACATTTGTCCTTTCCTCAATCCTCCCTATTCTCCGTCTTCTCTTTCACTTTCACTCCCTGTAACTCCCTGCGTACTAGTGGCATTCCCTTTCATCTATTGTCCTTTCCTCAATCCTCTCTATTCTCAGTCTTCTCTTTCACTTTCACTCCCTGTAACTCCCTGCGTACTAGTGGCATTCCCTTTCATCTATTGTCCTTTCCTCAATCCTCTCTATTCTCCGTCTTCTCTTTCACTTTCACTCCCTGTAACTCCCTGCGTACTAGTGGCATTCCCTTTCATCTTTTGTCCTTTCCTCAATCCTCCCTATTCTCAGTCTTCTCTTTCACTTTCACTCCCTGTAACTCCCTGCGTACTAGTGGCCTTCCCTTTCATCTATTGTCCTTTCCTCAATCCTCCCTATTCTCAGTCTTCTCTTTCACTTTCACTCCCTTTAACCCCCTGCGTAATAGTGGCATTCCACTTCAACATTTGTCCTTTTCTCAATCCTCCCTATTCTCCGTCTTCTCTTTCACTTTCACTCCCTGTAACTCCCTGCGTACTAGTGGCATTCCCTTTCATCTATTGTCCTTTCCTCAATCCTCTCTATTCTCAGTCTTCTCTTTCACTTTCACTCCCTTTAACCCCCTGCGTAATAGTGGCATTCCACTTCAACATTTGTCCTTTCCTCAATCCTCCCTATTCTCCGTCTTCTCTTTCACTTTCACTCCCTGTAACTCCCTGCGTACTAGTGGCATTCCCTTTCATCTATTGTCCTTTCCTCAATCCTCTCTATTCTCAGTCTTCTCTTTCACTTTCACTCCCTTTAACCCCCTGCGTAATAGTGGCATTCCACTTCAACATTTGTCCTTTCCTCAATCCTCCCTATTCTCCGTCTTCTCTTTCACTTTCACTCCCTGTAACTCCCTGCGTACTAGTGGCATTCCCTTTCATCTATTGTCCTTTCCTCAATCCTCTCTATTCTCAGTCTTCTCTTTCACTTTCACTCCCTGTAACTCCCTGCGTACTAGTGGCATTCCCTTTCATCTATTGTCCTTTCCTCAATCCTCTCTATTCTCCGTCTTCTCTTTCACTTTCACTCCCTGTAACTCCCTGCGTACTAGTGGCATTCCCTTTCATCTTTTGTCCTTTCCTCAATCCTCCCTATTCTCAGTCTTCTCTTTCACTTTCACTCCCTGTAACTCCCTGCGTACTAGTGGCCTTCCCTTTCATCTATTGTCCTTTCCTCAATCCTCCCTATTCTCAGTCTTCTCTTTCACTTTCACTCCCTTTAACCCCCTGCGTAATAGTGGCATTCCACTTCAACATTTGTCCTTTTCTCAATCCTCCCTATTCTCCGTCTTCTCTTTCACTTTCACTCCCTGTAACTCCCTGCGTACTAGTGGCATTCCCTTTCATCTATTGTCCTTTCCTCAATCCTCTCTATTCTCAGTCTTCTCTTTCACTTTCACTCCCTTTAACCCCCTGCGTAATAGTGGCATTCCACTTCAACATTTGTCCTTTCCTCAATCCTCCCTATTCTCCGTCTTCTCTTTCACTTTCACTCCCTGTAACTCCCTGCGTACTAGTGGCATTCCCTTTCATCTATTGTCCTTTCCTCAATCCTCCCTATTCTCAGTCTTCTCTTTCACTTTCACTCCCTTTAACCCCCTGCGTAATAGTGGCATTCCACTTCAACATTTGTCCTTTTCTCAATCCTCCCTATTCTCCGTCTTCTCTTTCACTTTCACTCCCTGTAACCCCCTGCGTACTAGTGGCATTCCCTTTCATCTATTGTCCTTTCCTCAATCCTCCCTATTCTCAGTCTTCTCTTTCACTTTCACTCCCTTTAACCCCCTGCGTAATAGTGGCATTCCACTTCAACATTTGTCCTTTCCTCAATCCTCCCTATTCTCCGTCTTCTCTTTCACTTTCACTCCCTGTAACCCCCTGCGTACTAGTGGCATTCCCTTTCATCTATTGTCCTTTCCTCAATCCTCCCTATTCTCAGTCTTCTCTTTCACTTTCACTCCCTGTAACTCCCTGCGTACTAGTGGCATTCCCTTTCATCTATTGTCCTTTCCTCAATCCTCCCTATTCTCAGTCTTCTCTTTCACTTTCACTCCCTTTAACCCCCTGCGTAATAGTGGCATTCCACTTCAACATTTGTCCTTTTCTCAATCCTCCCTATTCTCCGTCTTCTCTTTCACTTTCACTCCCTGTAACTCCCTGCGTACTAGTGGCATTCCCTTTCATCTATTGTCCTTTCCTCAATCCTCTCTATTCTCAGTCTTCTCTTTCACTTTCACTCCCTTTAACCCCCTGCGTAATAGTGGCATTCCACTTCAACATTTGTCCTTTCCTCAATCCTCCCTATTCTCCGTCTTCTCTTTCACTTTCACTCCCTGTAACTCCCTGCGTACTAGTGGCATTCCCTTTCATCTATTGTCCTTTCCTCAATCCTCCCTATTCTCAGTCTTCTCTTTCACTTTCACTCCCTTTAACCCCCTGCGTAATAGTGGCATTCCACTTCAACATTTGTCCTTTCCTCAATCCTCCCTATTCTCCGTCTTCTCTTTCACTTTCACTCCCTGTAACCCCCTGCGTACTAGTGGCATTCCCTTTCATCTATTGTCCTTTCCTCAATCCTCCCTATTCTCAGTCTTCTCTTTCACTTTCACTCCCTGTAACTCCCTGCGTACTAGTGGCATTCCCTTTCATCTATTGTCCTTTCCTCAATCCTCCCTATTCTCAGTCTTCTCTTTCACTTTCACTCCCTGTAACTCCCTGCGTAATAGTGGCATTCCCTTTCATCTATTGTCCTTTCCTCAATCCTCCCTATTCTCAGTCTTCTCTTTCACTTTCACTCCCTTTAACCCCCTGCGTAATAGTGGCATTCCACTTCAACATTTGTCCTTTCCTCAATCCTCCCTATTCTCCGTCTTCTCTTTCACTTTCACTCCCTGTAACTCCCTGCGTACTAGTGGCATTCCCTTTCATCTATTGTCCTTTCCTCAATCCTCCCTATTCTCAGTCTTCTCTTTCACTTTCACTCCCTGTAACTCCCTGCGTACTAGTGGCATTCCCTTTCATCTATTGTCCTTTCCTCAATCCTCCCTATTCTCAGTCTTCTCTTTCACTTTCACTCCCTGTAACTCCCTGCGTAATAGTGGCATTCCCTTTCATCTATTGTCCTTTCCTCAATCCTCCCTATTCTCAGTCTTCTCTTTCACTTTCACTCCCTTTAACCCCCTGCGTAATAGTGGCATTCCACTTCAACATTTGTCCTTTCCTCAATCCTCCCTATTCTCCGTCTTCTCTTTCACTTTCACTCCCTGTAACTCCCTGCGTACTAGTGGCATTCCCTTTCATCTATTGTCCTTTCCTCAATCCTCCCTATTCTCAGTCTTCTCTTTCACTTTCACTCCCTGTAACTCCCTGCGTACTAGTGGCATTCCCTTTCATCTATTGTCCTTTCCTCAATCCTCCCTATTCTCAGTCTTCTCTTTCACTTTCACTCCCTGTAACTCCCTGCGTAATAGTGGCATTCCCTTTCATCTATTGTCCTTTCCTCAATCCTCCCTATTCTCAGTCTTCTCTTTCACTTTCACTCCCTTTAACCCCCTGCGTAATAGTGGCATTCCACTTCAACATTTGTCCTTTCCTCAATCCTCCCTATTCTCCGTCTTCTCTTTCACTTTCACTCCCTGTAACTCCCTGCGTACTAGTGGCATTCCCTTTCATCTATTGTCCTTTCCTCAATCCTCCCTATTCTCAGTCTTCTCTTTCACTTTCACTCCCTGTAACTCCCTGCGTACTAGTGGCATTCCCTTTCATCTATTGTCCTTTCCTCAATCCTCCCTATTCTCAGTCTTCTCTTTCACTTTCACTCCCTTTAACCCCCTGCGTAATAGTGGCATTCCACTTCAACATTTGTCCTTTCCTCAATCCTCCCTATTCTCCGTCTTCTCTTTCACTTTCACTCCCTGTAACTCCCTGCGTACTAGTGGCATTCCCTTTCATCTATTGTCCTTTCCTCAATCCTCCCTATTCTCAGTCTTCTCTTTCACTTTCACTCCCTTTAACCCCCTGCGTAATAGTGGCATTCCACTTCAACATTTGTCCTTTCCTCAATCCTCCCTATTCTCCGTCTTCTCTTTCACTTTCACTCCCTTTAACCCCCTGCGTAATAGTGGCATTCCACTTCAACATTTGTCCTTTCCTCAATCCTCCCTATTCTCCGTCTTCTCTTTCACTTTCACTCCCTGTAACTCCCTGCGTACTAGTGGCATTCCCTTTCATCTATTGTCCTTTCCTCAATCCTCCCTATTCTCAGTCTTCTCTTTCACTTTCACTCCCTGTAACTCCCTGCGTACTAGTGGCATTCCCTTTCATCTATTGTCCTTTCCTCAATCCTCCCTATTCTCAGTCTTCTCTTTCACTTTCACTCCCTTTAACCCCCTGCGTAATAGTGGCATTCCACTTCAACATTTGTCCTTTCCTCAATCCTCCCTATTCTCCGTCTTCTCTTTCACTTTCACTCCCTGTAACTCCCTGCGTACTAGTGGCATTCCCTTTCATCTATTGTCCTTTCCTCAATCCTCCCTATTCTCAGTCTTCTCTTTCACTTTCACTCCCTTTAACCCCCTGCGTAATAGTGGCATTCCACTTCAACATTTGTCCTTTCCTCAATCCTCCCTATTCTCCGTCTTCTCTTTCACTTTCACTCCCTGTAACTCCCTGCGTACTAGTGGCATTCCCTTTCATCTATTGTCCTTTCCTCAATCCTCCCTATTCTCAGTCTTCTCTTTCACTTTCACTCCCTTTAACCCCCTGCGTAATAGTGGCATTCCACTTCAACATTTGTCCTTTCCTCAATCCTCCCTATTCTCCGTCTTCTCTTTCACTTTCACTCCCTTTAACCCCCTGCGTAATAGTGGCATTCCACTTCAACATTTGTCCTTTTCTCAATCCTCCCTATTCTCAGTCTTCTCTTTCACTTTCACTCCCTGTAACTCCCTGCGTACTAGTGGCCTTCCCTTTCATCTATTGTCCTTTCCTCAATCCTCCCTATTCTCAGTCTTCTCTTTCACTTTCACTCCCTTTAACCCCCTGCGTAATAGTGGCATTCCACTTCAACATTTGTCCTTTTCTCAATCCTCCCTATTCTCCGTCTTCTCTTTCACTTTCACTCCCTGTAACTCCCTGCGTACTAGTGGCATTCCCTTTCATCTATTGTCCTTTCCTCAATCCTCCCTATTCTCAGTCTTCTCTTTCACTTTCACTCCCTTTAACCCCCTGCGTAATAGTGGCATTCCACTTCAACATTTGTCCTTTCCTCAATCCTCCCTATTCTCCGTCTTCTCTTTCACTTTCACTCCCTGTAACTCCCTGCGTACTAGTGGCATTCCCTTTCATCTATTGTCCTTTCCTCAATCCTCCCTATTCTCAGTCTTCTCTTTCACTTTCACTCCCTTTAACCCCCTGCGTAATAGTGGCATTCCACTTCAACATTTGTCCTTTCCTCAATCCTCCCTATTCTCAGTCTTCTCTTTCACTTTCACTCCCTGTAACTCCCTGCGTACTAGTGGCCTTCCCTTTCATCTTTTGTCCTTTCCTCAATCCTCCCTATTCTCCGTCTTCTCTTTCACTTTCACTCCCTGTAACTCCCTGCGTACTAGTGGCCTTCCCTTTCATCTATTGTCCTTTCCTCAATCCTCCCTATTCTCAGTCTTCTCTTTCACTTTCACTCCCTTTAACCCCCTGCGTAATAGTGGCATTCCACTTCAACATTTGTCCTTTTCTCAATCCTCCCTATTCTCCGTCTTCTCTTTCACTTTCACTCCCTGTAACTCCCTGCGTACTAGTGGCCTTCCCTTTCATCTATTGTCCTTTCCTCAATCCTCCCTATTCTCAGTCTTCTCTTTCACTTTCACTCCCTTTAACCCCCTGCGTAATAGTGGCATTCCACTTCAACATTTGTCCTTTTCTCAATCCTCCCTATTCTCCGTCTTCTCTTTCACTTTCACTCCCTGTAACTCCCTGCGTACTAGTGGCCTTCCCTTTCATCTATTGTCCTTTCCTCAATCCTCCCTATTCTCAGTCTTCTCTTTCACTTTCACTCCCTTTAACCCCCTGCGTAATAGTGGCATTCCACTTCAACATTTGTCCTTTTCTCAATCCTCCCTATTCTCCGTCTTCTCTTTCACTTTCACTCCCTGTAACTCCCTGCGTACTAGTGGCCTTCCCTTTCATCTATTGTCCTTTCCTCAATCCTCCCTATTCTCAGTCTTCTCTTTCACTTTCACTCCCTTTAACCCCCTGCGTAATAGTGGCATTCCACTTCAACATTTGTCCTTTCCTCAATCCTCCCTATTCTCCGTCTTCTCTTTCACTTTCACTCCCTGTAACTCCCTGCGTACTAGTGGCCTTCCCTTTCATCTATTGTCCTTTCCTCAATCCTCCCTATTCTCAGTCTTCTCTTTCACTTTCACTCCCTTTAACCCCCTGCGTAATAGTGGCATTCCACTTCAACATTTGTCCTTTCCTCAATCCTCCCTATTCTCCGTCTTCTCTTTCACTTTCACTCCCTGTAACTCCCTGCGTACTAGTGGCATTCCCTTTCATCTA
Organism: Acanthosepion esculentum; assembly: GCA_964036315.1. Classification (NCBI taxonomy): domain Eukaryota; kingdom Metazoa; phylum Mollusca; class Cephalopoda; order Sepiida; family Sepiidae; genus Acanthosepion; species Acanthosepion esculentum. Next base: position 18,870,025 of record OZ038491.1, read on the forward strand.
TTGTCCTTTCCTCAATCCTCCCTATTCTCAGTCTTCTCTTTCACTTTCACTCCCTTTAACCCCCTGCGTAATAGTGGCATTCCACTTCAACATTTGTCCTTTCCTCAATCCTCCCTATTCTCAGTCTTCTCTTTCACTTTCACTCCCTGTAACTCCCTGCGTACTAGTGGCCTTCCCTTTCATCTTTTGTCCTTTCCTCAATCCTCCCTATTCTCCGTCTTCTCTTTCACTTTCACTCCCTGTAACTCCCTGCGTACTAGTGGCCTTCCCTTTCATCTATTGTCCTTTCCTCAATCCTCCCTATTCTCAGTCTTCTCTTTCACTTTCACTCCCTTTAACCCCCTGCGTAATAGTGGCATTCCACTTCAACATTTGTCCTTTTCTCAATCCTCCCTATTCTCCGTCTTCTCTTTCACTTTCACTCCCTGTAACTCCCTGCGTACTAGTGGCCTTCCCTTTCATCTATTGTCCTTTCCTCAATCCTCCCTATTCTCAGTCTTCTCTTTCACTTTCACTCCCTTTAACCCCCTGCGTAATAGTGGCATTCCACTTCAACATTTGTCCTTTTCTCAATCCTCCCTATTCTCCGTCTTCTCTTTCACTTTCACTCCCTGTAACTCCCTGCGTACTAGTGGCCTTCCCTTTCATCTATTGTCCTTTCCTCAATCCTCCCTATTCTCAGTCTTCTCTTTCACTTTCACTCCCTTTAACCCCCTGCGTAATAGTGGCATTCCACTTCAACATTTGTCCTTTTCTCAATCCTCCCTATTCTCCGTCTTCTCTTTCACTTTCACTCCCTGTAACTCCCTGCGTACTAGTGGCCTTCCCTTTCATCTATTGTCCTTTCCTCAATCCTCCCTATTCTCAGTCTTCTCTTTCACTTTCACTCCCTTTAACCCCCTGCGTAATAGTGGCATTCCACTTCAACATTTGTCCTTTTCTCAATCCTCCTTATTCTCCGTCTTCTCTTTCACTTTCACTCCCTGTAACTCCCTGCGTACTAGTGGCCTTCCCTTTCATCTATTGTCCTTTCCTCAATCCTCCCTATTCTCAGTCTTCTCTTTCACTTTCACTCCCTTTAACCCCCTGCGTAATAGTGGCATTCCACTTCAACATTTGTCCTTTCCTCAATCCTCCCTATTCTCCGTCTTCTCTTTCACTTTCACTCCCTGTAACTCCCTGCGTACTAGTGGCCTTCCCTTTCATCTATTGTCCTTTCCTCAATCCTCCCTATTCTCAGTCTTCTCTTTCACTTTCACTCCCTTTAACCCCCTGCGTAATAGTGGCATTCCACTTCAACATTTGTCCTTTCCTCAATCCTCCCTATTCTCAGTCTTCTCTTTCACTTTCACTCCCTTTAACCCCCTGCGTAATAGTGGCATTCCACTTCAACATTTGTCCTTTCCTCAATCCTCTCTATTCTCAGTCTTCTCTTTCACTTTCACTCCCTGTAACTCCCTGCGTACTAGTGGCATTCCCTTTCATCTATTGTCCTTTCCTCAATCCTCCCTATTCTCAGTCTTCTCTTTCACTTTCACTCCCTTTAACCCCCTGCGTAATAGTGGCATTCCACTTCAACATTTGTCCTTTCCTCAATCCTCCCTATTCTCCGTCTTCTCTTTCACTTTCACTCCCTGTAACTCCCTGCGTACTAGTGGCATTCCCTTTCATCTATTGTCCTTTCCTCAATCCTCCCTATTCTCAGTCTTCTCTTTCACTTTCACTCCCTTTAACCCCCTGCGTAATAGTGGCATTCCACTTCAACATTTGTCCTTTCCTCAATCCTCCCTATTCTCAGTCTTCTCTTTCACTTTCACTCCCTGTAACTCCCTGCGTACTAGTGGCCTTCCCTTTCATCTTTTGTCCTTTCCTCAATCCTCCCTATTCTCAGTCTTCTCTTTCACTTTCACTCCCTGTAACTCCCTGCGTACTAGTGGCCTTCCCTTTCATCTTTTGTCCTTTCCTCAATCCTCCCTATTCTCAGTCTTCTCTTTCACTTTCACTCCCTGTAACTCCCTGGGTAATAGTGGCATTCCCTTTCATCTTTTGTCCTTTCCTCAATCCTCCCTATTCTCAGTCTTCTCTTTCACTTTCACTCCCTTTAACCCCATGCGTAATAGTGGCATTCCACTTCAACATTTGTCCTTTCCTCAATCCTCCCTATTCTCAGTCTTCTCTTTCACTTTCACTCCGTGTAACTCCCTGCGTACTAGTGGCATTCCCGTTCATCTTTTGTCCTTTCCTCAATCCTCCCTATTCTCAGTCTTCTCTTTCACTTTCACTCCCTGTAACTCCCTGCGTACTAGTGGCCTTCCCTTTCATCTTTTGTCCTTTCCTCAATCCTCCCTATTCTCAGTCTTCTCTTTCACTTTCACTCCCTGTAACTCCCTGCGTAATAGTGGCATTCCCTTTCATCTTTTGTCCTTTCCTCAATCCTCCCTATTCTCAGTCTTCTCTTTCACTTTCACTCCCTTTAACCCCCTGCGTAATAGTGGCATTCCACTTCAACATTTGTCCTTTCCTCAATCCTCCCTATTCTCAGTCTTCTCTTTCACTTTCACTCCCTGTAACTCCCTGCGTACTAGTGGCCTTCCCTTTCATCTTTTGTCCTTTCCTCAATCCTCCCTATTCTCAGTCTTCTCTTTCACTTTCACTCCCTGTAACTCCCTGCGTACTAGTGGCCTTCCCTTTCATCTTTTGTCCTTTCCTCAATCCTCCCTATTCTCAGTCTTCTCTTTCACTTTCACTCCCTGTAACTCCCTGCGTAATAGTGGCATTCCCTTTCATCTTTTGTCCTTTCCTCAATCCTCCCTATTCTCAGTCTTCTCTTTCACTTTCACTCCCTTTAACCCCCTGCGTAATAGTGGCATTCCACTTCAACATTTGTCCTTTCCTCAATCCTCCCTATTCTCAGTCTTCTCTTTCACTTTCACTCCGTGTAACTCCCTGCGTACTAGTGGCATTCCCGTTCATCTTTTGTCCTTTCCTCAATCCTCCCTATTCTCAGTCTTCTCTTTCACTTTCACTCCCTTTAACCCCCTGCGTAATAGTGGCATTCCACTTCAACATTTGTCCTTTCCTCAATCCTCCCTATTCTCAGTCTTCTCTTTCACTTTCACTCCCTGTAACTCCCTGCGTACTAGTGGCCTTCCCTTTCATCTTTTGTCCTTTCCTCAATCCTCCCTATTCTCAGTCTTCTCTTTCACTTTCACTCCCTGTAACTCCCTGCGTACTAGTGGCATTCCCTTTCATCTATTGTCCTTTCCTCAATCCTCCCTATTCTCAGTCTTCTCTTTCACTTTCACTCCCTTTAACCCCCTGCGTAATAGTGGCATTCCACTTCAACATTTGTCCTTTCCTCAATCCTCCCTATTCTCAGTCTTCTCTTTCACTTTCACTCCCTGTAACTCCCTGCGTACTAGTGGCCTTCCCTTTCATCTTTTGTCCTTTCCTCAATCCTCCCTATTCTCAGTCTTCTCTTTCACTTTCACTCCCTGTAACTCCCTGCGTACTAGTGGCCTTCCCTTTCATCTTTTGTCCTTTCCTCAATCCTCCCTATTCTCAGTCTTCTCTTTCACTTTCACTCCCTGTAACTCCCTGCGTACTAGTGGCCTTCCCTTTCATCTTTTGTCCTTTCCTCAATCCTCCCTATTCTCAGTCTTCTCTTTCACTTTCACTCCCTGTAACTCCCTGCGTACTAGTGGCCTTCCCTTTCATCTTTTGTCCTTTCCTCAATCCTCCCTATTCTCAGTCTTCTCTTTCACTTTCACTCCCTTTAACCCCCTGCGTAATAGTGGCATTCCACTTCAACATTTGTCCTTTCCTCAATCCTCCCTATTCTCAGTCTTCTCTTTCACTTTCACCCCCTGTAACTCCCTGCGTACTAGTGGCCTTCCCTTTCATCTTTTGTCCTTTCCTCAATCCTCCCTATTCTCAGTCTTCTCTTTCACTTTCAATCCCTGTAACCCCCTGTGTACTAGTGGCATTCACTTTCATCTATTGTCCTTTCCTCAATCCTCCCTATTCTCAGTCTTCTCTTTCACTTTCACTCCCTGTAACTCCCTGCGTACTAGTGGCCTTCCCTTTCATCTTTTGTCCTTTCCTCAATCCTCCCTATTCTCAGTCTTCTCTTTCACTTTCACTCCCTTTAACCCCCTGCGTAATAGTGGCATTCCACTTCAACATTTGTCCTTTCCTCAATCCTCCCTATTCTGAGTCTTCTCTTTCACTTTCACTCCCTGTAACTCCCTGCGTACTAGTGGCCTTCCCTTTCATCTTTTGTCCTTTCCTCAATCCTCCCTATTCTCAGTCTTCTCTTTCACTTTCACTCCCTGTAACTCCCTGCGTACTAGTGGCATTCCCTTTCATCTATTGTCCTTTCTTCAATCCTCCCTATTCTCAGTCTTCTCTTTCACTTTCACTCCCTGTAACTCCCTGCGTACTAGTGGCATTCCCTTTCATCTATTGTCCTTTCCTCAATCCTCCCTATTCTCAGTCTTCTCTTTCACTTTCACCCCCTGTAACTCCCTGCGTACTAGTGGCCTTCCCTTTCATCTTTTGTCCTTTCCTCAATCCTCCCTATTCTCAGTCTTCTCTTTCACTTTCAATCCCTGTAACCCCCTGTGTACTAGTGGCATTCCCTTTCATCTATTGTCCTTTCCTCAATCCTCCCTATTCTCAGTCTTCTCTTTCACTTTCACTCCCTGTAACTCCCTGCGTACTAGTGGCCTTCCCTTTCATCTTTTGTCCTTTCCTCAATCCTCCCTATTCTCAGTCTTCTCTTTCACTTTCAATCCCTGTAACCCCCTGTGTACTAGTGGCATTCCCTTTCATCTATTGTCCTTTCCTCAATCCTCCCTATTCTCAGTCTTCTCTTTCACTTTCACTCCCTGTAACCCCCTGCGTACTAGTGGCATTCCCTTTCATCTATTGTCCTTTCCTCAATCCTCCCTATTCTCAGTCTTCTCTTTCACTTTCACTCACTGTAACCCCCTGTGTACTAGTGGCATTTCCTTTCATCTATTGTCCTTTCCTCAATCCTCCCTATTCTCAGTCTTCTCTTTCACTTTCACTCCCTGTAAACTCCTGCGTACTAGTGGCATTCCCTTTCATCTATTGTCCTTTCCTCAATCCTCCCTATTCTCAGTCTTCTCTTTCACTTTCACTCCCTGTAACCCCCTGCGTACTAGTGGCATTCCCTTTCATCTATTGTCCTTTCCTCAATCCTCCCTATTCTCAGTCTTCTCTTTCACTTTCACTCCCTGTAACCCCCTGTGTACTAGTGGCATTTCCTTTCATCTATTGTCCTTTCCTAAATCCTCCCTATTCTCAGTCTTCTCTTTCACTTTCACTCCCTGTAAACCCCTGCGTACTAGTGGCATTCCCTTTCATCTATTGTCCTTTCCTAAATCCTCCCTATTCTCAGTCTTCTCTTTCACTTTCACTCCCTGTAAACCCCTGCGTACTAGTGGCATTCCCTTTCATCTATTGTCCTTTCCTCAATCCTCCCTATTCTCAGTCTTCTCTTTCACTTTCACTCCCTGTAACCCCCTGCGTACTAGTGGCACCCCATTCTTCTTTTGTCTTTCCTCAATCCTCCCTATTCTCAGTCTTCTCTTTCACTTTCACTCACTGTAACCCCCTGCGTACTAGTGGCATCCCCATTCTTCTTTTGTCTTTCCTCAATCCTCCCTATTCTCAGTCTTCTCTTTCACTTTCACTCCCTGTAACTCCCTGCGTACTAGTGGCATCCCCATTCTTCTTTTGTCTTTCCTCAATCCTCCCTATTCTCAGTCTTCTCTTTCACTTTCACTCCCTGTAACTCCCTGCGTACTAGTGGCATCCCCATTCTTCTTTTGTCTTTCCTCAATCCTCCCTATTCTCAGTCTTCTCTTTCACTTTCACTCCCTGTAACCCCCTGCGTACTAGTGGCATCCCCATTCTTCTTTTGTCTTTCATTAATCCTCCCTATTCTCAGTCTTCTCTTTCACTTTCACTCCCTGTAACCCCCTGCGTACTAGTGGCATCCCCATTCTTCTTTTGTCCTTTCCTCAATCCTCCCTATTCTCAGTCTTCTCTTTCACTTTCACCCCCTGTAACTCCCTGCGTACTAGTGGCATTCCCATTCATCTTTTGTCTTTCATTAATCCTCCCTATTCTCAGTCTTCTCTTTCACTTTCACTCCCTGTAACCCCCTGCGTACTAGCGGCATCCCCGTTCATCTTTTGTCCTTTCCTCAATCCTCCCTATTCTCAGTCTTCTCTTTCACTTTCACTCCCTGTAACTACCTGCGTACTAGTGGCATCCCCATTCTTCTTTTGTCCTTTCCTCAATCCTCCCTATTCTCAGTCTTCTCTTTCACTTTCACCCCCTGTAACTCTCTGCGTACTAGTGGCATTCCCGTTCATCTTTTGTCCTTTCCTCAATCCTCCCTATTCTCAGTCTTCTCTTTCACTTTCACCCCCTGTAACCCCCTGCGAACTAGTGGCATTCCCTTTCATCTTTTGTCCTTTCCTCAATCCTCCCTATTCTCAGTCTTCTCTTTCACTTTCACTCCCTGTAACCCCCTGCGTACTAGTGGCATTCCCTTTCATCTATTGTCCTTTCCTCAATCCTCCCTATTCTCAGTCTTCTCTTTCACTTTCACTCACTGTAACCCCCTGTGTACTAGTGGCATTTCCTTTCATCTATTGTCCTTTCCTCAATCCTCCCTATTCTCAGTCTTCTCTTTCACTTTCACTCCCTGTAAACTCCTGCGTACTAGTGGCATTCCCTTTCATCTATTGTCCTTTCCTCAATCCTCCCTATTCTCAGTCTTCTCTTTCACTTTCACTCCCTGTAACCCCCTGCGTACTAGTGGCATTCCCTTTCATCTATTGTCCTTTCCTCAATCCTCCCTATTCTCAGTCTTCTCTTTCACTTTCACTCCCTGTAACCCCCTGTGTACTAGTGGCATTTCCTTTCATCTATTGTCCTTTCCTAAATCCTCCCTATTCTCAGTCTTCTCTTTCACTTTCACTCCCTGTAAACCCCTGCGTACTAGTGGCATTCCCTTTCATCTATTGTCCTTTCCTCAATCCTCCCTATTCTCAGTCTTCTCTTTCACTTTCACTCCCTGTAACCCCCTGTGTACTAGTGGCATTTCCTTTCATCTATTGTCCTTTCCTAAATCCTCCCTATTCTCAGTCTTCTCTTTCACTTTCACTCCCTGTAAACCCCTGCGTACTAGTGGCATTCCCTTTCATCTATTGTCCTTTCCTCAATCCTCCCTATTCTCAGTCTTCTCTTTCACTTTCACCCCCTGTAACTCCCTGCGTACTAGTGGCATTCCCTTTCATCATTTGTCCTTTCCTCAATCCTCCCTATTCTCAGTCTTCTCTTTCACTTTCACTCCCTGTAACCCCCTGTGTACTAGTGGCATTCCCTTTCATCTATTGTCCTTTCCTCAATCCTCCCTATTCTCATTCTTCTCTTTCACTTTCACTCCCTGTAACCCCCTGCGTACTAGTGGCATCCCCATTCGTCTTTTGTCTTTCCTCAATCCTCCCTATTCTCAGTCTTCTCTTTCACTTTCACTCCCTGTAACCCCCTGCGTACTAGTGGCATCCCCATTCTTCTTTTGTCTTTCCTCAATCCTCCCTATTCTCAGTCTTCTCTTTCACTTTCACTCCCTGTAACCCCCTGCGTACTAGTGGCATCCCCATTCTTCTTTTGTCTTTCCTCAATCCTCCCTATTCTCAGTCTTCTCTTTCACTTTCACTCCCTGTAACCCCCTGCGTACTAGTGGCATCCCCATTCGTCTTTTGTCTTTCCTCAATCCTCCCTATTCTCAGTCTTCTCTTTCATTTTCACTCCCTGTAACCCCCTGCGTACTAGTGGCATCCCCATTCTTCTTTTGTCTTTCATTAATCCTCCCTATTCTCAGTCTTCTCTTTCACTTTCACTCCCTGTAACCCCCTGCGTACTAGTGGCATCCCCATTCTTCTTTTGTCTTTCCTCAATCCTCCCTATTCTCAGTCTTCTCTTTCACTTTCACTCCCTGTAACTCCCTGCGTACTAGTGGCATCCCCATTCTTCTTTTGTCTTTCATTAATCCTCCCTATTCTCAGTCTTCTCTTTCACTTTCACTCCCTGTAACCCCCTGCGTACTAGTGGCATCCCCATTCTTCTTTTGTCTTTCATTAATCCTCCCTATTCTCAGTCTTCTCTTTCACTTTCACTCCCTGTAACCCCCTGCGTACTAGTGGCATCCCCATTCTTCTTTTGTCTTTCCTCAATCCTCCCTATTCTCATTCTTCTCTTTCACTTTCACCCCCTGTAACCCCCTGCGTACTAGTGGCATCCCCATTCATCTTTTGTCTTTCCTCAATCCTCCTTATTCTCATTCTTCTCTTTCACTTTCACTCCCTGTAACCCCCTGCGTACTAGTGGAATCCCCATTCGTCTTTTGTCTTTCCTCAATCCTCCCTATTCTCATTCTTCTCTTTCACTTTCACTTCCTGTAACCCCCTGCGTACTAGTGGCATCCCCATTCTTCTTTTGTCTTTCATTAATCCTCCCTATTCTCAGTCTTCTCTTTCACTTTCACTCCCTGTAACCCCCTGCGTACTAGTGGCATCCCCATTCTTCTTTTGTCTTTCCTCAATCCTCCCTATTCTCATTCTTCTCTTTCACTTTCACTCCCTGTAACCCCCTGCGTACTAGTGGCATCCCCATTCTTCTTTTGTCTTTCCTCAATCCTCCCTATTCTCATTCTTCTCTTTCACTTTCACTCCCTGTAACCCCCTGCGTACTACTGGCATCCCCATTCGTCTTTTGTCTTTCCTCAATCCTCCCTATTCTCATTCTTCTCTTTCACTTTCACTTCCTGTAACCCCCTGCGTACTAGTGGCATCCCCATTCGTCTTTTGTCTTTCCTCAATCCTCCCTATTCTCAGTCTTCTCTTTCACTTTCACTCCCTGTAACCCCCTGCGTACTAGTGGCATCCCCATTCGTCTTTTGTCTTTCCTCAATCCTCCCTATTCTCATTCTTCTCTTTCACTTTCACTCCCTGTAACCCCCTGCGTACTAGTGGCATCCCCATTCGTCTTTTGTCTTTCCTCAATCCTCCCTATTCTCAGTCTTCTCTTTCACTTTCACTCCCTGTAACCCCCTGCGTACTAGTGGCATCCCCATTCTTCTTTTGTCTTTCATTAATCCTCCCTATTCTCAGTCTTCTCTTTCACTTTCACTCCCTGTACCCCCTGCGTACTAGTGGCATCCCCATTCTTCTTTTGTCTTTCATTAATCCTCCCTATTCTCATTCTTCTCTTTCACTTTCACTCCCTGTAACCCCCTGCGTACTAGTGGCATCCCCATTCGTCTTTTGTCTTTCCTCAATCCTCCCTATTCTCAGTCTTCTCTTTCACTTTCACTCCCTGTAACCCCCTGCGTACTAGTGGCATCCCCATTCGTCTTTTGTCTTTCCTCAATCCTCCCTATTCTCATTCTTCTCTTTCACTTTCACTCCCTGTAACCCCCTGCGTACTAGTGGCATCCCCATTCGTCTTTTGTCTTGCCTCAATCCTCCCTATTCTCAGACTTCTCTTTCACTTTCACTCCCTGTAACCCCCTGCGTACTAGTGGCATCCCCATTCTTCTTTTGTCTTTCCTCAATCCTCCCTATTGTCATTCTTCTCTTTCACTTTCACCCCCTGTAACCCCCTGCGTACTAGTGGCATCCCCATTCGTCTTTTGTCTTTCCTCAATCCTCCCTATTCTCATTCTTCTCTTTCACTTTCACTCCCTGTAACCCCTGCGTACTAGTGGCATCCCCATTCGTCTTTTGTCTTTCCTCAATCCTCCCTATTCTCATTCTTCTCTTTCACTTTCACTTCCTGTAACCCCCTGCGTACTAGTGGCATCCCCATTCTTCTTTTGTCTTTCATTAATCCTCCCTATTCTCATTCTTCTCTTTCACTTCCACTCCCTGTAACCCCCTGCGTACTAGTGGCATCCCCATTCGTCTTTTGTCTTTCCTCAATCCTCCCTATTCTCAGTCTTCTCTTTCACTTTCACTTCCTGTAACCCCCTGCGTACTAGTGGCATCCCCATTCGTCTTTTGTCTTTCCTCAATCCTCCCTATTCTCATTCTTCTCTTTCACTTTCACTCCCTGTAACCCTGCGTACTAGTGGCATCCCCATTCGTCTTTTGTCTTTCCTCAATCCTCCCTATTCTCATTCTTCTCTTTCACTTTCACTTCCTGTAACCCCCTGCGTACTAGTGGCATCCCCATTCTTCTTTTGTCTTTCATTAAGCCTCCCTATTCTCATTCTTCTCTTTCACTTCCACTCCCTGTAACCCCCTGCGTACTAGTGGCATCCCCATTCGTCTTTTGTCTTTCCTCAATCCTCCCTATTCTCATTCTTCTCTTTCACTTTCACTTCCTGTAACCCCCTGCGTACTAGTGGCATCCCCATTCGTCTTTTGACTTTCCTCAATCCTCCCTATTCTCATTCTTCTCTTTCACTTTCACTCCCTGTAACCCCCTGCGTACTAGTGGCATCCCCATTCTTCTTTTGTCTTTCATTAATCCTCCCTATTCTCAGTCTTCTCTTTTGCCTTTCACTCCCTGTAACCCCCTGCGTACTAGTGGCATCCCCATTCTTCTTTTGTCTTTCCTCAATCCTCCCTATTCTCATTCTTCTCTTTCACTTTCACTCCCTGTAACCCCCTGCGTACTAGTGGCATCCCCATTCTTCTTTTGTCTTTCCTCAATCCTCCCTATTCTCATTCTTCTCTTTCACTTTCACTCCCTGTAACCCCCTGCGTACTAGTGGCATCCCCATTCGTCTTTTGTCTTTCCTCAATCCTCCCTATTCTCATTCTTCTCTTTCACTTTCACTTCCTGTAACCCCCTGCGTACTAGTGGCATCCCCATTCGTCTTTTGTCTTTCCTCAATCCTCCCTATTCTCAGTCTTCTCTTTCACTCCATGTAACCCCTTGCGTACTAGTGGCATCCCCATTCGTCTTTTGTCTTTCCTCAATCCTCCCTATTCTCATTCTTCTGTTTCACTTTCACTCCCTGTAACCCCCTGCGTACTAGTGGCATCCCCATTCGTCTTTTGTCTTTCCTCAATCCTCCCTATTCTCATTCTTCTCTTTCACTTTCACTTCCTGTAACCCCCTGCGTACTAGTGACATCCCCATTCTTCTTTTGTCTTTCATTAATCCTCCCTATTCTCATTCTTCTCTTTCACTTTCACTTCCTGTAACCCCCTGCGTACTAGTGGCATCCCCATTCTTCTTTTGTCTTTCATTAATCCTCCCTATTCTCATTCTTCTCTTTCACTTTCACTCCCTGTAACCCCCTGCGTACTAGTGGCATCCCCATTCTTCTTTTGTCTTTCCTCAATCCTCCCTATTCTCATTCTTCTCTTTCACTTTCACTTCCTGTAACCCCCTGCGTACTAGTGGCATCCCCATTCTTCTTTTGTCTTTCATTAATCCTCCCTATTCTCATTCTTCTCTTTCACTTTCACTCCCTGTAACCCCCTGCGTACTAGTGGCATCCCCATTCGTCTATTGTCTTTCCTCAATCCTCCCTATTCTCATTCTTCTCTTTCACTTTCACTTCCTGTAACCCCCTGCGTACTAGTGGCATCCCCATTCTTCTTTTGTCTTTCATTAATCCTCCCTATTCTCATTCTTCTCTTTCACTTTCACTCCCTGTAACCCCCTGCGTACTAGTGGCATCCCCATTCTTCTTTTGTCTTTCCTCAATCCTCCCTATTCTCATTCTTCTCTTTCACTTTCACTCCCTGTAACCCCCTGCGTACTAGTGGCATCCCCATTCGTCTTTTGTCTTTCCTCAATCCTCCCTATTCTCAGTCTTCTCTTTCCCTTTCACTTCCTGTAACCCCCTGCGTACTAGTGGCATCCCCATTCGTCTTTTGTCTTTCCTCAATCCTCCCTATGCTCAGTCTTCTCTTTCACTTTCACTCCGTGTAACCCCCTGCGTACTAGTGGCATCCCCATTCGTCTTTTGTCTTTCCTCAATCCTCCCTATTCTCAGTCTTCTCTTTCACTTTCACTCCCTGTAACCCCCTGCGTACTAGTGGCATCCACATTCGTCTTTTGTCTTTCCTCAATCCTCCCTATTCTCATTCTTCTCTTTCACTTTCACCCCCTGTAACCCCCTGCGTACTAGTGGCATCCCCATTCGTCTTTTGTCTTTCCTCAATCCTCCCTATTCTCAGTCTTCTCTTTCACTTTCACTCCCTGTAACCCCCTGTGTACTAGTGGCATCCCCATTCGTCTTTTGTCTTTCCTCAATCCTCCCTATTCTCAGTCTTCTCTTTCACTTTCACTCCCTGTAAGCCCCTGCGTACTAGTGGCATCCCCATTCTTCTTTTGTCTTTCATTAATCCTCCCTATTCTCATTCTTCTCTTTCACTTTCACTCCCTGTAACCCCCTGCGTACTAGTGGCATCCCCATTCTTCTTTTGTCTTTCCTCAATCCTCCCTATTCTCAGACTTCTCTTTCACTTTCACTCCCTGTAACCCCCTGCGTACTAGTGGCATCCCCATTCGTCTTTTGTCTTTCCTCAATCCTCCCTATTCTCATTCTTCTCTTTCACTTTCACTCCCTGTAACCCCCTGCGTACTAGTGGCATACCCATTCGTCTTTTGTCTTTCCTCAATCCTCCCTACTCTCAGTCTTCTCTTTCACTTTCACTCCCTGTAACCCCCTGCGTACTAGTGGCATCCCCATTCGTCTTTTGTCTTTCCTCAATCCTCCCTATTCTCAGTCTTCTCTTTCACTTTCACTCCCTGTAACCCCCTGCGTACTAGTGGCATACCCATTCGTCTTTTGTCTTTCATTAATACTCCCTATTCTCAGTCTTCTCTTTCACTTTCACTCCCTGTAACCCCCTGCGTAATAGTGGCATCCCCATTCTTCTTTTGTCTTTCCTCAATCCTCCCTATTCTCAGTCTTCTCTTTCACTTTCACTCCCTGTAAGCCCCTGCGTACTAGTGGCATCCCCATTCTTCATTTGTCTTTCATTAATCCTCCCTATTCTCAGTCTTCTCTTTCACTTTCACTCCCTGTAACCCCCTGCGTACTAGTGGCATCCCCATTCTTCTTTTGTCTTTCCTCAATCCTCCCTATTCTCAGTCTTCTCTTTCACTTTCACTCCCTGTAACCCCCTGCCTACTAGTGGCATCCCCATTCTTCTTTTGTCTTTCCTCAATCCTCCCTATTCTCAGTCTTCTCTTTCACTTTCACTCCCTGTAACCCCCTGCGTACTAGTGGCATCCCCATTCGTCTTTTGTCTTTCCTCAATCCTCCCTATTCTAAGTCTTCTCTTTCACTTTCACTCCCTATAACCCCCTGCGTACTAGTGGCATACCCATTCGTCTTTTGTCTTTCATTAATACTCCCTATTCTCAGTCTTCTCTTTCACTTTCACTCCCTGTAACCCCCTGCGTAATAGTGGCATCCCCATTCTTCTTTTGTCTTTCCTCAATCCTCCCTATTCTCATTCTTCTCTTTCACTTTCACTCCCTGTAACCCCCTGCGTACTAGTGGCATCCCCATTCGTCTTTTGTCTTTCCTCAATCCTCCCTATTCTCATTCTTCTCTTTCACTTTCACTCCCTGTAACCCCCTGCGTACTAGTGGCATCCCCATTCTTCTTTTGTCTTTCCTCAATCCTCCCTATTCTCATTCTTCTCTTTCACTTTCACTTCCTGTAACCCCCTGCGTACTAGTGGCATCCCCATTCTTCTTTTGTCTTTCATTAATCCTCCCTATTCTCATTCTTCTCTTTCACTTTCACTCCCTGTAACCCCCTGCGTACTAGTGGCATCCCCATTCTTCTTTTGTCTTTCCTCAATCCTCCCTATTCTCAGTCTTCTCTTTCACTTTCACTCCCTGTAACCCCCTGCGTACTAGTGGCATCCCCATTCTTCTTTTGTCTTTCCTCAATCCTCCCTATTCTCATTCTTCTCTTTCACTTTCACTCCCTGTAACCCACTGCGTACTAGTGGCATCCCCATTCGTCTTTTGTCTTTCATTAATCCTCCCTATTCTCAGTCTTCTCTTTCACTTTCACTCCCTGTAACCCCTGCGTACTAGTGGCATCCCCATTCGTCTTTTGTCTTTCATTAATCCTCCCTATTCTCATTCTTCTCTTTCACTTTCACTCCCTGTAACCCCCTGCGTACTAGTGGCATCCCCATTCGTCTTTTGTCTTTCCTCAATCCTCCCTATTCTCATTCTTCTCTTTCACTTTCACTCCCTGTAACCCCCTGCGTACTAGTGGCATCCCCATTCGTCTTTTGTCTTTCATTAATCCTCCCTATTCTCAGTCTTCTCTTTCACTTTCACTCCCTGTAACCCCCTGCGTACTAGTGGCATCCCCATTCGTCTTTTGTCTTTCATTAATCCTCCCTATTCTCAGTCTTCTCTTTCACTTTCACTCCCTGTAACCCCCTGCGTACTAGTGGCATCCCCATTCGTCTTTTGTCTTTCATTAATCCTCCCTATTCTCATTTTTCTCTTTCACTTTCACTCCCTGTAACCCCCTGCGTACTAGTGGCATCCCCATTCTTCTTTTGTCTTTCCGCAATCCTCCCTATTCTCATTCTTCTCTTTCACTTTCACTCCCTGTAACCCCCTGCGTACTAGTGGCATCCCCATTCGTCTTTTGTCTTTCATTAATCCTCCCTATTCTCATTCTTCTCTTTCACTTTCACTCCCTGTAACCCACTGCGTACTAGTGGCATCCGCATTCGTCTTTTCTCTTTCATTAATCCTCCCTATTCGCAGTCTTCTCTTTCACTTTCACTCCCTGTAACCCCCTGCGTACTAGTGGCATCCCCATTCGTCTTTTGTCTTTCATTAATCCTCCCTATTCTCATTCTTCTCTTTCACTTTCACTCCCTGTAACCCCCTGCGTACTAGTGGCATCCCCATTCGTCTTTTGTCTTTCCTCAATCCTCCCTATTCTCATTCTTCTCTTTCACTTTCACTCCCTGTAACCCCCTGCGTACTAGTGGCATCCCCATTCGTCTTTTGTCTTTCATTAATCCTCCCTATTCTCAGTCTTCTCTTTCACTTTCACTCCCTGTAACCCCCTGCGTACTAGTGGCATCCCCATTCGTCTTTTGTCTTTCCTCAATCCTCCCTATTCTCATTCTTCTCTTTCACTTTCACTCCCTGTAACCCCCTGCGTACTAGTGGCATCCCCATTCGTCTTTTGTCTTTCCTCAATCCTCCCTATTCTCATTCTTCTCTTTCACTTTCACTCCCTGTAACCCCCTGCGTACTAGTGGCATCCCCATTCTTCTTTTGTCTTTCCTCAATCCTCCCTATTCTCAGTCTTCTCTTTCACTTTCACTTCCTGTAACCCCCTGCGTACTAGTGGCATCCCCATTCGTCTTTTGTCTTTCCTCAATCCTCCCTATTCTCATTCTTCTCTTTCACTTTCACTCCCTGTAACCCCCTGCGTACTAGTGGCATCCCCATTCGTCTTTTGTCTTTCCTCAATCCTCCCTATTCTCATTCTTCTCTTTCACTTTCACTCCCTGTAACCCCCTGCGTACTAGTGGCATCCCCATTCTTCTTTTGTCTTTCATCAATCCTCCCTATTCTCAGTCTTCTCTTTCACTTTCACTCCCTGTAACCCCCTGCGTACTAGTGGCATCCCCATTCTTCTTTTGTCTTTCCTCAATCCTCCCTATTCTCAGTCTTCTCTTTCACTTTCACTCCCTGTAACCCCCTGCGTACTAGTGGCATCCCCATTCGTCTTTTGTCTTTCCTCAATCCTCCCTATTCTCAGTCTTCTCTTTCACTTTCACTTCCTGTAACCCCCTGCGTACTAGTGGCATCCCCATTCGTCTTTTGTCTTTCCTCAATCCTCCCTATGCTCAGTCTTCTCTTTCACTTTCACTCCGTGTAACCCCCTGCGTACTAGTGGCATCCCCATTCGTCTTTTGTCTTTCCTCAATCCTCCCTATTCTCAGTCTTCTCTTTCACTTTCACTCCCTGTAACCCCCTGCGTACTAGTGGCATCCCCATTCGTCTTTTGTCTTTCCTCAATCCTCCCTATTCTCATTCTTCTCTTTCACTTTCACCCCCTGTAACCCCCTGCGTACTAGTGGCATCCCCATTCGTCTTTTGTCTTTCCTCAATTCTCCCTATTCTCAGTCTTCTCTTTCACTTTCACTCCCTGTAACCCCCTGCGTACTAGTGGCATCCCCATTCGTCTTTTGTCTTTCCTCAATCCTCCCTATTCTCAGTCTTCTCTTTCACTTTCACTCCCTGTAAGCCCCTGCGTACTAGTGGCATCCCCATTCTTCTTTTGTCTTTCATTAATCCTCCCTATTCTCATTCTTCTCTTTCACTTTCACTCCCTGTAACCCCCTGCGTACTAGTGGCATCCACATTCTTCTTTTGTCTTTCCTCAATCCTCCCTATTCTCAGACTTCTCTTTCACTTTCACTCCCTGTAACCCCCTGCGTACTAGTGGCATCCCCATTCGTCTTTTGTCTTTCCTCAATCCTCCCTATTCTCATTCTTCTCTTTCACTTTCACTCCCTGTAACCCCCTGCGTACTAGTGGCATCCCCATTCGTCTTTTGTCTTTCATTAATCCTCCCTATTCTCAGTCTTCTCTTTCACTTTCACTCCCTGTAACCCCCTGCGTACTAGTGGCATCCCCATTCGTCTTTTGTCTTTCATTAATCCTCCCTATTCTCATTTTTCTCTTTCACTTTCACTCCCTGTAACCCCCTGCGTACTAGTGGCATCCCCATTCTTCTTTTGTCTTTCCGCAATCCTCCCTATTCTCATTCTTCTCTTTCACTTTCACTCCCTGTAACCCCCTGCGTACTAGTGGCATCCCCATTCGTCTTTTGTCTTTCATTAATCCTCCCTATTCTCATTCTTCTCTTTCACTTTCACTCCCTGTAACCCACTGCGTACTAGTGGCATCCGCATTCGTCTTTTCTCTTTCATTAATCCTCCCTATTCGCAGTCTTCTCTTTCACTTTCACTCCCTGTAACCCCCTGCGTACTAGTGGCATCCCCATTCGTCTTTTGTCTTTCATTAATCCTCCCTATTCTCATTCTTCTCTTTCACTTTCACTCCCTGTAACCCCCTGCGTACTAGTGGCATCCCCATTCGTCTTTTGTCTTTCCTCAATCCTCCCTATTCTCATTCTTCTCTTTCACTTTCACTCCCTGTAACCCCCTGCGTACTAGTGGCATCCCCATTCGTCTTTTGTCTTTCATTAATCCTCCCTATTCTCAGTCTTCTCTTTCACTTTCACTCCCTGTAACCCCCTGCGTACTAGTGGCATCCCCATTCGTCTTTTGTCTTTCCTCAATCCTCCCTATTCTCATTCTTCTCTTTCACTTTCACTCCCTGTAACCCCCTGCGTACTAGTGGCATCCCCATTCGTCTTTTGTCTTTCATTAATCCTCCCTATTCTCAGTCTTCTCTTTCACTTTCACTCCCTGTAACCCCCTGCGTACTAGTGGCATCCCCATTCGTCTTTTGTCTTTCATTAATCCTCCCTATTCTCATTTTTCTCTTTCACTTTCACTCCCTGTAACCCCCTGCGTACTAGTGGCATCCCCATTCTTCTTTTGTCTTTCCGCAATCCTCCCTATTCTCATTCTTCTCTTTCACTTTCACTCCCTGTAACCCCCTGCGTACTAGTGGCATCCCCATTCGTCTTTTGTCTTTCATTAATCCTCCCTATTCTCATTCTTCTCTTTCACTTTCACTCCCTGTAACCCACTGCGTACTAGTGGCATCCGCATTCGTCTTTTCTCTTTCATTAATCCTCCCTATTCGCAGTCTTCTCTTTCACTTTCACTCCCTGTAACCCCCTGCGTACTAGTGGCATCCCCATTCGTCTTTTGTCTTTCATTAATCCTCCCTATTCTCATTCTTCTCTTTCACTTTCACTCCCTGTAACCCCCTGCGTACTAGTGGCATCCCCATTCGTCTTTTGTCTTTCCTCAATCCTCCCTATTCTCATTCTTCTCTTTCACTTTCACTCCCTGTAACCCCCTGCGTACTAGTGGCATCCCCATTCGTCTTTTGTCTTTCATTAATCCTCCCTATTCTCAGTCTTCTCTTTCACTTTCACTCCCTGTAACCCCCTGCGTACTAGTGGCATCCCCATTCGTCTTTTGTCTTTCCTCAATCCTCCCTATTCTCATTCTTCTCTTTCACTTTCACTCCCTGTAACCCCCTGCGTACTAGTGGCATCCCCATTCGTCTTTTGTCTTTCCTCAATCCTCCCTATTCTCATTCTTCTCTTTCACTTTCACTCCCTGTAACCCCCTGCGTACTAGTGGCATCCCCATTCTTCTTTTGTCTTTCCTCAATCCTCCCTATTCTCAGTCTTCTCTTTCACTTTCACTTCCTGTAACCCCCTGCGTACTAGTGGCATCCCCATTCGTCTTTTGTCTTTCCTCAATCCTCCCTATTCTCATTCTTCTCTTTCACTTTCACTCCCTGTAACCCCCTGCGTACTAGTGGCATCCCCATTCGTCTTTTGTCTTTCCTCAATCCTCCCTATTCTCATTCTTCTCTTTCACTTTCACTCCCTGTAACCCCCTGCGTACTAGTGGCATCCCCATTCTTCTTTTGTCTTTCATCAATCCTCCCTATTCTCAGTCTTCTCTTTCACTTTCACTCCCTGTAACCCCCTGCGTACTAGTGGCATCCCCATTCTTCTTTTGTCTTTCCTCAATCCTCCCTATTCTCAGTCTTCTCTTTCACTTTCACTCCCTGTAACCCCCTGCGTACTAGTGGCATCCCCATTCGTCTTTTGTCTTTCCTCAATCCTCCCTATTCTCAGTCTTCTCTTTCACTTTCACTTCCTGTAACCCCCTGCGTACTAGTGGCATCCCCATTCGTCTTTTGTCTTTCCTCAATCCTCCCTATGCTCAGTCTTCTCTTTCACTTTCACTCCGTGTAACCCCCTGCGTACTAGTGGCATCCCCATTCGTCTTTTGTCTTTCCTCAATCCTCCCTATTCTCAGTCTTCTCTTTCACTTTCACTCCCTGTAACCCCCTGCGTACTAGTGGCATCCCCATTCGTCTTTTGTCTTTCCTCAATCCTCCCTATTCTCATTCTTCTCTTTCACTTTCACCCCCTGTAACCCCCTGCGTACTAGTGGCATCCCCATTCGTCTTTTGTCTTTCCTCAATTCTCCCTATTCTCAGTCTTCTCTTTCACTTTCACTCCCTGTAACCCCCTGCGTACTAGTGGCATCCCCATTCGTCTTTTGTCTTTCCTCAATCCTCCCTATTCTCAGTCTTCTCTTTCACTTTCACTCCCTGTAAGCCCCTGCGTACTAGTGGCATCCCCATTCTTCTTTTGTCTTTCATTAATCCTCCCTATTCTCATTCTTCTCTTTCACTTTCACTCCCTGTAACCCCCTGCGTACTAGTGGCATCCACATTCTTCTTTTGTCTTTCCTCAATCCTCCCTATTCTCAGACTTCTCTTTCACTTTCACTCCCTGTAACCCCCTGCGTACTAGTGGCATCCCCATTCGTCTTTTGTCTTTCCTCAATCCTCCCTATTCTCATTCTTCTCTTTCACTTTCACTCCCTGTAACCCCCTGCGTACTAGTGGCATCCCCATTCGTCTTTTGTCTTTCCTCAATCCTCCCTATTCTCAGTCTTCTCTTTCACTTTCACTCCCTGTAACCCCCTGCGTACTAGTGGCATCCCCATTCGTCTTTTGTCTTTCCTCAATCCTCCCTATTCTCAGTCTTCTCTTTCACTTTCACTCCCTGTAACCCCCTGCGTACTAGTGGCATACCCATTCGTCTTTTGTCTTTCATTAATACTCCCTATTCTCAGTCTTCTCTTTCACTTTCACTCCCTGTAACCCCCTGCGTAATAGTGGCATCCCCATTCTTCTTTTGTCTTTCCTCAATCCTCCCTATTCTCAGTCTTCTCTTTCACTTTCACTCCCTGTAACCCCCTGCCTACTAGTGGCATCCCCATTCTTCTTTTGTCTTTCCTCAATCCTCCCTATTCTCAGTCTTCTCTTTCACTTTCACTCCCTGTAACCCCCTGCGTACTAGTGGCATCCCCATTCGTCTTTTGTCTTTCCTCAATCCTCCCTATTCTCAGTCTTCTCTTTCACTTTCACTCCCTATAACCCCCTGCGTACTAGTGGCATACCCATTCGTCTTTTGTCTTTCATTAATACTCCCTATTCTCAGTCTTCTCTTTCACTTTCACTCCCTGTAACCCCCTGCGTAATAGTGGCATCCCCATTCTTCTTTTGTCTTTCCTCAATCCTCCCTATTCTCATTCTTCTCTTTCACTTTCACTCCCTGTAACCCCCTGCGTACTAGTGGCATCCCCATTCGTCTTTTGTCTTTCCTCAATCCTCCCTATTCTCATTCTTCTCTTTCACTTTCACTCCCTGTAACCCCCTGCGTACTAGTGGCATCCCCATTCTTCTTTTGTCTTTCCTCAATCCTCCCTATTCTCATTCTTCTCTTTCACTTTCACTTCCTGTAACCCCCTGCGTACTAGTGGCATCCCCATTCTTCTTTTGTCTTTCATTAATCCTCCCTATTCTCATTCTTCTCTTTCACTTTCACTCCCTGTAACCCCCTGCGTACTAGTGGCATCCCCATTCTTCTTTTGTCTTTCCTCAATCCTCCCTATTCTCAGTCTTCTCTTTCACTTTCACTCCCTGTAACCCCCTGCGTACTAGTGGCATCCCCATTCTTCTTTTGTCTTTCCTCAATCCTCCCTATTCTCAGTCTTCTCTTTCACTTTCACTCCCTGTAACCCCCTGCGTACTAGTGGCATCCCCCTTTCGTCTTTTGTCTTTCATTCATCCTCTCTATTCTCATTCTTCTCTTTCACTTTCACTCCCTGTAACCCCCTGCGTACTAGTGGCATCCCCATTCGTCTTTTGTCTTTCATTAATCCTCCCTATTCTCATTCTTCTCTTTCACTTTCACTCCCTGTAACCCCCTGCGTACTAGTGGCATCCCCATTCGTCTTTTGTCTTTCCTCAATCCTCCCTATTCTCATTCTTCTCTTTCACTTTCACTCCCTGTAACCCCCTGCGTACTAGTGGCATCCCCATTCGTCTTTTGTCTTTCCTCAATCCTCCCTATTCTCATTCTTCTCTTTCACTTTCACTCCCTGTAACCCCCTGCGTACTAGTGGCATCCCCATTCTTCTTTTGTCTTTCATTAATCCTCCCTATTCTCATTCTTCTCTTTCACTTTCACTCCCTGTAACCCCCTGCGTACTAGTGGCATCCACATTCTTCTTTTGTCTTTCCTCAATCCTCCCTATTCTCAGACTTCTCTTTCACTTTCACTCCCTGTAACCCCCTGCGTACTAGTGGCATCCCCATTCGTCTTTTGTCTTTCCTCAATCCTCCCTATTCTCATTCTTCTCTTTCACTTTCACTCCCTGTAACCCCCTGCGTACTAGTGGCATCCCCATTCGTCTTTTGTCTTTCCTCAATCCTCCCTATTCTCAGTCTTCTCTTTCACTTTCACTCCCTGTAACCCCCTGCGTACTAGTGGCATCCCCATTCGTCTTTTGTCTTTCCTCAATCCTCCCTATTCTCAGTCTTCTCTTTCACTTTCACTCCCTGTAACCCCCTGCGTACTAGTGGCATACCCATTCGTCTTTTGTCTTTCATTAATACTCCCTATTCTCAGTCTTCTCTTTCACTTTCACTCCCTGTAACCCCCTGCGTAATAGTGGCATCCCCATTCTTCTTTTGTCTTTCCTCAATCCTCCCTATTCTCAGTCTTCTCTTTCACTTTCACTCCCTGTAACCCCCTGCCTACTAGTGGCATCCCCATTCTTCTTTTGTCTTTCCTCAATCCTCCCTATTCTCAGTCTTCTCTTTCACTTTCACTCCCTGTAACCCCCTGCGTACTAGTGGCATCCCCATTCGTCTTTTGTCTTTCCTCAATCCTCCCTATTCTCAGTCTTCTCTTTCACTTTCACTCCCTATAACCCCCTGCGTACTAGTGGCATACCCATTCGTCTTTTGTCTTTCATTAATACTCCCTATTCTCAGTCTTCTCTTTCACTTTCACTCCCTGTAACCCCCTGCGTAATAGTGGCATCCCCATTCTTCTTTTGTCTTTCCTCAATCCTCCCTATTCTCATTCTTCTCTTTCACTTTCACTCCCTGTAACCCCCTGCGTACTAGTGGCATCCCCATTCGTCTTTTGTCTTTCCTCAATCCTCCCTATTCTCATTCTTCTCTTTCACTTTCACTCCCTGTAACCCCCTGCGTACTAGTGGCATCCCCATTCTTCTTTTGTCTTTCCTCAATCCTCCCTATTCTCATTCTTCTCTTTCACTTTCACTTCCTGTAACCCCCTGCGTACTAGTGGCATCCCCATTCTTCTTTTGTCTTTCATTAATCCTCCCTATTCTCATTCTTCTCTTTCACTTTCACTCCCTGTAACCCCCTGCGTACTAGTGGCATCCCCATTCTTCTTTTGTCTTTCCTCAATCCTCCCTATTCTCAGTCTTCTCTTTCACTTTCACTCCCTGTAACCCCCTGCGTACTAGTGGCATCCCCATTCTTCTTTTGTCTTTCCTCAATCCTCCCTATTCTCAGTCTTCTCTTTCACTTTCACTCCCTGTAACCCCCTGCGTACTAGTGGCATCCCCCTTTCGTCTTTTGTCTTTCATTCATCCTCTCTATTCTCATTCTTCTCTTTCACTTTCACTCCCTGTAACCCCCTGCGTACTAGTGGCATCCCCATTCGTCTTTTGTCTTTCATTAATCCTCCCTATTCTCATTCTTCTCTTTCACTTTCACTCCCTGTAACCCCCTGCGTACTAGTGGCATCCCCATTCGTCTTTTGTCTTTCCTCAATCCTCCCTATTCTCATTCTTCTCTTTCACTTTCACTCCCTGTAACCCCCTGCGTACTAGTGGCATCCCCATTCGTCTTTTGTCTTTCCTCAATCCTCCCTATTCTCATTCTTCTCTTTCACTTTCACTCCCTGTAACCCCCTGCGTACTAGTGGCATCCCCATTCGTCTTTTGTCTTTCATTAATCCTCCCTATTCTCAGTCTTCTCTTTCACTTTCACTCCCTGTAACCCCCTGCGTACTAGTGGCATCCCCATTCGTCTTTTGTCTTTCCTCAATCCTCCCTATTCTCATTCTTCTCTTTCACTTTCACTCCCTGTAACCCCCTGCGTACTAGTGGCATCCCCATTCGTCTTTTGTCTTTCCTCAATCCTCCCTATTCTCATTCTTCTCTTTCACTTTCACTCCCTGTAACCCCCTGCGTACTAGTGGCATCCCCATTCTTCTTTTGTCTTTCCTCAATCCTCCCTATTCTCAGTCTTCTCTTTCACTTTCACTTCCTGTAACCCCCTGCGTACTAGTGGCATCCCCATTCGTCTTTTGTCTTTCCTCAATCCTCCCTATTCTCATTCTTCTCTTTCACTTTCACTCCCTGTAACCCCCTGCGTACTAGTGGCATCCCCATTCGTCTTTTGTCTTTCCTCAATCCTCCCTATTCTCATTCTTCTCTTTCACTTTCACTCCCTGTAACCCCCTGCGTACTAGTGGCATCCCCATTCTTCTTTTGTCTTTCATCAATCCTCCCTATTCTCAGTCTTCTCTTTCACTTTCACTCCCTGTAACCCCCTGCGTACTAGTGGCATCCCCATTCTTCTTTTGTCTTTCCTCAATCCTCCCTATTCTCAGTCTTCTCTTTCACTTTCACTCCCTGTAACCCCCTGCGTACTAGTGGCATCCCCATTCTTCTTTGTCTTTCCTCAATCCTCCCTATTCTCAGTCTTCTCTTTCACTTTCACTCCCTGTAACCCCCTGCGTACTAGTGGCATCCCCATTCGTCTTTTGTCTTTCCTCAATCCTCCCTATTCTCAGTCTTCTCTTTCACTTTCACTTCCTGTAACCCCCTGCGTACTAGTGGCATCCCCATTGGTCTTTTGTCTTTCCTCAATCCTCCCTATGCTCAGTCTTCTCTTTCACTTTCACTCCGTGTAACCCCCTGCGTACTAGTGGCATCCCCATTCGTCTTTTGTCTTTCCTCAATCCTCCCTATTCTCAGTCTTCTCTTTCACTTTCACTCCCTGTAACCCCCTGCGTACTAGTGGCATCCCCATTCGTCTTTTGTCTTTCCTCAATCCTCCCTATTCTCATTCTTCTCTTTCACTTTCACCCCCTGTAACCCCCTGCGTACTAGTGGCATCCCCATTCGTCTTTTGTCTTTCCTCAATTCTCCCTATTCTCAGTCTTCTCTTTCACTTTCACTCCCTGTAACCCCCTGCGTACTAGTGGCATCCCCATTCGTCTTTTGTCTTTCCTCAATCCTCCCTATTCTCAGTCTTCTCTTTCACTTTCACTCCCTGTAAGCCCCTGCGTACTAGTGGCATCCCCATTCTTCTTTTGTCTTTCATTAATCCTCCCTATTCTCATTCTTCTCTTTCACTTTCACTCCCTGTAACCCCCTGCGTACTAGTGGCATCCCCATTCTTCTTTTGTCTTTCCTCAATCCTCCCTATTCTCAGACTTCTCTTTCACTTTCACTCCCTGTAACCCCCTGCGTACTAGTGGCATCCCCATTCGTCTTTTGTCTTTCCTCAATCCTCCCTATTCTCATTCTTCTCTTTCACTTTCACTCCCTGTAACCCCCTGCGTACTAGTGGCATCCCCATTCGTCTTTTGTCTTTCCTCAATCCTCCCTATTCTCAGTCTTCTCTTTCACTTTCACTCCCTGTAACCCCCTGCGTACTAGTGGCATCCCCATTCGTCTTTTGTCTTTCCTCAATCCTCCCTATTCTCAGTCTTCTCTTTCACTTTCACTCCCTGTAACCCCCTGCGTACTAGTGGCATACCCATTCGTCTTTTGTCTTTCATTAATACTCCCTATTCTCAGTCTTCTCTTTCACTTTCACTCCCTGTAACCCCCTGCGTAATATTGGCATCCCCATTCTTCTTTTGTCTTTCCTCAATCCTCCCTATTCTCAGTCTTCTCTTTCACTTTCACTCCCTGTAACCCCCTGCCTACTAGTGGCATCCCCATTCTTCTTTTGTCTTTCCTCAATCCTCCCTATTCTCAGTCTTCTCTTTCACTTTCACTCCCTGTAACCCCCTGCGTACTAGTGGCATCCCCATTCGTCTTTTGTCTTTCCTCAATCCTCCCTATTCTCAGTCTTCTCTTTCACTTTCACTCCCTATAACCCCCTGCGTACTAGTGGCATACCCATTCGTCTTTTGTCTTTCATTAATACTCCCTATTCTCAGTCTTCTCTTTCACTTTCACTCCCTGTAACCCCCTGCGTAATAGTGGCATCCCCATTCTTCTTTTGTCTTTCCTCAATCCTCCCTATTCTCATTCTTCTCTTTCACTTTCACTCCCTGTAACCCCCTGCGTACTAGTGGCATCCCCATTCGTCTTTTGTCTTTCCTCAATCCTCCCTATTCTCATTCTTCTCTTTCACTTTCACTCCCTGTAACCCCCTGCGTACTAGTGGCATCCCCATTCTTCTTTTGTCTTTCCTCAATCCTCCCTATTCTCATTCTTCTCTTTCACTTTCACTTCCTGTAACCCCCTGCGTACTAGTGGCATCCCCATTCTTCTTTTGTCTTTCATTAATCCTCCCTATTCTCATTCTTCTCTTTCACTTTCACTCCCTGTAACCCCCTGCGTACTAGTGGCATCCCCATTCTTCTTTTGTCTTTCCTCAATCCTCCCTATTCTCAGTCTTCTCTTTCACTTTCACTCCCTGTAACCCCCTGCGTACTAGTGGCATCCCCATTCTTCTTTTGTCTTTCCTCAATCCTCCCTATTCTCAGTCTTCTCTTTCACTTTCACTCCCTGTAACCCCCTGCGTACTAGTGGCATCCCCCTTTCGTCTTTTGTCTTTCATTCATCCTCTCTATTCTCATTCTTCTCTTTCACTTTCACTCCCTGTAACCCCCTGCGTACTAGTGGCATCCCCATTCGTCTTTTGTCTTTCATTAATCCTCCCTATTCTCATTCTTCTCTTTCACTTTCACTCCCTGTAACCCCCTGCGTACTAGTGGCATCCCCATTCGTCTTTTGTCTTTCCTCAATCCTCCCTATTCTCATTCTTCTCTTTCACTTTCACTCCCTGTAACCCCCTGCGTACTAGTGGCATCCCCATTCGTCTTTTGTCTTTCATTAATCCTCCCTATTCTCAGTCTTCTCTTTCACTTTCACTCCCTGTAACCCCCTGCGTACTAGTGGCATCCCCATTCGTCTTTTGTCTTTCATTAATCCTCCCTATTCTCAGTCTTCTCTTTCACTTTCACTCCCTGTAACCCCCTGCGTACTAGTGGCATCCCCATTCGTCTTTTGTCTTTCATTAATCCTCCCTATTCTCATTCTTCTCTTTCACTTTCACTCCCTGTAACCCCCTGCGTACTAGTGGCATCCCCATTCTTCTTTTGTCTTTCCGCAATCCTCCCTATTCTCATTCTTCTCTTTCACTTTCACTCCCTGTAACCCCCTGCGTACTAGTGGCATCCCCATTCGTCTTTTGTCTTTCATTAATCCTCCCTATTCTCATTCTTCTCTTTCACTTTCACTCCCTGTAACCCACTGCGTACTAGTGGCATCCCCATTCGTCTTTTCTCTTTCATTAATCCTCCCTATTCTCATTCTTCTCTTTCACTTTCACTCCCTGTAACCCCCTGCGTACTAGTGGCATCCCCATTCTTCTTTTGTCTTTCCGCAATCCTCCCTATTCTCATTCTTCTCTTTCACTTTCACTCCCTGTAACCCCCTGCGTACTAGTGGCATCCCCATTCGTCTTTTGTCTTTCATTAATCCTCCCTATTCTCATTCTTCTCTTTCACTTTCACTCCCTGTAACCCACTGCGTACTAGTGGCATCCCCATTCGTCTTTTCTCTTTCATTAATCCTCCCTATTCGCAGTCTTCTCTTTCACTTTCACTCCCTGTAACCCCCTGCGTACTAGTGGCATCCCCATTCGTCTTTTGTCTTTCCTCAATCCTCCCTATTCTCATTCTTCTCTTTCACTTTCACTCCCTGTAACCCCCTGTGTACTAGTGGCATCCCCATTCGTCTTTTGTCTTTCCTCAATCCTCCCTATTCTCATTCTTCTCTTTCACTTTCACTCCCTGTAACCCCCTGCGTACTAGTGGCATCCCCATTCGTCTTTTGTCTTTCATTAATCCTCCCTATTCTCAGTCTTCTCTTTCACTTTCACTCCCTGTAACCCCCTGCGTACTAGTGGCATACCCATTCGTCTTTTGTCTTTCATTAATACTCCCTATTCTCAGTCTTCTCTTTCACTTTCACTCCCTGTAACCCCCTGCGTAATAGTGGCATCCCCATTCTTCTTTTGTCTTTCCTCAATCCTCCCTATTCTCAGTCTTCTCTTTCACTTTCACTCCCTGTAACCCCCTGCCTACTAGTGGCATCCCCATTCTTCTTTTGTCTTTCCTCAATCCTCCCTATTCTCAGTCTTCTCTTTCACTTTCACTCCCTGTAACCCCCTGCGTACTAGTGGCATCCCCATTCGTCTTTTGTCTTTCCTCAATCCTCCCTATTCTCAGTCTTCTCTTTCACTTTCACTCCCTATAACCCCCTGCGTACTAGTGGCATACCCATTCGTCTTTTGTCTTTCATTAATACTCCCTATTCTCAGTCTTCTCTTTCACTTTCACTCCCTGTAACCCCCTGCGTAATAGTGGCATCCCCATTTTTCTTTTGTCTTTCCTCAATCCTCCCTATTCTCATTCTTCTCTTTCACTTTCACTCCCTGTAACCCCCTGCGTACTAGTGGCATCCCCATTCGTCTTTTGTCTTTCCTCAATCCTCCCTATTCTCATTCTTCTCTTTCACTTTCACTCCCTGTAACCCCCTGCGTACTAGTGGCATCCCCATTCTTCTTTTGTCTTTCCTCAATCCTCCCTATTCTCATTCTTCTCTTTCACTTTCACTTCCTGTAACCCCCTGCGTACTAGTGGCATCCCCATTCTTCTTTTGTCTTTCATTAATCCTCCCTATTCTCATTCTTCTCTTTCACTTTCACTCCCTGTAACCCCCTGCGTACTAGTGGCATCCCCATTCTTCTTTTGTCTTTCCTCAATCCTCCCTATTCTCAGTCTTCTCTTTCACTTTCACTCCCTGTAACCCCCTGCGTACTAGTGGCATCCCCATTCTTCTTTTGTCTTTCCTCAATCCTCCCTATTCTCAGTCTTCTCTTTCACTTTCACTCCCTGTAACCCCCTGCGTACTAGTGGCATCCCCCTTTCGTCTTTTGTCTTTCATTCATCCTCTCTATTCTCATTCTTCTCTTTCACTTTCACTCCCTGTAACCCCCTGCGTACTAGTGGCATCCCCATTCGTCTTTTGTCTTTCATTAATCCTCCCTATTCTCATTCTTCTCTTTCACTTTCACTCCCTGTAACCCCCTGCGTACTAGTGGCATCCCCATTCGTCTTTTGTCTTTCCTCAATCCTCCCTATTCTCATTCTTCTCTTTCACTTTCACTCCCTGTAACCCCCTGCGTACTAGTGGCATCCCCATTCGTCTTTTGTCTTTCATTAATCCTCCCTATTCTCAGTCTTCTCTTTCACTTTCACTCCCTGTAACCCCCTGCGTACTAGTGGCATCCCCATTCGTCTTTTGTCTTTCATTAATCCTCCCTATTCTCATTCTTCTCTTTCACTTTCACTCCCTGTAACCCCCTGCGTACTAGTGGCATCCCCATTCTTCTTTTGTCTTTCCGCAATCCTCCCTATTCTCATTCTTCTCTTTCACTTTCACTCCCTGTAACCCCCTGCGTACTAGTGGCATCCCCATTCGTCTTTTGTCTTTCATTAATCCTCCCTATTCTCATTCTTCTCTTTCACTTTCACTCCCTGTAACCCACTGCGTACTAGTGGCATCCCCATTCGTCTTTTCTCTTTCATTAATCCTCCCTATTCGCAGTCTTCTCTTTCACTTTCACTCCCTGTAACCCCCTGCGTACTAGTGGCATCCCCATTCGTCTTTTGTCTTTCATTAATCCTCCCTATTCTCATTCTTCTCTTTCACTTTCACTCCCTGTAACCCCCTGTGTACTAGTGGCATCCCCATTCGTCTTTTGTCTTTCCTCAATCCTCCCTATTCTCATTCTTCTCTTTCACTTTCACTCCCTGTAACCCCCTGCGTACTAGTGGCATCCCCATTCGTCTTTTGTCTTTCATTAATCCTCCCTATTCTCAGTCTTCTCTTTCACTTTCACTCCCTGTAACCCCCTGCGTACTAGTGGCATCCCCATTCGTCTTTTGTCTTTCCTCAATCCTCCCTATTCTCATTCTTCTCTTTCACTTTCACTCCCTGTAACCCCCTGCGTACTAGTGGCATCCCCATTCGTCTTTTGTCTTTCCTCAATCCTCCCTATTCTCATTCTTCTCTTTCACTTTCACTCCCTGTAACCCCCTGCGTACTAGTGGCATCCCCATTCTTCTTTTGTCTTTCCTCAATCCTCCCTATTCTCAGTCTTCTCTTTCACTTTCACTTCCTGTAACCCCCTGCGTACTAGTGGCATCCCCATTCGTCTTTTGTCTTTCCTCAATCCTCCCTATTCTCATTCTTCTCTTTCACTTTCACTCCCTGTAACCCCCTGCGTACTAGTGGCATCCCCATTCGTCTTTTGTCTTTCCTCAATCCTCCCTATTCTCATTCTTCTCTTTCACTTTCACTCCCTGTAACCCCCTGCGTACTAGTGGCATCCCCATTCTTCTTTTGTCTTTCATCAATCCTCCCTATTCTCAGTCTTCTCTTTCACTTTCACTCCCTGTAACCCCCTGCGTACTAGTGGCATCCCCATTCTTCTTTTGTCTTTCCTCAATCCTCCCTATTCTCAGTCTTCTCTTTCACTTTCACTCCCTGTAACCCCCTGCGTACTAGTGGCATCCCCATTCGTCTTTTGTCTTTCCTCAATCCTCCCTATTCTCAGTCTTCTCTTTCACTTTCACTTCCTGTAACCCCCTGCGTACTAGTGGCATCCCCATTCGTCTTTTGTCTTTCCTCAATCCTCCCTATGCTCAGTCTTCTCTTTCACTTTCACTCCGTGTAACCCCCTGCGTACTAGTGGCATCCCCATTCGTCTTTTGTCTTTCCTCAATCCTCCCTATTCTCAGTCTTCTCTTTCACTTTCACTCCCTGTAACCCCCTGCGTACTAGTGGCATCCCCATTCGTCTTTTGTCTTTCCTCAATCCTCCCTATTCTCATTCTTCTCTTTCACTTTCACCCCCTGTAACCCCCTGCGTACTAGTGGCATCCCCATTCGTCTTTTGTCTTTCCTCAATTCTCCCTATTCTCAGTCTTCTCTTTCACTTTCACTCCCTGTAACCCCCTGCGTACTAGTGGCATCCCCATTCGTCTTTTGTCTTTCCTCAATCCTCCCTATTCTCAGTCTTCTCTTTCACTTTCACTCCCTGTAAGCCCCTGCGTACTAGTGGCATCCCCATTCTTCTTTTGTCTTTCATTAATCCTCCCTATTCTCATTCTTCTCTTTCACTTTCACTCCCTGTAACCCCCTGCGTACTAGTGGCATCCCCATTCTTCTTTTGTCTTTCCTCAATCCTCCCTATTCTCAGACTTCTCTTTCACTTTCACTCCCTGTAACCCCCTGCGTACTAGTGGCATCCCCATTCGTCTTTTGTCTTTCCTCAATCCTCCCTATTCTCATTCTTCTCTTTCACTTTCACTCCCTGTAACCCCCTGCGTACTAGTGGCATCCCCATTCGTCTTTTGTCTTTCCTCAATCCTCCCTATTCTCAGTCTTCTCTTTCACTTTCACTCCCTGTAACCCCCTGCGTACTAGTGGCATCCCCATTCGTCTTTTGTCTTTCCTCAATCCTCCCTATTCTCAGTCTTCTCTTTCACTTTCACTCCCTGTAACCCCCTGCGTACTAGTGGCATACCCATTCGTCTTTTGTCTTTCATTAATACTCCCTATTCTCAGTCTTCTCTTTCACTTTCACTCCCTGTAACCCCCTGCGTAATAGTGGCATCCCCATTCTTCTTTTGTCTTTCCTCAATCCTCCCTATTCTCAGTCTTCTCTTTCACTTTCACTCCCTGTAAGCCCCTGCGTACTAGTGGCATCCCCATTCTTCATTTGTCTTTCATTAATCCTCCCTATTCTCAGTCTTCTCTTTCACTTTCACTCCCTGTAACCCCCTGCGTACTAGTGGCATCCCCATTCTTCTTTTGTCTTTCCTCAATCCTCCCTATTCTCAGTCTTCTCTTTCACTTTCACTCCCTGTAACCCCCTGCCTACTAGTGGCATCCCCATTCTTCTTTTGTCTTTCCTCAATCCTCCCTATTCTCAGTCTTCTCTTTCACTTTCACTCCCTGTAACCCCCTGCGTACTAGTGGCATCCCCATTCGTCTTTTGTCTTTCCTCAATCCTCCCTATTCTCAGTCTTCTCTTTCACTTTCACTCCCTATAACCCCCTGCGTACTAGTGGCATACCCATTCGTCTTTTGTCTTTCATTAATACTCCCTATTCTCAGTCTTCTCTTTCACTTTCACTCCCTGTAACCCCCTGCGTAACAGTGGCATCCCCATTCTTCTTTTGTCTTTCCTCAATCCTCCCTATTCTCATTCTTCTCTTTCACTTTCACTCCCTGTAACCCCCTGCGTACTAGTGGCATCCCCATTCGTCTTTTGTCTTTCCTCAATCCTCCCTATTCTCATTCTTCTCTTTCACTTTCACTCCCTGTAACCCCCTGCGTACTAGTGGCATCCCCATTCTTCTTTTGTCTTTCCTCAATCCTCCATATTCTCATTCTTCTCTTTCACTTTCACTTCCTGTAACCCCCTGCGTACTAGTGGCATCCCCATTTTTCTTTTGTCTTTCATTAATCCTCCCTATTCTCATTCTTCTCTTTCACTTTCACTCCCTGTAACCCCCTGCGTACTAGTGGCATCCCCATTCTTCTTTTGTCTTTCCTCAATCCTCCCTATTCTCAGTCTTCTCTTTCACTTTCACTCCCTGTAACCCCCTGCGTACTAGTGGCATCCCCATTCTTCTTTTGTCTTTCCTCAATCCTCCCTATTCTCAGTCTTCTCTTTCACTTTCACTCCCTGTAACCCCCTGCGTACTAGTGGCATCCCCCTTTCGTCTTTTGTCTTTCATTCATCCTCTCTATTCTCATTCTTCTCTTTCACTTTCACTCCCTGTAACCCCCTGCGTACTAGTGGCATCCCCATTCGTCTTTTGTCTTTCCTCAATCCTCCCTATTCTCATTCTTCTCTTTCACTTTCACTCCCTGTAACCCACTGCGTACTAGTGGCATCCCCATTCGTCTTTTGTCTTTCATTAATCCTCCCTATTCTCAGTCTTCTCTTTCACTTTCACTCCCTGTAACCCCTGCGTACTAGTGGCATCCCCATTCGTCTTTTGTCTTTCATTAATCCTCCCTATTCTCATTCTTCTCTTTCACTTTCACTCCCTGTAACCCCCTGCGTACTAGTGGCATCCCCATTCGTCTTTTGTCTTTCCTCAATCCTCCCTATTCTCATTCTTCTCTTTCACTTTCACTCCCTGTAACCCCCTGCGTACTAGTGGCATCCCCATTCGTCTTTTGTCTTTCCTCAATCCTCCCTATTCTCAGTCTTCTCTTTCACTTTCACTCCCTGTAAGCCCCTGCGTACTAGTGGCATCCCCATTCTTCTTTTGTCTTTCATTAATCCTCCCTATTCTCATTCTTCTCTTTCACTTTCACTCCCTGTAACCCCCTGCGTACTAGTGGCATCCCCATTCTTCTTTTGTCTTTCCTCAATCCTCCCTATTCTCAGTCTTCTCTTTCACTTTCACTCCCTGTAAGCCCCTGCGTACTAGTGGCATCCCCATTCGTCTTTTGTCTTTCCTCAATCCTCCCTATTCTCATTCTTCTCTTTCACTTTCACTCCCTGTAACCCCCTGCGTACTAGTGGCATCCCCATTCGTCTTTTGTCTTTCCTCAATCCTCCCTATTCTCAGTCTTCTCTTTCACTTTCACTCCCTGTAACCCCCTGCGTACTAGTGGCATCCCCATTCGTCTTTTGTCTTTCCTCAATCCTCCCTATTCTCAGTCTTCTCTTTCACTTTCACTCCCTGTAACCCCCTGCGTACTAGTGGCATACCCATTCGTCTTTTGTCTTTCATTAATACTCCCTATTCTCAGTCTTCTCTTTCACTTTCACTCCCTGTAACCCCCTGCGTAATAGTGGCATCCCCATTCTTCTTTTGTCTTTCCTCAATCCTCCCTATTCTCAGTCTTCTCTTTCACTTTCACTCCCTGTAAGCCCCTGCGTACTAGTGGCATCCCCATTCTTCATTTGTCTTTCATTAATCCTCCCTATTCTCAGTCTTCTCTTTCACTTTCACTCCCTGTAACCCCCTGCGTACTAGTGGCATCCCCATTCTTCTTTTGTCTTTCCTCAATCCTCCCTATTCTCAGTCTTCTCTTTCACTTTCACTCCCTGTAACCCCCTGCCTACTAGTGGCATCCCCATTCTTCTTTTGTCTTTCCTCAATCCTCCCTATTCTCAGTCTTCTCTTTCACTTTCACTCCCTGTAACCCCCTGCGTACTAGTGGCATCCCCATTCGTCTTTTGTCTTTCCTCAATCCTCCCTATTCTCAGTCTTCTCTTTCACTTTCACTCCCTATAACCCCCTGCGTACTAGTGGCATACCAATTCGTCTTTTGTCTTTCATTAATACTCCCTATTCTCAGTCTTCTCTTTCACTTTCACTCCCTGTAACCCCCTGCGTAATAGTGGCATCCCCATTCTTCTTTTGTCTTTCCTCAATCCTCCCTATTCTCATTCTTCTCTTTCACTTTCACTCCCTGTAACCCCCTGCGTACTAGTGGCATCCCCATTCGTCTTTTGTCTTTCCTCAATCCTCCCTATTCTCATTCTTCTCTTTCACTTTCACTCCCTGTAACCCCCTGCGTACTAGTGGCATCCCCATTCTTCTTTTGTCTTTCCTCAATCCTCCATATTCTCATTCTTCTCTTTCACTTTCACTTCCTGTAACCCCCTGCGTACTAGTGGCATCCCCATTCTTCTTTTGTCTTTCATTAATCCTCCCTATTCTCATTCTTCTCTTTCACTTTCACTCCCTGTAACCCCCTGCGTACTAGTGGCATCCCCATTCTTCTTTTGTCTTTCCTCAATCCTCCCTATTCTCAGTCTTCTCTTTCACTTTCACTCCCTGTAACCCCCTGCGTACTAGTGGCATCCCCATTCTTCTTTTGTCTTTCCTCAATCCTCCCTATTCTCAGTCTTCTCTTTCACTTTCACTCCCTGTAACCCCCTGCGTACTAGTGGCATCCACCTTTCGTCTTTTGTCTTTCATTCATCCTCTCTATTCTCATTCTTCTCTTTCACTTTCACTCCCTGTAACCCCCTGCGTACTAGTGGCATCCCCATTCGTCTTTTGTCTTTCCTCAATCCTCCCTATTCTCATTCTTCTCTTTCACTTTCACTCCCTGTAACCCACTGCGTACTAGTGGCATCCCCATTCGTCTTTTGTCTTTCATTAATCCTCCCTATTCTCAGTCTTCTCTTTCACTTTCACTCCCTGTAACCCCTGCGTACTAGTGGCATCCCCATTCGTCTTTTGTCTTTCATTAATCCTCCCTATTCTCATTCTTCTCTTTCACTTTCACTCCCTGTAACCCCCTGCGTACTAGTGGCATCCCCATTCGTCTTTTGTCTTTCCTCAATCCTCCCTATTCTCATTCTTCTCTTTCACTTTCACTCCCTGTAACCCCCTGCGTACTAGTGGCATCCCCATTCGTCTTTTGTCTTTCATTAATCCTCCCTATTCTCAGTCTTCTCTTTCACTTTCACTCCCTGTAACCCCCTGCGTACTAGTGGCATCCCCATTCGTCTTTTGTCTTTCATTAATCCTCCCTATTCTCAGTCTTCTCTTTCACTTTCACTCCCTGTAACCCCCTGCGTACTAGTGGCATCCCCATTCGTCTTTTGTCTTTCATTAATCCTCCCTATTCTCATTCTTCTCTTTCACTTTCACTCCCTGTAACCCCCTGCGTACTAGTGGCATCCCCATTCTTCTTTTGTCTTTCCTCAATCCTCCCTATTCTCAGTCTTCTCTTTCACTTTCACTCCCTATAACCCCCTGCGTACTAGTGGCATACCCATTCGTCTTTTGTCTTTCATTAATACTCCCTATTCTCAGTCTTCTCTTTCACTTTCACTCCCTGTAACCCCCTGCGTAACAGTGGCATCCCCATTCTTCTTTTGTCTTTCCTCAATCCTCCCTATTCTCATTCTTCTCTTTCACTTTCACTCCCTGTAACCCCCTGCGTACTAGTGGCATCCCCATTCGTCTTTTGTCTTTCCTCAATCCTCCCTATTCTCATTCTTCTCTTTCACTTTCACTCCCTGTAACCCCCTGCGTACTAGTGGCATCCCCATTCTTCTTTTGTCTTTCCTCAATCCTCCATATTCTCATTCTTCTCTTTCACTTTCACTTCCTGTAACCCCCTGCGTACTAGTGGCATCCCCATTTTTCTTTTGTCTTTCATTAATCCTCCCTATTCTCATTCTTCTCTTTCACTTTCACTCCCTGTAACCCCCTGCGTACTAGTGGCATCCCCATTCTTCTTTTGTCTTTCCTCAATTCTCCCTATTCTCAGTCTTCTCTTTCACTTTCACTCCCTGTAACCCCCTGCGTACTAGTGGCATCCCCATTCTTCTTTTGTCTTTCCTCAATCCTCCCTATTCTCAGTCTTCTCTTTCACTTTCACTCCCTGTAACCCCCTGCGTACTAGTGGCATCCCCCTTTCGTCTTTTGTCTTTCATTCATCCTCTCTATTCTCATTCTTCTCTTTCACTTTCACTCCCTGTAACCCCCTGCGTACTAGTGGCATCCCCATTCGTCTTTTGTCTTTCCTCAATCCTCCCTATTCTCATTCTTCTCTTTCACTTTCACTCCCTGTAACCCACTGCGTACTAGTGGCATCCCCATTCGTCTTTTGTCTTTCATTAATCCTCCCTATTCTCAGTCTTCTCTTTCACTTTCACTCCCTGTAACCCCTGCGTACTAGTGGCATCCCCATTCGTCTTTTGTCTTTCATTAATCCTCCCTATTCTCATTCTTCTCTTTCACTTTCACTCCCTGTAACCCCCTGCGTACTAGTGGCATCCCCATTCGTCTTTTGTCTTTCCTCAATCCTCCCTATTCTCAGTCTTCTCTTTCACTTTCACTCCCTGTAACCCCCTGCGTACTAGTGGCATCCCCATTCGTCTTTTGTCTTTCCTCAATCCTCCCTATTCTCAGTCTTCTCTTTCACTTTCACTCCCTGTAACCCCCTGCGTACTAGTGGCATACCCATTCGTCTTTTGTCTTTCATTAATACTCCCTATTCTCAGTCTTCTCTTTCACTTTCACTCCCTGTAACCCCCTGCGTAATAGTGGCATCCCCATTCTTCTTTTGTCTTTCCTCAATCCTCCCTATTCTCAGTCTTCTCTTTCACTTTCACTCCCTGTAAGCCCCTGCGTACTAGTGGCATCCCCATTCTTCATTTGTCTTTCATTAATCCTCCCTATTCTCAGTCTTCTCTTTCACTTTCACTCCCTGTAACCCCCTGCGTACTAGTGGCATCCCCATTCTTCTTTTGTCTTTCCTCAATCCTCCCTATTCTCAGTCTTCTCTTTCACTTTCACTCCCTGTAACCCCCTGCCTACTAGTGGCATCCCCATTCTTCTTTTGTCTTTCCTCAATCCTCCCTATTCTCAGTCTTCTCTTTCACTTTCACTCCCTGTAACCCCCTGCGTACTAGTGGCATCCCCATTCGTCTTTTGTCTTTCCTCAATCCTCCCTATTCTCAGTCTTCTCTTTCACTTTCACTCCCTATAACCCCCTGCGTACTAGTGGCATACCCATTCGTCTTTTGTCTTTCATTAATACTCCCTATTCTCAGTCTTCTCTTTCACTTTCACTCCCTGTAACCCCCTGCGTAATAGTGGCATCCCCATTCTTCTTTTGTCTTTCCTCAATCCTCCCTATTCTCATTCTTCTCTTTCACTTTCACTCCCTGTAACCCCCTGCGTACTAGTGGCATCCCCATTCGTCTTTTGTCTTTCCTCAATCCTCCCTATTCTCATTCTTCTCTTTCACTTTCACTCCCTGTAACCCCCTGCGTACTAGTGGCATCCCCATTCTTCTTTTGTCTTTCCTCAATCCTCCATATTCTCATTCTTCTCTTTCACTTTCACTTCCTGTAACCCCCTGCGTACTAGTGGCATCCCCATTCGTCTTTTGTCTTTCATTAATCCTCCCTATTCTCAGTCTTCTCTTTCACTTTCACTCCCTGTAACCCCCTGCGTACTAGTGGCATCCCCATTCTTCTTTTGTCTTTCATTAATCCTCCCTATTCTCATTCTTCTCTTTCACTTTCACTCCCTGTAACCCCCTGCGTACTAGTGGCATCCCCATTCTTCTTTTGTCTTTCCTCAATCCTCCCTATTCTCAGTCTTCTCTTTCACTTTCACTCCCTGTAACCCCCTGCGTACTAGTGGCATCCCCATTCTTCTTTTGTCTTTCCTCAATCCTCCCTATTCTCAGTCTTCTCTTTCACTTTCACTCCCTGTAACCCCCTGCGTACTAGTGGCATCCACCTTTCGTCTTTTGTCTTTCATTCATCCTCTCTATTCTCATTCTTCTCTTTCACTTTCACTCCCTGTAACCCCCTGCGTACTAGTGGCATCCCCATTCGTCTTTTGTCTTTCCTCAATCCTCCCTATTCTCATTCTTCTCTTTCACTTTCACTCCCTGTAACCCACTGCGTACTAGTGGCATCCCCATTCGTCTTTTGTCTTTCATTAATCCTCCCTATTCTCAGTCTTCTCTTTCACTTTCACTCCCTGTAACCCCTGCGTACTAGTGGCATCCCCATTCGTCTTTTGTCTTTCATTAATCCTCCCTATTCTCATTCTTCTCTTTCACTTTCACTCCCTGTAACCCCCTGCGTACTAGTGGCATCCCCATTCGTCTTTTGTCTTTCCTCAATCCTCCCTATTCTCATTCTTCTCTTTCACTTTCACTCCCTGTAACCCCCTGCGTACTAGTGGCATCCCCATTCGTCTTTTGTCTTTCATTAATCCTCCCTATTCTCAGTCTTCTCTTTCACTTTCACTCCCTGTAACCCCCTGCGTACTAGTGGCATCCCCATTCGTCTTTTGTCTTTCATTAATCCTCCCTATTCTCAGTCTTCTCTTTCACTTTCACTCCCTGTAACCCCCTGCGTACTAGTGGCATCCCCATTCGTCTTTTGTCTTTCATTAATCCTCCCTATTCTCATTCTTCTCTTTCACTTTCACTCCCTGTAACCCCCTGCGTACTAGTGGCATCCCCATTCTTCTTTTGTCTTTCCGCAATCCTCCCTATTCTCATTCTTCTCTTTCACTTTCACTCCCTGTAACCCCCTGCGTACTAGTGGCATCCCCATTCGTCTTTTGTCTTTCATTAATCCTCCCTATTCTCATTCTTCTCTTTCACTTTCACTCCCTGTAACCCACTGCGTACTAGTGGCATCCCCATTCGTCTTTTCTCTTTCATTAATCCTCCCTATTCGCAGTCTTCTCTTTCACTTTTACTCCCTGTAACCCCCTGCGTACTAGTGGCATCCCCATTCGTCTTTTGTCTTTCATTAATCCTCCCTATTCTCATTCTTCTCTTTCACTTTCACTCCCTGTAACCCCCTGCGTACTAGTGGCATCCCCATTCGTCTTTTGTCTTTCCTCAATCCTCCCTATTCTCATTCTTCTCTTTCACTTTCACTCCCTGTAACCCCCTGCGTACTAGTGGCATCCCCATTCGTCTTTTGTCTTTCATTAATCCTCCCTATTCTCAGTCTTCTCTTTCACTTTCACTCCCTGTAACCCCCTGCGTACTAGTGGCATCCCCATTCGTCTTTTGTCTTTCCTCAATCCTCCCTATTCTCATTCTTCTCTTTCACTTTCACTCCCTGTAACCCCCTGCGTACTAGTGGCATCCCCATTCGTCTTTTGTCATTCCTCAATCCTCCCTATTCTCATTCTTCTCTTTCACTTTCACTCCCTGTAACCCCCTGCCTACTAGTGGCATCCCCATTCTTCTTTTGTCTTTCCTCAATCCTCCCTATTCTCAGTCTTCTCTTTCACTTTCACTTCCTGTAACCCCCTGCGTACTAGTGGCATCCCCATTCGTCTTTTGTCTTTCCTCAATCCTCCCTATTCTCATTCTTCTCTTTCACTTTCACTCCCTGTAACCCCCTGCGTACTAGTGGCATCCCCATTCGTCTTTTGTCTTTCCTCAATCCTCCCTATTCTCATTCTTCTCTTTCACTTTCACTCCCTGTAACCCCCTGCGTACTAGTGGCATCCCCATTCTTCTTTTGTCTTTCATCAATCCTCCCTATTCTCAGTCTTCTCTTTCACTTTCACTCCCTGTAACCCCCTGCGTACTAGTGGCATCCCCATTCTTCTTTTGTCTTTCCTCAATCCTCCCTATTCTCAGTCTTCTCTTTCACTTTCACTCCCTGTAACCCCCTGCGTACTAGTGGCATCCCCATTCGTCTTTTGTCTTTCCTCAATCCTCCCTATTCTCAGTCTTCTCTTTCACTTTCACTCCCTGTAACCCCCTGCGTACTAGTGGCATCCCCATTCTTCTTTTGTCTTTCATTAATCCTCCCTATTCTCATTCTTCTCTTTCACTTTCACTCCCTGTAACCCACTGCGTACTAGTGGCATCCCCATTCGTCTTTTCTCTTTCATTAATCCTCCCTATTCGCAGTCTTCTCTTTCACTTTCACTCCCTGTAACCCCCTGCGTACTAGTGGCATCCCCATTCGTCTTTTGTCTTTCATTAATCCTCCCTATTCTCATTCTTCTCTTTCACTTTCACTCCCTGTAACCCCCTGCGTACTAGTGGCATCCCCATTCGTCTTTTGTCTTTCCTCAATCCTCCCTATTCTCATTCTTCTCTTTCACTTTCACTCCCTGTAACCCCCTGCGTACTAGTGGCATCCCCATTCGTCTTTTGTCTTTCATTAATCCTCCCTATTCTCAGTCTTCTCTTTCACTTTCACTCCCTGTAACCCCCTGCGTACTAGTGGCATCCCCATTCGTCTTTTGTCTTTCCTCAATCCTCCCTATTCTCATTCTTCTCTTTCACTTTCACTCCCTGTAACCCCCTGCGTACTAGTGGCATCCCCATTCGTCTTTTGTCTTTCCTCAATCCTCCCTATTCTCATTCTTCTCTTTCACTTTCACTCCCTGTAACCCCCTGCGTACTAGTGGCATCCCCATTCTTCTTTTGTCTTTCCTCAATCCTCCCTATTCTCAGTCTTCTCTTTCACTTTCACTTCCTGTAACCCCCTGCGTACTAGTGGCATCCCCATTCGTCTTTTGTCTTTCCTCAATCCTCCCTATTCTCATTCTTCTCTTTCACTTTCACTCCCTGTAACCCCCTGCGTACTAGTGGCATCCCCATTCGTCTTTTGTCTTTCCTCAATCCTCCCTATTCTCATTCTTCTCTTTCACTTTCACTCCCTGTAACCCCCTGCGTACTAGTGGCATCCCCATTCTTCTTTTGTCTTTCATCAATCCTCCCTATTCTCAGTCTTCTCTTTCACTTTCACTCCCTGTAACCCCCTGCGTACTAGTGGCATCCCCATTCTTCTTTTGTCTTTCCTCAATCCTCCCTATTCTCAGTCTTCTCTTTCACTTTCACTCCCTGTAACCCCCTGCGTACTAGTGGCATCCCCATTCGTCTTTTGTCTTTCCTCAATCCTCCCTATTCTCAGTCTTCTCTTTCACTTTCACTCCCTGTAACCCCCTGCGTACTAGTGGCATCCCCATTCTTCTTTTGTCTTTCATTAATCCTCCCTATTCTCATTCTTCTCTTTCACTTTCACTCCCTGTAACCCCCTGCGTACTAGTGGCATCCCCATTCGTCTTTTGTCTTTCCTCAATCCTCCCTATTCTCATTCTTCTCTTTCACTTTCACTCCCTGTAACCCCCTGCGTACTAGTGGCATCCCCATTCTTCTTTTGTCTTTCATCAATCCTCCCTATTCTCAGTCTTCTCTTTCACTTTCACTCCCTGTAACCCCCTGCGTACTAGTGGCATCCCCATTCGTCTTTTGTCTTTCATTAATCCTCCCTATTCTCATTCTTCTCTTTCACTTTCACTCCCTGTAACCCCCTGCGTACTAGTGGCATCCCCATTCTTCTTTTGTCTTTCATTAATCCTCCCTATTCTCATTCTTCTCTTTCACTTTCACTCCCTGTAACCCCCTGCGTACTAGTGGCATCCCCATTCGTCTTTTGTCTTTCCTCAATCCTCCCTATTCTCATTCTTCTCTTTCACTTTCACTCCCTGTAACCCCCTGCGTACTAGTGGCATCCCCATTCTTCTTTTGTCTTTCATCAATCCTCCCTATTCTCAGTCTTCTCTTTCACTTTCACTCCCTGTAACCCCCTGCGTACTAGTGGCATCCCCATTCGTCTTTTGTCTTTCATTAATCCTCCCTATTCTCATTCTTCTCTTTCACTTTCACTCCCTGTAACCCCCTGCGTACTAGTGGCATCCCCATTCGTCTTTTGTCTTTCCTCAATCCTCCCTATTCTCATTCTTCTCTTTCACTTTCACTCCCTGTAACCCCCTGCGTACTAGTGGCATCCCCATTCTTCTTTTGTCTTTCATCAATCCTCCCTATTCTCAGTCTTCTCTTTCACTTTCACTCCCTGTAACCCCCTGCGTACTAGTGGCATCCCCATTCGTCTTTTGTCTTTCCTCAATCCTCCCTATTCTCATTCTTCTCTTTCACTTTCACTCCCTGTAACCCCCTGCGTACTAGTGGCATCCCCATTCGTCTTTTGTCTTTCCTCAATCCTCCCTATTCTCATTCTTCTCTTTCACTTTCACTCCCTGTAACCCCCTGCGTACTAGTGGCATCCCCATTCTTCTTTTGTCTTTCATCAATCCTCCCTATTCTCAGTCTTCTCTTTCACTTTCACTCCCTGTAACCCCCTGCGTACTAGTGGCATCCCCATTCTTCTTTTGTCTTTCATTAATCCTCCCTATTCTCAGTCTTCTCTTTCACTTTCACTCCCTGTAACCCCCTGCGTACTAGTGGCATCCCCATTCGTCTTTTGTCTTTCCTCAATCCTCCCTATTCTCATTCTTCTCTTTCACTTTCACTCCCTGTAACCCCCTGCGTACTAGTGGCATCCCCATTCTTCTTTTGTCTTTCATCAATACTCCCTATTCTCATTCTTCTCTTTCACTTTCACTCCCTGTAACCCCCTGCGTACTAGTGGCATCCCCATTCTTCTTTTGTCTTTCATTAATCCTCCCTATTCTCAGTCTTCTCTTTCACTTTCACTCCCTGTAACCCCCTGCGTACTAGTGGCATCCCCATTCGTCTTTTGTCTTTCCTCAATCCTCCCTATTCTCATTCTTCTCTTTCACTTTCACTCCCTGTAACCCCCTGCGTACTAGTGGCATCCCCATTCTTCTTTTGTCTTTCATCAATCCTCCCTATTCTCAGTCTTCTCTTTCACTTTCACTCCCTGTAACCCCCTGCGTACTAGTGGCATCCCCATTCTTCTTTTGTCTTTCATTAATCCTCCCTATTCTCAGTCTTCTCTTTCACTTTCACTCCCTGTAACCCCCTGCGTACTAGTGGCATCCCCATTCGTCTTTTGTCTTTCCTCAATCCTCCCTATTCTCATTCTTCTCTTTCACTTTCACTCCCTGTAACCCCCTGCGTACTAGTGGCATCCCCATTCTTCTTTTGTCTTTCATCAATCCTCCCTATTCTCATTCTTCTCTTTCACTTTCACTCCCTGTAACCCCCTGCGTACTAGTGGCATCCCCATTCTTCTTTTGTCTTTCATTAATCCTCCCTATTCTCAGTCTTCTCTTTCACTTTCACTCCCTGTAACCCCCTGCGTACTAGTGGCATCCCCATTCGTCTTTTGTCTTTCCTCAATCCTCCCTATTCTCATTCTTCTCTTTCACTTTCACTCCCTGTAACCCCCTGCGTACTAGTGGCATCCCCATTCGTCTTTTGTCTTTCCTCAATCCTCCCTATTCTCATTCTTCTCTTTCACTTTCACTCCCTGTAACCCCCTGCGTACTAGTGGCATCCCCATTCTTCTTTTGTCTTTCCTCAATCCTCCCTATTCTCAGTCTTCTCTTTCACTTTCACTTCCTGTAACCCCCTGCGTACTAGTGGCATCCCCATTCGTCTTTTGTCTTTCCTCAATCCTCCCTATTCTCATTCTTCTCTTTCACTTTCACTCCCTGTAACCCCCTGCGTACTAGTGGCATCCCCATTCGTCTTTTGTCTTTCCTCAATCCTCCCTATTCTCATTCTTCTCTTTCACTTTCACTCCCTGTAACCCCCTGCGTACTAGTGGCATCCCCATTCTTCTTTTGTCTTTCATCAATCCTCCCTATTCTCAGTCTTCTCTTTCACTTTCACTCCCTGTAACCCCCTGCGTACTAGTGGCATCCCCATTCTTCTTTTGTCTTTCCTCAATCCTCCCTATTCTCAGTCTTCTCTTTCACTTTCACTCCCTGTAACCCCCTGCGTACTAGTGGCATCCCCATTCGTCTTTTGTCTTTCCTCAATCCTCCCTATTCTCAGTCTTCTCTTTCACTTTCACTCCCTGTAACCCCCTGCGTACTAGTGGCATCCCCATTCTTCTTTTGTCTTTCATTAATCCTCCCTATTCTCATTCTTCTCTTTCACTTTCACTCCCTGTAACCCCCTGCGTACTAGTGGCATCCCCATTCGTCTTTTGTCTTTCCTCAATCCTCCCTATTCTCATTCTTCTCTTTCACTTTCACTCCCTGTAACCCCCTGCGTACTAGTGGCATCCCCATTCTTCTTTTGTCTTTCATCAATCCTCCCTATTCTCAGTCTTCTCTTTCACTTTCACTCCCTGTAACCCCCTGCGTACTAGTGGCATCCCCATTCGTCTTTTGTCTTTCATTAATCCTCCCTATTCTCATTCTTCTCTTTCACTTTCACTCCCTGTAACCCCCTGCGTACTAGTGGCATCCCCATTCTTC
Organism: Acanthosepion esculentum; assembly: GCA_964036315.1. Lineage (NCBI taxonomy): Eukaryota > Metazoa > Mollusca > Cephalopoda > Sepiida > Sepiidae > Acanthosepion > Acanthosepion esculentum. The sequence continues at coordinate 18,914,158 of OZ038491.1, forward strand.
TTTTGTCTTTCATTAATCCTCCCTATTCTCATTCTTCTCTTTCACTTTCACTCCCTGTAACCCCCTGCGTACTAGTGGCATCCCCATTCGTCTTTTGTCTTTCCTCAATCCTCCCTATTCTCATTCTTCTCTTTCACTTTCACTCCCTGTAACCCCCTGCGTACTAGTGGCATCCCCATTCTTCTTTTGTCTTTCATCAATCCTCCCTATTCTCAGTCTTCTCTTTCACTTTCACTCCCTGTAACCCCCTGCGTACTAGTGGCATCCCCATTCGTCTTTTGTCTTTCATTAATCCTCCCTATTCTCATTCTTCTCTTTCACTTTCACTCCCTGTAACCGCCTGCGTACTAGTGGCATCCCCATTCGTCTTTTGTCTTTCCTCAATCCTCCCTATTCTCATTCTTCTCTTTCACTTTCACTCCCTGTAACCCCCTGCGTACTAGTGGCATCCCCATTCTTCTTTTGTCTTTCATCAATCCTCCCTATTCTCAGTCTTCTCTTTCACTTTCACTCCCTGTAACCCCCTGCGTACTAGTGGCATCCCCATTCGTCTTTTGTCTTTCCTCAATCCTCCCTATTCTCAGTCTTCTCTTTCACTTTCACTCCCTGTAACCCCCTGCGTACTAGTGGCATCCCCATTCTTCTTTTGTCTTTCATTAATCCTCCCTATTCTCATTCTTCTCTTTCACTTTCACTCCCTGTAACCCCCTGCGTACTAGTGGCATCCCCATTCGTCTTTTGTCTTTCCTCAATCCTCCCTATTCTCATTCTTCTCTTTCACTTTCACTCCCTGTAACCCCCTGCGTACTAGTGGCATCCCCATTCTTCTTTTGTCTTTCATCAATCCTCCCTATTCTCAGTCTTCTCTTTCACTTTCACTCCCTGTAACCCCCTGCGTACTAGTGGCATCCCCATTCGTCTTTTGTCTTTCATTAATCCTCCCTATTCTCAGTCTTCTCTTTCACTTTCACTCCCTGTAACCCCCTGCGTACTAGTGGCATCCCCATTCGTCTTTTGTCTTTCCTCAATCCTCCCTATTCTCATTCTTCTCTTTCACTTTCACTCCCTGTAACCCCCTGCGTACTAGTGGCATCCCCATTCGTCTTTTGTCTTTCCTCAATCCTCCCTATTCTCATTCTTCTCTTTCACTTTCACTCCCTGTAACCCCCTGCGTACTAGTGGCATCCCCATTCTTCTTTTGTCTTTCCTCAATCCTCCCTATTCTCAGTCTTCTCTTTCACTTTCACTTCCTGTAACCCCCTGCGTACTAGTGGCATCCCCATTCGTCTTTTGTCTTTCCTCAATCCTCCCTATTCTCATTCTTCTCTTTCACTTTCACTCCCTGTAACCCCCTGCGTACTAGTGGCATCCCCATTCGTCTTTTGTCTTTCCTCAATCCTCCCTATTCTCATTCTTCTCTTTCACTTTCACTCCCTGTAACCCCCTGCGTACTAGTGGCATCCCCATTCTTCTTTTGTCTTTCATCAATCCTCCCTATTCTCAGTCTTCTCTTTCACTTTCACTCCCTGTAACCCCCTGCGTACTAGTGGCATCCCCATTCTTCTTTTGTCTTTCCTCAATCCTCCCTATTCTCAGTCTTCTCTTTCACTTTCACTCCCTGTAACCCCCTGCGTACTAGTGGCATCCCCATTCGTCTTTTGTCTTTCCTCAATCCTCCCTATTCTCAGTCTTCTCTTTCACTTTCACTCCCTGTAACCCCCTGCGTACTAGTGGCATCCCCATTCTTCTTTTGTCTTTCATTAATCCTCCCTATTCTCAGTCTTCTCTTTCACTTTCACTCCCTGTAACCCCCTGCGTACTAGTGGCATCCCCATTCTTCTTTTGTCTTTCCTCAATCCTCCCTATTCTCAGTCTTCCCTTTCACTTTCACTCCCTGTAACTCCCTGCGTACTAGTGGCATCCCCATTCTTCTTTTGTCTTTCATTAATCCTCCCTATTCTCAGTCTTCTCTTTCACTTTCACTCCCTGTAACCCCCTGCGTACTAGTGGCATCCCCATTCTTCTTTTGTCTTTCCTCAATCCTCGCTATTCTCAGTCTTCTCTTTCACTTTCACTCCCTGTAACCCCCTGCGTACTAGTGGCACCCCATTCTTCTTTTGTCTTTCCTCAATCCTCCCTATTCTCAGTCTTCTCTTTCACTTTCACTCCCTGTAACCCCCTGCGTACTAGTGGCATCCCCATTCTTCTTTTGTCTTTCCTCAATCCTCCCTATTCTCAGTCTTCTCTTTCACTTTCACTCCCTGTAACTCCCTGCGTACTAGTGGCATCCCCATTCTTCTTTTGTCTTTCCTCAATCCTCCCTATTCTCAGTCTTCTCTTTCACTTTCACTCCCTGTAACCCCCTGCGTACTAGTGGCATCCCCATTCTTCTTTTGTCTTTCATTAATCCTCCCTATTCTCAGTCTTCTCTTTCACTTTCACTCCCTGTAACCCCCTGCGTACTAGTGGCATCCCCATTCTTCTTTTGTCCTTTCCTCAATCCTCCCTATTCTCAGTCTTCTCTTTCACTTTCACTCCCTGTAACCCCCTGCGTACTAGTGGCATCCCCATTCTTCTTTTGTCTTTCATTAATCCTCCCTATTCTCAGTCTTCTCTTTCACTTTCACCCCCTGTAACTCCCTGCGTACTAGTGGCATTCCCGTTCATCTTTTGTCCTTTCCTCAATCCTCCCTATTCTCAGTCTTCTCTTTCACTTTCACCCCCGGTAACCCCCTGCGACTAGTGGCATTCCCTTTCATCTTTTGTCCTTTCCTCAATCCTCCCTATTCTCAGTCTTCTCTTTCACTTTCACTCCCTGTAACCCCCTGCGTACTAGTGGCATTCCCTTTCATCTATTGTCCTTTCCTCAATCCTCCCTATTCTCAGTCTTCTCTTTCACTTTCACTCACTGTAACTCCCTGCGTACTAGTGGCATTCCCTTTCATCTATTGTCCTTTCCTCAATCCTCCCTATTCACAGTCTTCTCTTTCACTTTCACTCCCTGTAAACCCCTGCGTACTAGTGGCATTCCCTTTCATCTATTGTCCTTTCCTCAATCCTCCCTATTCTCAGTCTTCTCTTTCACTTTCACTCCCTGTAACCCCCTGCGAACTAGTGGCATTCCCTTTCATCTTTTGTCCTTTCCTCAATCCTCCCTATTCTCAGTCTTGTCTTTCACTTTCACCCCCTGTAACTCCCTGCGTACTAGTGGCATTCCCTTTCATCATTTGTCCTTTCCTCTATCCTCCCTATTCTCAGTCTTCTCTTTCACTTTCACTCCCTGTAACCCCCTGCGTACTAGTGGCATTCCCTTTCATCTATTGTCCTTTCCTCAATCCTCCCTATTCTCAGTCTTCTCTTTCACTTTCACTCCCTGTAACCCCCTGTGTACTAGTGGCATTTCCTTTCATCTATTGTCCTTTCCTAAATCCTCCCTATTCTCAGTCTTCTCTTTCACTTTCACTCCCTGTAAACCCCTGCGTACTAGTGGCATTCCCTTTCATCTATTGTCCTTTCCTCAATCCTCCCTATTCTCAGTCTTCTCTTTCACTTTCACTCCCTGTAACCCCCTGCGAACTAGTGGCATTCCCTTTCATCTTTTGTCCTTTCCTCAATCCTCCCTATTCTCAGTCTTGTCTTTCACTTTCACCCCCTGTAACTCCCTGCGTACTAGTGGCATTCCCTTTCATCATTTGTCCTTTCCTCAATCCTCCCTATTCTCAGTCTTCTCTTTCACTTTCACTCCCTGTAACCCCATGCGTACTAGTGGCATTCCCTTTCATCTTTTGTCCTTTCCTCAATCCTCCCTATTCTCAGTCTTCTCTTTCACTTTCACTCCCTTTAACCCCAGCGTACTAGTGGCATTCCCGTTCATCTTTTGTCCTTTCCTCAATCCTCCCTATTCTCAGTCTTCTCTTTCACTTTCACCCCCTGTAACTCCCTGAGTACTAGTGGCATTCCCGTTCATCTTTTGTCCTTTCCTCAATCCTCCCTATTCTCAGTCTTCTCTTTCACTTTCACCCCCTGTAACTCCCTGAGTACTAGTGGCATTCCCGTTCATCTTTTGTCCTTTCCTCAATCCTCCCTATTCTCAGTCTTCTCTTTCACTTTCACCCCCTGTAACTCCCTGAGTACTAGTGGCATTCCCGTTCATCTTTTGTCCTTTCCTCAATCCTCCCTATTCTCAGTCTTCTCTTTCACTTTCACCCCCTGTAACTCCCTGAGTACTAGTGGCATTCCCGTTCATCTTTTGTCCTTTCCTCAATCCTCCCTATTCTCAGTCTTCTCTTTCACTTTCACCCCCTGTAACTCCCTGAGTACTAGTGGCATTCCCGTTCATCTTTTGTCCTTTCCTCAATCCTCCCTATTCTCAGTCTTCTCTTTCACTTTCACCCCCTGTAACTCCCTGAGTACTAGTGGCATTCCCATTCATCTTTTGTCCTTTCCTCAATCCTCCCTATTCTCAGTCTTCTCTTTCACTTTCACCCCCTGTAACTCCCTGCGTACTAGTGGCATTCCCTTTCATCTTTTGTCCTTTCCTCAATCCTCCCTATTCTCAGTCTTCTCTTTCACTTTCACCCCCTGTAACTCCCTGCGTACTAGTGGCATTCCCTTTCATCTTTTGTCCTTTCCTCAATCCTCCCTATTCTCAGTCTTCTCTTTCACTTTCACCCCCTGTAACTCCCTGCGTACTAGTGGCCTTCCCTTTCATCTTTTGTCCTTTCCTCAATCCTCCCTATTCTCAGTCTTCTCTTTCACTTTCACTCCCTTTAACCCCCTGCGTACTAGTGGCATTCCCTTTCATCTATTCTCCTTTCCTCAATCCTCCCTATTCTCAGTCTTCTCTTTCACTTTCACTCCCTGTAACTCCCTGCGTACTAGTGGCATTCCCTTTCATCTATTGTCCTTTCCTCAATCCTCCCTATTCTCAGTCTTCTCTTTCACTTTCACCCCCTGTAACTCCCTGCGTACTAGTGGCCTTCCCTTTCATCTTTTGTCCTTTCCTCAATCCTCCCTATTCTCAGTCTTCTCTTTCACTTTCACTCCCTTTAACCCCCTGCGTACTAGTGGCATTCCCTTTCATCTATTGTCCTTTCTTCAATCCTCCCTATTCTCAGTCTTCTCTTTCACTTTCACTCCCTTTAACCCCCTGCGTAATAGTGGCATTCCACTTCAACATTTGTCCTTTCCTCAATCCTCCCTATTCTCAGTCTTCTCTTTCACTTTCACACCCTGTAACTCCCTGCGTACTAGTGGCCTTCCCTTTCATCTTTTGTCCTTTCCTCAATCCTCCCTATTCTCAGTCTTCTCTTTCACTTTCACTCCCTGTAACTCCCTGCGTACTAGTGGCATTCCCTTTCATCTATTGTCCTTTCCTCAATCCTCCCTATTCTCAGTCTTCTCTTTCACTTTCACTCCCTTTAACCCCCTGCGTACTAGTGGCATTCCCTTTCATCTATTGTCCTTTCCTAAATCCTCCCTATTCTCAGTCTTCTCTTTCACTTTCACTCCCTGTAAACCCCTGCGTACTAGTGGCATTCCCTTTCATCTATTGTCCTTTCCTCAATCCTCCCTATTCTCAGTCTTCTCTTTCACTTTCACTCCCTGTAACCCCCTGCGAACTAGTGGCATTCCCTTTCATCTTTTGTCCTTTCCTCAATCCTCCCTATTCTCAGTCTTGTCTTTCACTTTCACCCCCTGTAACTCCCTGCGTACTAGTGGCATTCCCTTTCATCATTTGTCCTTTCCTCAATCCTCCCTATTCTCAGTCTTCTCTTTCACTTTCACTCCCTGTAACCCCATGCGTACTAGTGGCATTCCCTTTCATCTTTTGTCCTTTCCTCAATCCTCCCTATTCTCAGTCTTCTCTTTCACTTTCACTCCCTTTAACCCCCTGTGTACTAGTGGCATTTCCTTTCATCTATTGTCCTTTCCTAAATCCTCCCTATTCTCAGTCTTCTCTTTCACTTTCACTCCCTGTAAACCCCTGCGTACTAGTGGCATTCCCTTTCATCTATTGTCCTTTCCTCAATCCTCCCTATTCTCAGTCTTCTCTTTCACTTTCACTCCCTGTAACCCCCTGCGAACTAGTGGCATTCCCTTTCATCTTTTGTCCTTTCCTCAATCCTCCCTATTCTCAGTCTTGTCTTTCACTTTCACCCCCTGTAACTCCCTGCGTACTAGTGGCATTCGCTTTCATCATTTGTCCTTTCCTCAATCCTCCCTATTCTCAGTCTTCTCTTTCACTTTCACTCCCTGTAACCCCATGCGTACTAGTGGCATTCCCTTTCATCTTTTGTCCTTTCCTCAATCCTCCCTATTCTCAGTCTTCTCTTTCACTTTCACTCCCTTTAACCCCCAGCGTACTAGTGGCATTCCCGTTCATCTTTTGTCCTTTCCTCAATCCTCCCTATTCTCAGTCTTCTCTTTCACTTTCACCCCCTGTAACTCCCTGAGTACTAGTGGCATTCCCGTTCATCTTTTGTCCTTTCCTCAATCCTCCCTATTCTCAGTCTTCTCTTTCACTTTCACCCCCTGTAACTCCCTGAGTACTAGTGGCATTCCCGTTCATCTTTTGTCCTTTCCTCAATCCTCCCTATTCTCAGTCTTCTCTTTCACTTTCACCCCCTGTAACTCCCTGAGTACTAGTGGCATTCCCGTTCATCTTTTGTCCTTTCCTCAATCCTCCCTATTCTCAGTCTTCTCTTTCACTTTCACCCCCTGTAACTCCCTGCGTACTAGTGGCCTTCCCTTTCATCTTTTGTCCTTTCCTCAATCCTCCCTATTCTCAGTCTTCTCTTTCACTTTCACTCCCTTTAACCCCCTGCGTACTAGTGGCATTCCCTTTCATCTATTGTCCTTTCCTCAATCCTCCCTATTCTCAGTCTTCTCTTTCACTTTCACTCCCTGTAACTCCCTGCGTACTAGTGGCATTCCCTTTCATCTATTGTCCTTTCCTTAATCCTCCCTATTCTCAGTCTTCTCTTTCACTTTCACCCCCTGTAACTCCCTGCGTACTAGTGGCCTTCCCTTTCATCTTTTGTCCTTTCCTCAATCCTCCCTATTCTCAGTCTTCTCTTTCACTTTCACTCCCTTTAACCCCCTGCGTACTAGTGGCATTCCCTTTCATCTATTGTCCTTTCCTCAATCCTCCCTATTCTCAGTCTTCTCTTTCACTTTCACCCCCTGTAACTCCCTGCGTACTAGTGGCATTCCCTTTCATCATTTGTCCTTTCCTCAATCCTCCCTATTCTCAGTCTTCTCTTTCACTTTCACTCCCTGTAACCCCATGCGTACTAGTGGCATTCCCTTTCATCTTTTGTCCTTTCCTCAATCCTCCCTATTCTCAGTCTTCTCTTTCACTTTCACTCCCTTTAACCCCCTGTGTACTAGTGGCATTTCCTTTCATCTATTGTCCTTTCCTAAATCCTCCCTATTCTCAGTCTTCTCTTTCACTTTCACTCCCTGTAAACCCCTGCGTACTAGTGGCATTCCCTTTCATCTATTGTCCTTTCCTCAATCCTCCCTATTCTCAGTCTTCTCTTTCACTTTCACTCCCTGTAACCCCCTGCGAACTAGTGGCATTCCCTTTCATCTTTTGTCCTTTCCTCAATCCTCCCTATTCTCAGTCTTGTCTTTCACTTTCACCCCCTGTAACTCCCTGCGTACTAGTGGCATTCCCTTTCATCATTTGTCCTTTCCTCAATCCTCCCTATTCTCAGTCTTCTCTTTCACTTTCACTCCCTGTAACCCCATGCGTACTAGTGGCATTCCCTTTCATCTTTTGTCCTTTCCTCAATCCTCCCTATTCTCAGTCTTCTCTTTCACTTTCACTCCCTTTAACCCCCAGCGTACTAGTGGCATTCCCGTTCATCTTTTGTCCTTTCCTCAATCCTCCCTATTCTCAGTCTTCTCTTTCACTTTCACCCCCTGTAACTCCCTGAGTACTAGTGGCATTCCCGTTCATCTTTTGTCCTTTCCTCAATCCTCCCTATTCTCAGTCTTCTCTTTCACTTTCACCCCCTGTAACTCCCTGAGTACTAGTGGCATTCCCGTTCATCTTTTGTCCTTTCCTCAATCCTCCCTATTCTCAGTCTTCTCTTTCACTTTCACCCCCTGTAACTCCCTGAGTACTAGTGGCATTCCCGTTCATCTTTTGTCCTTTCCTCAATCCTCCCTATTCTCAGTCTTCTCTTTCACTTTCACCCCCTGTAACTCCCTGAGTACTAGTGGCATTCCCGTTCATCTTTTGTCCTTTCCTCAATCCTCCCTATTCTCAGTCTTCTCTTTCACTTTCACCCCCTGTAACTCCCTGAGTACTAGTGGCATTCCCGTTCATCTTTTGTCCTTTCCTCAATCCTCCCTATTCTCAGTCTTCTCTTTCACTTTCACCCCCTGTAACTCCCTGAGTACTAGTGGCATTCCCATTCATCTTTTGTCTTTTCCTCAATCCTCCCTATTCTCAGTCTTCTCTTTCACTTTCACCCCCTGTAACTCCCTGCGTACTAGTGGCATTCCCTTTCATCTTTTGTCCTTTCCTCAATCCTCCCTATTCTCAGTCTTCTCTTTCACTTTCACCCCCTGTAACTCCCTGCGTACTAGTGGCATTCCCTTTCATCTTTTGTCCTTTCCTCAATCCTCCCTATTCTCAGTCTTCTCTTTCACTTTCAGCCCCTGTAACTCCCTGCGTACTAGTGGCCTTCCCTTTCATCTTTTGTCCTTTCCTCAATCCTCCCTATTCTCAGTCTTCTCTTTCACTTTCACTCCCTTTAACCCCCTGCGTACTAGTGGCATTCCCTTTCATCTATTGTCCTTTCCTCAATCCTCCCTATTCTCAGTCTTCTCTTTCACTTTCACTCCCTGTAACTCCCTGCGTACTAGTGGCATTCCCTTTCATCTATTGTCCTTTCCTCAATCCTCCCTATTCTCAGTCTTCTCTTTCACTTTCACCCCCTGTAACTCCCTGCGTACTAGTGGCCTTCCCTTTCATCTTTTGTCCTTTCCTCAATCCTCCCTATTCTCAGTCTTCTCTTTCACTTTCACTCCCTTTAACCCCCTGCGTACTAGTGGCCTTCCCTTTCATCTTTTGTCCTTTCCTCAATCCTCCCTATTCTCAGTCTTCTCTTTCACTTTCACTCCCTGTAACTCCCTGCGTACTAGTGGCATTCCCTTTCATCTATTGTCCTTTCCTCAATCCTCCCTATTCTCAGTCTTCTCTTTCACTTTCACTCCCTTTAACCCCCTGCGTACTAGTGGCATTCCCTTTCATCTATTGTCCTTTCCTAAATCCTCCCTATTCTCAGTCTTCTCTTTCACTTTCACTCCCTGTAAACCCCTGCGTACTAGTGGCATTCCCTTTCATCTATTGTCCTTTCCTCAATCCTCCCTATTCTCAGTCTTCTCTTTCACTTTCACTCCCTGTAACCCCCTGCGAACTAGTGGCATTCCCTTTCATCTTTTGTCCTTTCCTCAATCCTCCCTATTCTCAGTCTTGTCTTTCACTTTCACCCCCTGTAACTCCCTGCGTACTAGTGGCATTCCCTTTCATCATTTGTCCTTTCCTCAATCCTCCCTATTCTCAGTCTTCTCTTTCACTTTCACTCCCTGTAACCCCATGCGTACTAGTGGCATTCCCTTTCATCTTTTGTCCTTTCCTCAATCCTCCCTATTCTCAGTCTTCTCTTTCACTTTCACTCCCTTTAACCCCCTGCGTACTAGTGGCATTCCCGTTCATCTTTTGTCCTTTCCTCAATCCTCCCTATTCTCAGTCTTCTCTTTCACTTTCACCCCCTGTAACTCCCTGAGTACTAGTGGCATTCCCGTTCATCTTTTGTCCTTTCCTCAATCCTCCCTATTCTCAGTCTTCTCTTTCACTTTCACTCCCTTTAACCCCCTGCGTACTAGTGGCATTCCCTTTCATCTATTGTCCTTTCCTCAATCCTCCCTATTCTCAGTCTTCTCTTTCACTTTCACTCCCTTTAACCCCCTGCGTAATAGTGGCATTCCACTTCAACATTTGTCCTTTCCTCAATCCTCCCTATTCTCAGTCTTCTCTTTCACTTTCACTCCCTGTAACTCCCTGCGTACTAGTGGCCTTCCCTTTCATCTTTTGTCCTTTCCTCAATCCTCCCTATTCTCAGTCTTCTCTTTCACTTTCACTCCCTGTAACTCCCTGCGTACTAGTGGCCTTCCCTTTCATCTTTTGTCCTTTCCTCAATCCTCCCTATTCTCAGTCTTCTCTTTCACTTTCACTCCCTTTAACCCCCTGCGTACTAGTGGCCTTCCCTTTCATCTTTTGTCCTTTCCTCAATCCTCCCTATTCTCAGTCTTCTCTTTCACTTTCACTCCCTGTAACTCCCTGCGTACTAGTGGCCTTCCCTTTCATCTTTTGTCCTTTCCTCAATCCTCCCTATTCTCAGTCTTCTCTTTCACTTTCACTCCCTGTAACTCCCTGCGTACTAGTGGCATTCCCTTTCATCTATTGTCCTTTCCTCAATCCTCCCTATTCTCAGTCTTCTCTTTCACTTTCACTCCCTTTAACCCCCTGCGTACTAGTGGCATTCCCTTTCATCTATTGTCCTTTCCTAAATCCTCCCTATTCTCAGTCTTCTCTTTCACTTTCACTCCCTGTAAACCCCTGCGTACTAGTGGCATTCCCTTTCATCTATTGTCCTTTCCTCAATCCTCCCTATTCTCAGTCTTCTCTTTCACTTTCACTCCCTGTAACCCCCTGCGAACTAGTGGCATTCCCTTTCATCTTTTGTCCTTTCCTCAATCCTCCCTATTCTCAGTCTTGTCTTTCACTTTCACCCCCTGTAACTCCCTGCGTACTAGTGGCATTCCCTTTCATCATTTGTCCTTTCCTCAATCCTCCCTATTCTCAGTCTTCTCTTTCACTTTCACTCCCTGTAACCCCATGCGTACTAGTGGCATTCCCTTTCATCTTTTGTCCTTTCCTCAATCCTCCCTATTCTCAGTCTTCTCTTTCACTTTCACTCCCTTTAACCCCCTGCGTACTAGTGGCATTCCCGTTCATCTTTTGTCCTTTCCTCAATCCTCCCTATTCTCAGTCTTCTCTTTCACTTTCACCCCCTGTAACTCCCTGAGTACTAGTGGCATTCCCGTTCATCTTTTGTCCTTTCCTCAATCCTCCCTATTCTCAGTCTTCTCTTTCACTTTCACCCCCTGTAACTCCCTGAGTACTAGTGGCATTCCCGTTCATCTTTTGTCCTTTCCTCAATCCTCCCTATTCTCAGTCTTCTCTTTCACTTTCACCCCCTGTAACTCCCTGAGTACTAGTGGCATTCCCGTTCATCTTTTGTCCTTTCCTCAATCCTCCCTATTCTCAGTCTTCTCTTTCACTTTCACCCCCTGTAACTCCCTGAGTACTAGTGGCATTCCCGTTCATCTTTTGTCCTTTCCTCAATCCTCCCTATTCTCAGTCTTCTCTTTCACTTTCACCCCCTGTAACTCCCTGAGTACTAGTGGCATTCCCGTTCATCTTTTGTCCTTTCCTCAATCCTCCCTATTCTCAGTCTTCTCTTTCACTTTCACCCCCTGTAACTCCCTGAGTACTAGTGGCATTCCCGTTCATCTTTTGTCCTTTCCTCAATCCTCCCTATTCTCAGTCTTCTCTTTCACTTTCACCCCCTGTAACTCCCTGCGTACTAGTGGCATTCCCTTTCATCTTTTGTCCTTTCCTCAATCCTCCCTATTCTCAGTCTTCTCTTTTACTTTCACCCCCTGTAACTCCCTGCGTACTAGTGGCATTCCCTTTCATCTTTTGTCCTTTCCTCAATCCTCCCTATTCTCAGTCTTCTCTTTCACTTTCACCCCCTGTAACTCCCTGCGTACTAGTGGCCTTCCCTTTCATCTTTTGTCCTTTCCTCAATCCTCCCTATTCTCAGTCTTCTCTTTCACTTTCACTCCCTTTAACCCCCTGCGTACTAGTGGCATTCCCTTTCATCTATTGTCCTTTCCTCAATCCTCCCTATTCTCAGTCTTCTCTTTCACTTTCACTCCCTGTAACTCCCTGCGTACTAGTGGCATTCCCTTTCATCTATTGTCCTTTCCTCAATCCTCCCTATTCTCAGTCTTCTCTTTCACTTTCACCCCCTGTAACTCCCTGCGTACTAGTGGCCTTCCCTTTCATCTTTTGTCCTTTCCTCAATCCTCCCTATTCTCAGTCTTCTCTTTCACTTTCACTCCCTTTAACCCCCTGCGTAATAGTGGCATTCCACTTCAACATTTGTCCTTTCCTCAATCCTCCCTATTCTCAGTCTTCTCTTTCACTTTCACTCCCTGTAACTCCCTGCGTACTAGTGGCATTCCCTTTCATCTATTGTCCTTTCCTCAATCCTCCCTATTCTCAGTCTTCTCTTTCACTTTCACCCCCTGTAACTCCCTGCGTACTAGTTGCCTTCCCTTTCATCTTTTGTCCTTTCCTCAATCCTCCCTATTCTCAGTCTTCTCTTTCACTTTCACTCCCTGTAACTCCCTGCGTACTAGTGGCATTCCCGTTCATCTTTTGTCCTTTCCTCAATCCTCCCTATTCCCAGTCTTCTCTTTCACTTTCACTCCCTGTAACTCCCTGCGTACTAGTGGCATTCCCTTTCATCTATTGTCCTTTCCTCAATCCTCCCTATTCTCAGTCTTCTCTTTCACTTTCACTCCCTTTAACCCCCTGCGTACTATTGGCATTCCCTTTCATCTATTGTCCTTTCCTCAATCCTCCCTATTCTCAGTCTTCTCTTTCACTTTCACTCCCTGTAACTCCCTGCGTACTAGTGGCATTCCCTTTCATCTATTGTCCTTTCCTCAATCCTCCCTATTCTCAGTCTTCTCTTTCACTTTCACTCCCTGTAACTCCCTGCGTACTAGTGGCATTCCCTTTCATCTTTTGTCCTTTCCTCAATCCTCCCTATTCCCAGTCTTCTCTTTCACTTTCACCCCCTGTAACTCCCTGCGTACTAGTGGCATTCCCTTTCATCTATTGTCCTTTCCTCAATCCTCCCTATTCTCAGTCTTCTCTTTCACTTTCACTCCCTTTAACCCCCTGCGTACTATTGGCATTCCCTTTCATCTATTGTCCTTTCCTCAATCCTCCCTATTCTCAGTCTTCTCTTTCACTTTCACTCCCTGTAACTCCCTGCGTACTAGTGGCATTCCCTTTCATCTATTGTCCTTTCCTCAATCCTCCCTATTCTCAGTCTTCTCTTTCACTTTCACCCCCTGTAACTCCCTGCGTACTAGTGGCATTCCCTTTCATCTTTTGTCCTTTCCCCAATCCTCCCTATTCTCAGTCTTCTCTTTCACTTTCACCCTCTGTAACTCCCTGCGTACTAGTGGCATTCCCTTTCATCTATTGTCCTTTCCTCAATCCTCCCTATTCTCAGTCTTCTCTTTCACTTTCACCCCCTGTAACTCCCTGCGTACTAGTGGCATTCCCTCTCATCTATTGTCCTTTCCTCAATCCTCCCTATTCTCAGTCTTCTTTTTCACTTTCACTCCCTGTAACTCCCTGCGTACTAGTGGCATTCCCTTTCATCTATTGTCCTTTCCTCAATCCTCCCTATTCTCAGTCTTCTCTTTCACTTTCACCCCCTGTAACTCCCTGCGTACTAGTGGCATTCCCTTTCATCTATTGTCCTTTCCTCAATCCTCCCTATTCTCAGTCTTCTCTTTCACTTTCACTCCCTGTAACTCCCTGCGTACTAGTGGCATTCCCTTTCATCTATTGTCCTTTCCTCAATCCTCCCTATTCTCAGTCTTCTCTTTCACTTTCACCCCCTGTAACTCCCTGCGTACTAGTGGCATTCCCTTTCATCTTTTGTCCTTTCCCCAATCCTCCCTATTCTCAGTCTTCTCTTTCACTTAACCCCCTGTAACTCCCTGCGTACTAGTGGCATTCCCTTTCATCTATTGTCCTTTCCTCAATCCTCCCTATTCTCAGTCTTCTCTTTCACTTTCACTCCCTTTAACCCCCTGCGTAATAGTGGCATTCCCTTTCATCTATTATCCTTTCCTCAATCCTCCCTATTCTCCGTCTTCTCTTTCACTTTCACTCCGTGTAACTCCCTGCGTACTAGTGGCCTTCCCTTTCATCTTTTGTCCTTTCCTCAATCCTCCCTATTCTCAGTCTTCTCTTTCACTTTCACTCCCTGTAACTCCCTGCGTACTAGTGGCATTCCCTTTCATCTATTGTCCTTTCCTCAATCCTCCCTATTCTCAGTCTTCTCTTTCACTTTCACTCCCTGTAACTCCCTGCGTACTAGTGGCATTCCCTTTCATCTTTTGTCCTTTCCCCAATCCTCCCTATTCTCAGTCTTCTCTTTCACTTTCACCCCCTGTAACTCCCTGCGTACTAGTGGCATTCCCTTTCATCTTTTGTCCTTTCCAAAATCCTCCCTATTCTCAGTCTTCTCTTTCACTTTCACTCCCTTTAACCCCCTGCGTAATAGTGGCATTCCATTTCAACATTTGTCCTTTCCTCAATCCTCCCTATTCTCCGTCTTCTCTTTCACTTTCACTCCCTGTAACTCCCTGCGTACTAGTGGCATTCCCGTTCATCTTTTGTCCTTTCCTCAATCCTCCCTATTCTCAGTCTTCTCTTTCACTTTCACCCCCTGTAACTCCCTGCGTACTAGTGGCCTTCCCTTTCATCTTTTGTCCTTTCCTCAATCCTCCCTATTCTCAGTCTTCTCTTTCACTTTCACTCCCTTTAACCCCCTGCGTAATAGTGGCATTCCACTTCAACATTTGTCCTTTCCTCAATCCTCCCTATTCTCAGTCTTCTCTTTCACTTTCACTCCCTGTAACTCCCTGCGTACTAGTTGCCTTCCCTTTCATCTTTTGTCCTTTCCTCAATCCTCCCTATTCTCAGTCTTCTCTTTCACTTTCACTCCCTGTAACTCCCTGCGTACTAGTGGCATTCCCTTTCATCTATTGTCCTTTCCTCAATCCTCCCTATTCTCAGTCTTCTCTTTCACTTTCACTCCCTGTAACTCCCTGCGTACTAGTGGCATTCCCTTTCATCTATTGTCCTTTCCTCAATCCTCCCTATTCTCAGTCTTCTCTTTCACTTTCACCCCCTGTAACTCCCTGCGTACTAGTGGCATTCCCTTTCATCTTTTGTCCTTTCCCCAATCCTCCCTATTCTCAGTCTTCTCTTTCACTTTCACCCTCTGTAACTCCCTGCGTACTAGTGGCATTCCCTTTCATCTTTTGTCCTTTCCTCAATCCTCCCTATTCTCAGTCTTCTCTTTCACTTTCACCCCCTGTAACTCCCTGCGTACTAGTGGCATTCCCTTTCATCTATTGTCCTTTCCTCAATCCTCCCTATTCTCAGTCTTCTCTTTCACTTTCACTCCCTGTAACTCCCTGCGTACTAGTGGCATTCCCTTTCATCTATTGTCCTTTCCTCAATCCTCCCTATTCTCAGTCTTCTCTTTCACTTTCACCCCCTGTAACTCCCTGCGTACTAGTGGCATTCCCTTTCATCTATTGTCCTTTCCTCAATCCTCCCTATTCTCAGTCTTCTCTTTCACTTTCACTCCCTGTAACTCCCTGCGTACTAGTGGCATTCCCTTTCATCTATTGTCCTTTCGTCAATCCTCCCTATTCTCAGTCTTCTCTTTCACTTTCACCCCCTGTAACTCCCTGCGTACTAGTGGCATTCCCTTTCATCTTTTGTCCTTTCCCCAATCCTCCCTATTCTCAGTCTTCTCTTTCACTTTCACCCCCTGTAACTCCCTGCGTACTAGTGGCATTCCCTTTCATCTATTGTCCTTTCCTCAATCCTCCCTATTCTCAGTCTTCTCTTTCACTTTCACTCCCTTTAACCCCCTGCGTAATAGTGGCATTCCCTTTCATCTATTATCCTTTCCTCAATCCTCCCTATTCTCAGTCTTCTCTTTCACTTTCACTCCATTTAACCCCCTGCGTAATAGTGGCATTCCACTTCAACATTTGTCCTTTCCTCAATCCTCCCTATTCTCCGTCTTCTCTTTCACTTTCACTCCGTGTAACTCCCTGCGTACTAGTGGCCTTCCCTTTCATCTTTTGTCCTTTCCTCAATCCTCCCTATTCTCAGTCTTCTCTTTCACTTTCACCCTCTGTAACTCCCTGCGTACTAGTGGCATTCCCTTTCATCTTTTGTCCTTTCCTCAATCCTCCCTATTCTCAGTCTTCTCTTTCACTTTCACCCCCTGTAACTCCCTGCGTACTAGTGGCCTTCCCTTTCATCTTTTGTCCTTTCCCCAATCCTCCCTATTCTCAGTCTTCTCTTTCACTTTCACCCTCTGTAACTCCCTGCGTACTAGTGGCATTCCCTTTCATCTTTTGTCCTTTCCTCAATCCTCCCTATTCTCAGTCTTCTCTTTCACTTTCACCCCCTGTAACTCCCTGCGTACTAGTGGCATTCCCTTTCATCTATTGTCCTTTCCTCAATCCTCCCTATTCTCAGTCTTCTCTTTCACTTTCACTCCCTGTAACTCCCTGCGTACTAGTGGCATTCCCTTTCATCTATTGTCCTTTCCTCAATCCTCCCTATTCTCAGTCTTCTCTTTCACTTTCACTCCCTGTAACTCCCTGCGTACTAGTGGCATTCCCTTTCATCTATTGTCCTTTCCTCAATCCTCCCTATTCTCAGTCTTCTCTTTCACTTTCACTCCCTGTAACTCCCTGTGTACTAGTGGCATTCCCTTTCATCTATTGTCCTTTCCTCAATCCTCCCTATTCTCAGTCTTCTCTTTCACTTTCACTCCCTGTAACTCCCTGCGTACTAGCGGCATTCCCTTTCATCTATTGTCCTTTCCTCAATCCTCCCTATTCTCAGTCTTCTCTTTCACTTTCACCCCCTGTAACTCCCTGCGTACTAGTGGCATTCCCTTTCATCTTTTGTCCTTTCCCCAATCCTCCCTATTCTCAGTCTTCTCTTTCACTTTCACCCCCTGTAACTCCCTGCGTACTAGTGGCATTCCCTTTCATCTTTTGTCCTTTCCAAAATCCTCCCTATTCTCAGTCTTCTCTTTCACTTTCACTCCCTTTAACCCCCTGCGTAATAGTGGCATTCCATTTCAACATTTGTCCTTTCCTCAATCCTCCCTATTCTCCGTCTTCTCTTTCACTTTCACTCCCTGTAACTCCCTGCGTACTAGTGGCATTCCCGTTCATCTTTTGTCCTTTCCTCAATCCTCCCTATTCTCAGTCTTCTCTTTCACTTTCACTCCCTGTAACTCCCTGCGTACTAGTTGCCTTCCCTTTCATCTTTTGTCCTTTCCTCAATCCTCCCTATTCTCAGTCTTCTCTTTCACTTTCACTCCCTGTAACTCCCTGCGTACTAGTGGCATTCCCTTTCATCTATTGTCCTTTCCTCAATCCTCCCTATTCTCAGTCTTCTCTTTCACTTTCACTCCCTTTAACCCCCTGCGTACTATTGGCATTCCCTTTCATCTATTGTCCTTTCCTCAATCCTCCCTATTCTCAGTCTTCTCTTTCACTTTCACTCCCTGTAACTCCCTGCGTACTAGTGGCATTCCCTTTCATCTATTGTCCTTTCCTCAATCCTCCCTATTCTCAGTCTTCTCTTTCACTTTCACCCCCTGTAACTCCCTGCGTACTAGTGGCATTCCCTTTCATCTTTTGTCCTTTCCCCAATCCTCCCTATTCTCAGTCTTCTCTTTCACTTTCACCCTCTGTAACTCCCTGCGTACTAGTGGCATTCCCTTTCATCTTTTGTCCTTTCCTCAATCCTCCCTATTCTCAGTCTTCTCTTTCACTTTCACCCCCTGTAACTCCCTGCGTACTAGTGGCATTCCCTTTCATCTATTGTCCTTTCCTCAATCCTCCCTATTCTCAGTCTTCTCTTTCACTTTCACTCCCTGTAACTCCCTGCGTACTAGTGGCATTCCCTTTCATCTATTGTCCTTTCCTCAATCCTCCCTATTCTCAGTCTTCTCTTTCACTTTCACCCCCTGTAACTCCCTGCGTACTAGTGGCATTCCCTTTCATCTATTGTCCTTTCCTCAATCCTCCCTATTCTCAGTCTTCTCTTTCACTTTCACTCCCTGTAACTCCCTGCGTACTAGTGGCATTCCCTTTCATCTATTGTCCTTTCCTCAATCCTCCCTATTCTCAGTCTTCTCTTTCACTTTCACCCCCTGTAACTCCCTGCGTACTAGTGGCATTCCCTTTCATCTTTTGTCCTTTCCCCAATCCTCCCTATTCTCAGTCTTCTCTTTCACTTTCACCCCCTGTAACTCCCTGCGTACTAGTGGCATTCCCTTTCATCTATTGTCCTTTCCTCAATCCTCCCTATTCTCAGTCTTCTCTTTCACTTTCACTCCCTTTAACCCCCTGCGTAATAGTGGCATTCCCTTTCATCTATTATCCTTTCCTCAATCCTCCCTATTCTCAGTCTTCTCTTTCACTTTCACTCCATTTAACCCCCTGCGTAATAGTGGCATTCCACTTCAACATTTGTCCTTTCCTCAATCCTCCCTATTCTCCGTCTTCTCTTTCACTTTCACTCCGTGTAACTCCCTGCGTACTAGTGGCCTTCCCTTTCATCTTTTGTCCTTTCCTCAATCCTCCCTATTCTCAGTCTTCTCTTTCACTTTCACTCCCTGTAACTCCCTGCGTACTAGTGGCATTCCCTTTCATCTATTGTCCTTTCCTCAATCCTCCCTATTCTCAGTCTTCTCTTTCACTTTCACTCCCTGTAACTCCCTGCGTACTAGTGGCATTCCCTTTCATCTATTGTCCTTTCCTCAATCCTCCCTATTCTCAGTCTTCTCTTTCACTTTCACTCCCTGTAACTCCCTGCGTACTAGTGGCATTCCCTTTCATCTATTGTCCTTTCCTCAATCCTCCCTATTCTCAGTCTTCTCTTTCACTTTCACTCCCTGTAACTCCCTGCGTACTAGCGGCATTCCCTTTCATCTATTGTCCTTTCCTCAATCCTCCCTATTCTCAGTCTTCTCTTTCACTTTCACCCCCTGTAACTCCCTGCGTACTAGTGGCATTCCCTTTCATCTTTTGTCCTTTCCCCAATCCTCCCTATTCTCAGTCTTCTCTTTCACTTTCACCCCCTGTAACTCCCTGCGTACTAGTGGCATTCCCTTTCATCTTTTGTCCTTTCCAAAATCCTCCCTATTCTCAGTCTTCTCTTTCACTTTCACTCCCTTTAACCCCCTGCGTAATAGTGGCATTCCATTTCAACATTTGTCCTTTCCTCAATCCTCCCTATTCTCCGTCTTCTCTTTCACTTTCACTCCGTGTAACTCCCTGCGTACTAGTGGCATTCCCGTTCATCTTTTGTCCTTTCCTCAATCCTCCCTATTCTCCGTCTTCTCTTTCACTTTCACTCCCTTTAACCCCCTGCGTAATAGTGGCATTCCACTTCAACATTTGTCCTTTCCTCAATCCTCCCTATTCTCCGTCTTCTCTTTCACTTTCACTCCCTGTAACTCCCTGCGTACTAGTGGCCTTCCCTTTCATCTTTTGTCCTTTCCTCAATCCTCCCTATTCTCAGTCTTCTCTTTCACTTTCACTCCCTGTAACTCCCTGCGTAATAGTGGCATTCCACTTCAACATTTGTCCTTTCCTCAATCCTCCCTATTCTCCGTCTTCTCTTTCACTTTCACTCCCTTTAACCCCCTGCGTAATAGTGGCATTCCACTTCAACATTTGTCCTTTCCTCAATCCTCCCTATTCTGAGTCTTCTCTTTCACTTTCACTCCCTGTAACTCCCTGCGTACTAGTGGCCTTCCCTTTCATCTTTTGTCCTTTCCTCAATCCTCCCTATTCTCCGTCTTCTCTTTCACTTTCACTCCCTGTAACTCCCTGCGTACTAGTGGCCTTCCCTTTCATCTTTTGTCCTTTCCTCAATCCTCCCTATTCTCCGTCTTCTCTTTCACTTTCACTCCCTTTAACCCCCTGCGTAATAGTGGCATTCCACTTCAACATTTGTCCTTTCCTCAATCCTCCCTATTCTCCGTCTTCTCTTTCACTTTCACCCCCTGTAACCCCCTGCGTACTAGTGGCATTCCCTTTCATCTTTTGTCCTTTCCAAAATCCTCCCTATTCTCAGTCTTCTCTTTCACTTTCACTCCCTTTAACCCCCTGCGTAATAGTGGCATTCCACTTCAACATTTGTCCTTTCCTCAATCCTCCCTATTCTCCGTCTTCTCTTTCACTTTCACTCCCTGTAACCCCCTGCGTACTAGTGGCATTCCCGTTCATCTTTTGTCCTTTCCTCAATCCTCCCTATTCTCAGTCTTCTCTTTCACTTTCACCCCCTGTAACTCCCTGCGTACTAGTGGCCTTCCCTTTCATCTATTGTCCTTTCCTCAATCCTCCCTATTCTCCGTCTTCTCTTTCACTTTCACTCCCTGTAACTCCCTGCGTACTAGTGGCATTCCCGTTCATCTTTTGTCCTTTCCTCAATCCTCCCTATTCTCAGTCTTCTCTTTCACTTTCACTCCCTGTAACTCCCTGCGTACTAGTGGCATTCCCGTTCATCTTTTGTCCTTTCCTCAATCCTCCCTATTCTCCGTCTTCTCTTTCACTTTCACTCCCTGTAACCCCCTATGTACTAGTGGCATTCCCGTTCATCTTTTGTCCTTTCCTCAATCCTCCCTATTCTCCGTCTTCTCTTTCACTTTCACTCCCTGTAACTCCCTGCGTACTAGTGGCATTCCCGTTCATCTTTTGTCCTTTCCTCAATCCTCCCTATTCCCAGTCTTCTCTTTCACTTTCACTCCCTTTAACCCCCTGCGTAATAGTGGCATTCCACTTCAACATTTGTCCTTTCCTCAATCCTCCCTATTCTCCGTCTTCTCTTTCACTTTCACTCCCTGTAACCCCCTGCGTACTAGTGGCATTCCCGTTCATCTTTTGTCCTTTCCTCAATCCTCCCTATTCTCAGTCTTCTCTTTCACTTTCACTCCCTGTAACTCCCTGCGTACTAGTGGCATTCCCTTTCATCTATTGTCCTTTCCTCAATCCTCCCTATTCTCAGTCTTCTCTTTCACTTTCACCCCCTGTAACTCCCTGCGTACTAGTGGCCTTCCCTTTCATCTATTGTCCTTTCCTCAATCCTCCCTATTCTCCGTCTTCTCTTTCACTTTCACTCCCTGTAACTCCCTGCGTACTAGTGGCATTCCCGTTCATCTTTTGTCCTTTCCTCAATCCTCCCTATTCTCAGTCTTCTCTTTCACTTTCACTCCCTGTAACTCCCTGCGTACTAGTGGCATTCCCGTTCATCTTTTGTCCTTTCCTCAATCCTCCCTATTCTCCGTCTTCTCTTTCACTTTCACTCCCTGTAACCCCCTATGTACTAGTGGCATTCCCGTTCATCTTTTGTCCTTTCCTCAATCCTCCCTATTCTCCGTCTTCTCTTTCACTTTCACTCCCTGTAACTCCCTGCGTACTAGTGGCATTCCCGTTCATCTATTGTTTTTCCTCAATCCTCCCTATTCTCAGTCTTCTCTTTCACTTTCACTCCCTTTAACCCCCTGCGTAATAGTGGCATTCCACTTCAACATTTGTCCTTTCCTCAATCCTCCCTATTCTCCGTCTTCTCTTTCACTTTCACTCCCTGTAACCCCCTGCGTACTAGTGGCATTCCCGTTCATCTTTTGTCCTTTCCTCAATCCTCCCTATTCTCAGTCTTCTCTTTCACTTTCACTCCCTGTAACTCCCTGCGTACTAGTGGCATTCCCTTTCATCTATTGTCCTTTCCTCAATCCTCCCTATTCTCAGTCTTCTCTTTCACTTTCACCCCCTGTAACTCCCTGCGTACTAGTGGCCTTCCCTTTCATCTATTGTCCTTTCCTCAATCCTCCCTATTCTCCGTCTTCTCTTTCACTTTCACTCCCTGTAACTCCCTGCGTACTAGTGGCATTCCCGTTCATCTTTTGTCCTTTCCTCAATCCTCCCTATTCTCAGTCTTCTCTTTCACTTTCACTCCCTTTAACCCCCTGCGTAATAGTGGCATTCCACTTCAACATTTGTCCTTTCCTCAATCCTCCCTATTCTCCGTCTTCTCTTTCACTTTCACTCCCTGTAACCCCCTGCGTACTAGTGGCATTCCTGTTCATCTTTTGTCCTTTCCTCAATCCTCCCTATTCTCAGTCTTCTCTTTCACTTTCACACCCTGTAACTCCCTGCGTACTAGTGGCATTCCCTTTCATCTTTTGTCCTTTCCAAAATCCTCCCTATTCTCAGTCTTCTCTTTCACTTTCACTCCCTTTAACCCCCTGCGTAATAGTGGCATTCCATTTCAACATTTGTCCTTTCCTCAATCCTCCCTATTCTCCGTCTTCTCTTTCACTTTCACTCCCTGTAACTCCCTGCGTACTAGTGGCATTCCCGTTCATCTTTTGTCCTTTCCTCAATCCTCCCTATTCTCCGTCTTCTCTTTCACTTTCACTCCCTTTAACCCCCTGCGTAATAGTGGCATTCCACTTCAACATTTGTCCTTTCCTCAATCCTCCCTATTCTCCGTCTTCTCTTTCACTTTCACTCCCTGTAACTCCCTGCGTACTAGTGGCATTCCCTTTCATCTATTGTCCTTTCCTCAATCCTCCCTATTCTCAGTCTTCTCTTTCACTTTCACTCCCTGTAACTCCCTGCGTACTAGTGGCATTCCCTTTCATCTATTGTCCTTTCCTCAATCCTCCCTATTCTCAGTCTTCTCTTTCACTTTCACTCCCTGTAACTCCCTGCGTACTAGTGGCCTTCCCTTTCATCTTTTGTCCTTTCCTCAATCCTCCCTATTCTCAGTCTTCTCTTTCACTTTCACTCCCTGTAACTCCCTGCGTACTAGTGGCATTCCCTTTCATCTATTGTCCTTTCCTCAATCCTCCCTATTCTCAGTCTTCTCTTTCACTTTCACTCCCTGTAACTCCCTGCGTAATAGTGGCATTCCACTTCAACATTTGTCCTTTCCTCAATCCTCCCTATTCTCAGTCTTCTCTTTCACTTTCACTCCCTGTAACTCCCTGCGTACTAGTGGCATTCCCTTTCATCTATTGTCCTTTCCTCAATCCTCCCTATTCTCAGTCTTCTCTTTCACTTTCACTCCCTGTAACTCCCTGCGTACTAGTGGCATTCCCTTTCATCTTTTGTCCTTTCCCCAATCCTCCCTATTCTCAGTCTTCTCTTTCACTTTCACCCCCTGTAACCCCCTGCGTACTAGTGGCATTCCCTTTCATCTATTGTCCTTTCCTCAATCCTCCCTATTCTCAGTCTTCTCTTTCACTTTCACTCCCTGTAACTCCCTGCGTACTAGTGGCATTCCCTTTCATCTATTGTCCTTTCCTCAATCCTCCCTATTCTCAGTCTTCTCTTTCACTTTCACTCCCTTTAACCCCCTGCGTAATAGTGGCATTCCACTTCAACATTTGTCCTTTCCTCAATCCTCCCTATTCTCCGTCTTCTCTTTCACTTTCACCCCCTGTAACCCCCTGCGTACTAGTGGCATTCCCTTTCATCTATTGTCCTTTCCTCAATCCTCCCTATTCTCAGTCTTCTCTTTCACTTTCACTCCCTGTAACTCCCTGCGTAATAGTGGCATTCCACTTCAACATTTGTCCTTTCCTCAATCCTCCCTATTCTCCGTCTTCTCTTTCACTTTCACCCCCTGTAACCCCCTGCGTACTAGTGGCATTCCCTTTCATCTATTGTCCTTTCCTCAATCCTCCCTATTCTCAGTCTTCTCTTTCACTTTCACTCCCTGTAACTCCCTGCGTAATAGTGGCATTCCACTTCAACATTTGTCCTTTCCTCAATCCTCCCTATTCTCCGTCTTCTCTTTCACTTTCACTCCCTGTAACTCCCTGCGTACTAGTGGCATTCCCTTTCATCTTTTGTCCTTTCCCCAATCCTCCCTATTCTCAGTCTTCTCTTTCACTTTCACCCCCTGTAACCCCCTGCGTACTAGTGGCATTCCCTTTCATCTATTGTCCTTTCCTCAATCCTCCCTATTCTCAGTCTTCTCTTTCACTTTCACTCCCTGTAACTCCCTGCGTACTAGTGGCATTCCCTTTCATCTATTGTCCTTTCCTCAATCCTCCCTATTCTCAGTCTTCTCTTTCACTTTCACTCCCTGTAACTCCCTGCGTAATAGTGGCATTCCACTTCAACATTTGTCCTTTCCTCAATCCTCCCTATTCTCCGTCTTCTCTTTCACTTTCACCCCCTGTAACCCCCTGCGTACTAGTGGCATTCCCTTTCATCTATTGTCCTTTCCTCAATCCTCCCTATTCTCAGTCTTCTCTTTCACTTTCACTCCCTGTAACTCCCTGCGTACTAGTGGCCTTCCCTTTCATCTTTTGTCCTTTCCTCAATCCTCCCTATTCTCAGTCTTCTCTTTCACTTTCACTCCCTGTAACTCCCTGCGTACTAGTGGCATTCCCTTTCATCTATTGTCCTTTCCTCAATCCTCCCTATTCTCCGTCTTCTCTTTCACTTTCACCCCCTGTAACCCCCTGCGTACTAGTGGCATTCCCTTTCATCTTTTGTCCTTTCCAAAATCCTCCCTATTCTCAGTCTTCTCTTTCACTTTCACTCCCTTTAACCCCCTGCGTAATAGTGGCATTCCACTTCAACATTTGTCCTTTCCTCAATCCTCCCTATTCTCCGTCTTCTCTTTCACTTTCACTCCCTGTAACTCCCTGCGTACTAGTGGCATTCCCGTTCATCTTTTGTCCTTTCCTCAATCCTCCCTATTCTCCGTCTTCTCTTTCACTTTCACTCCCTTTAACCCCCTGCGTACTAGTGGCATTCCCGTTCATCTTTTGTCCTTTCCTCAATCCTCCCTATTCTCAGTCTTCTCTTTCACTTTCACTCCCTTTAACCCCCTGCGTAATAGTGGCATTCCACTTCAACATTTGTCCTTTTCTCAATCCTCCCTATTCTCCGTCTTCTCTTTCACTTTCACTCCCTGTAACTCCCTGCGTACTAGTGGCCTTCCCTTTCATCTTTTGTCCTTTCCTCAATCCTCCCTATTCTCAGTCTTCTCTTTCACTTTCACTCCCTGTAACTCCCTGCGTACTAGTGGCATTCCCTTTCATCTATTGTCCTTTCCTCAATCCTCCCTATTCTCAGTCTTCTCTTTCACTTTCACTCCCTTTAACCCCCTGCGTAATAGTGGCATTCCACTTCAACATTTGTCCTTTTCTCAATCCTCCCTATTCTCCGTCTTCTCTTTCACTTTCACTCCCTGTAACTCCCTGCGTACTATTGGCCTTCCCTTTCATCTTTTGTCCTTTCCTCAATCCTCCCTATTCTCAGTCTTCTCTTTCACTTTCACTCCCTGTAACTCCCTGCGTACTAGTGGCATTCCCTTTCATCTTTTGTCCTTTCCTCAATCCTCCCTATTCTCAGTCTTCTCTTTCACTTTCACTCCCTGTAACCCCCTGCGTACTAGTGGCATCCCCATTCTTCTTTTGTCTTTCCTCAATCCTCCCTATTCTCAGTCTTCTCTTTCACTTTCACTCCCTGTAACTCCCTGCGTACTAGTGGCATCCCCATTCTTCTTTTGTCTTTCCTCAATCCTCCCTATTCTCAGTCTTCTCTTTCACTTTCACTCCCTGTAACTCCCTGCGTACTAGTGGCATCCCCATTCTTCTTTTGTCTTTCCTCAATCCTCCCTATTCTCAGTCTTCTCTTTCACTTTCACCCCCTGTAACTCCCTGCGTACTAGTGGCCTTCCCTTTCATCTATTGTCCTTTCCTCAATCCTCCCTATTCTCCGTCTTCTCTTTCACTTTCACTCCCTGTAACTCCCTGCGTACTAGTGGCATTCCCGTTCATCTTTTGTCCTTTCCTCAATCCTCCCTATTCTCAGTCTTCTCTTTCACTTTCACTCCCTGTAACTCCCTGCGTACTAGTGGCATTCCCGTTCATCTTTTGTCCTTTCCTCAATCCTCCCTATTCTCCGTCTTCTCTTTCACTTTCACTCCCTGTAACCCCCTATGTACTAGTGGCATTCCCGTTCATCTTTTGTCCTTTCCTCAATCCTCCCTATTCTCCGTCTTCTCTTTCACTTTCACTCCCTGTAACTCCCTGCGTACTAGTGGCATTCCCGTTCATCTATTGTTTTTCCTCAATCCTCCCTATTCTCAGTCTTCTCTTTCACTTTCACTCCCTTTAACCCCCTGCGTAATAGTGGCATTCCACTTCAACATTTGTCCTTTCCTCAATCCTCCCTATTCTCCGTCTTCTCTTTCACTTTCACTCCCTGTAACCCCCTGCGTACTAGTGGCATTCCCGTTCATCTTTTGTCCTTTCCTCAATCCTCCCTATTCTCAGTCTTCTCTTTCACTTTCACTCCCTGTAACTCCCTGCGTACTAGTGGCATTCCCTTTCATCTATTGTCCTTTCCTCAATCCTCCCTATTCTCAGTCTTCTCTTTCACTTTCACCCCCTGTAACTCCCTGCGTACTAGTGGCCTTCCCTTTCATCTATTGTCCTTTCCTCAATCCTCCCTATTCTCCGTCTTCTCTTTCACTTTCACTCCCTGTAACTCCCTGCGTACTAGTGGCATTCCCGTTCATCTTTTGTCCTTTCCTCAATCCTCCCTATTCTCAGTCTTCTCTTTCACTTTCACTCCCTTTAACCCCCTGCGTAATAGTGGCATTCCACTTCAACATTTGTCCTTTCCTCAATCCTCCCTATTCTCCGTCTTCTCTTTCACTTTCACTCCCTGTAACCCCCTGCGTACTAGTGGCATTCCTGTTCATCTTTTGTCCTTTCCTCAATCCTCCCTATTCTCAGTCTTCTCTTTCACTTTCACACCCTGTAACTCCCTGCGTACTAGTGGCATTCCCTTTCATCTTTTGTCCTTTCCAAAATCCTCCCTATTCTCAGTCTTCTCTTTCACTTTCACTCCCTTTAACCCCCTGCGTAATAGTGGCATTCCATTTCAACATTTGTCCTTTCCTCAATCCTCCCTATTCTCCGTCTTCTCTTTCACTTTCACTCCCTGTAACTCCCTGCGTACTAGTGGCATTCCCGTTCATCTTTTGTCCTTTCCTCAATCCTCCCTATTCTCCGTCTTCTCTTTCACTTTCACTCCCTTTAACCCCCTGCGTAATAGTGGCATTCCACTTCAACATTTGTCCTTTCCTCAATCCTCCCTATTCTCCGTCTTCTCTTTCACTTTCACTCCCTGTAACTCCCTGCGTACTAGTGGCATTCCCTTTCATCTATTGTCCTTTCCTCAATCCTCCCTATTCTCAGTCTTCTCTTTCACTTTCACTCCCTGTAACTCCCTGCGTACTAGTGGCATTCCCTTTCATCTATTGTCCTTTCCTCAATCCTCCCTATTCTCAGTCTTCTCTTTCACTTTCACTCCCTGTAACTCCCTGCGTACTAGTGGCCTTCCCTTTCATCTTTTGTCCTTTCCTCAATCCTCCCTATTCTCAGTCTTCTCTTTCACTTTCACTCCCTGTAACTCCCTGCGTACTAGTGGCATTCCCTTTCATCTATTGTCCTTTCCTCAATCCTCCCTATTCTCAGTCTTCTCTTTCACTTTCACTCCCTGTAACTCCCTGCGTAATAGTGGCATTCCACTTCAACATTTGTCCTTTCCTCAATCCTCCCTATTCTCAGTCTTCTCTTTCACTTTCACTCCCTGTAACTCCCTGCGTACTAGTGGCATTCCCTTTCATCTATTGTCCTTTCCTCAATCCTCCCTATTCTCAGTCTTCTCTTTCACTTTCACTCCCTGTAACTCCCTGCGTACTAGTGGCATTCCCTTTCATCTTTTGTCCTTTCCCCAATCCTCCCTATTCTCAGTCTTCTCTTTCACTTTCACCCCCTGTAACCCCCTGCGTACTAGTGGCATTCCCTTTCATCTATTGTCCTTTCCTCAATCCTCCCTATTCTCAGTCTTCTCTTTCACTTTCACTCCCTGTAACTCCCTGCGTACTAGTGGCATTCCCTTTCATCTATTGTCCTTTCCTCAATCCTCCCTATTCTCAGTCTTCTCTTTCACTTTCACTCCCTTTAACCCCCTGCGTAATAGTGGCATTCCACTTCAACATTTGTCCTTTCCTCAATCCTCCCTATTCTCCGTCTTCTCTTTCACTTTCACCCCCTGTAACCCCCTGCGTACTAGTGGCATTCCCTTTCATCTATTGTCCTTTCCTCAATCCTCCCTATTCTCAGTCTTCTCTTTCACTTTCACTCCCTGTAACTCCCTGCGTAATAGTGGCATTCCACTTCAACATTTGTCCTTTCCTCAATCCTCCCTATTCTCCGTCTTCTCTTTCACTTTCACCCCCTGTAACCCCCTGCGTACTAGTGGCATTCCCTTTCATCTATTGTCCTTTCCTCAATCCTCCCTATTCTCAGTCTTCTCTTTCACTTTCACTCCCTGTAACTCCCTGCGTAATAGTGGCATTCCACTTCAACATTTGTCCTTTCCTCAATCCTCCCTATTCTCCGTCTTCTCTTTCACTTTCACTCCCTGTAACTCCCTGCGTACTAGTGGCATTCCCTTTCATCTTTTGTCCTTTCCCCAATCCTCCCTATTCTCAGTCTTCTCTTTCACTTTCACCCCCTGTAACCCCCTGCGTACTAGTGGCATTCCCTTTCATCTATTGTCCTTTCCTCAATCCTCCCTATTCTCAGTCTTCTCTTTCACTTTCACTCCCTGTAACTCCCTGCGTACTAGTGGCATTCCCTTTCATCTATTGTCCTTTCCTCAATCCTCCCTATTCTCAGTCTTCTCTTTCACTTTCACTCCCTGTAACTCCCTGCGTAATAGTGGCATTCCACTTCAACATTTGTCCTTTCCTCAATCCTCCCTATTCTCCGTCTTCTCTTTCACTTTCACCCCCTGTAACCCCCTGCGTACTAGTGGCATTCCCTTTCATCTATTGTCCTTTCCTCAATCCTCCCTATTCTCAGTCTTCTCTTTCACTTTCACTCCCTGTAACTCCCTGCGTACTAGTGGCCTTCCCTTTCATCTTTTGTCCTTTCCTCAATCCTCCCTATTCTCAGTCTTCTCTTTCACTTTCACTCCCTGTAACTCCCTGCGTACTAGTGGCATTCCCTTTCATCTATTGTCCTTTCCTCAATCCTCCCTATTCTCCGTCTTCTCTTTCACTTTCACCCCCTGTAACCCCCTGCGTACTAGTGGCATTCCCTTTCATCTTTTGTCCTTTCCAAAATCCTCCCTATTCTCAGTCTTCTCTTTCACTTTCACTCCCTTTAACCCCCTGCGTAATAGTGGCATTCCACTTCAACATTTGTCCTTTCCTCAATCCTCCCTATTCTCCGTCTTCTCTTTCACTTTCACTCCCTGTAACTCCCTGCGTACTAGTGGCATTCCCGTTCATCTTTTGTCCTTTCCTCAATCCTCCCTATTCTCCGTCTTCTCTTTCACTTTCACTCCCTTTAACCCCCTGCGTACTAGTGGCATTCCCGTTCATCTTTTGTCCTTTCCTCAATCCTCCCTATTCTCAGTCTTCTCTTTCACTTTCACTCCCTTTAACCCCCTGCGTAATAGTGGCATTCCACTTCAACATTTGTCCTTTTCTCAATCCTCCCTATTCTCCGTCTTCTCTTTCACTTTCACTCCCTGTAACTCCCTGCGTACTAGTGGCCTTCCCTTTCATCTTTTGTCCTTTCCTCAATCCTCCCTATTCTCAGTCTTCTCTTTCACTTTCACTCCCTGTAACTCCCTGCGTACTAGTGGCATTCCCTTTCATCTATTGTCCTTTCCTCAATCCTCCCTATTCTCAGTCTTCTCTTTCACTTTCACTCCCTTTAACCCCCTGCGTAATAGTGGCATTCCACTTCAACATTTGTCCTTTTCTCAATCCTCCCTATTCTCCGTCTTCTCTTTCACTTTCACTCCCTGTAACTCCCTGCGTACTATTGGCCTTCCCTTTCATCTTTTGTCCTTTCCTCAATCCTCCCTATTCTCAGTCTTCTCTTTCACTTTCACTCCCTGTAACTCCCTGCGTACTAGTGGCATTCCCTTTCATCTTTTGTCCTTTCCTCAATCCTCCCTATTCTCAGTCTTCTCTTTCACTTTCACTCCCTGTAACCCCCTGCGTACTAGTGGCATCCCCATTCTTCTTTTGTCTTTCCTCAATCCTCCCTATTCTCAGTCTTCTCTTTCACTTTCACTCCCTGTAACTCCCTGCGTACTAGTGGCATCCCCATTCTTCTTTTGTCTTTCCTCAATCCTCCCTATTCTCAGTCTTCTCTTTCACTTTCACTCCCTGTAACTCCCTGCGTACTAGTGGCATCCCCATTCTTCTTTTGTCTTTCCTCAATCCTCCCTATTCTCAGTCTTCTCTTTCACTTTCACTCCCTGTAACCCCCTGCGTACTAGTGGCATCCCCATTCTTCTTTTGTCTTTCATTAATCCTCCCTATTCTCAGTCTTCTCTTTCACTTTCACTCCCTGTAACCCCCTGCGTACTAGTGGCATCCCCATTCTTCTTTTGTCCTTTCCTCAATCCTCCCTATTCTCAGTCTTCTCTTTCACTTTCACCCCCTGTAACTCCCTGCGTACTAGTGGCATTCCCATTCATCTTTTGTCTTTCATTAATCCTCCCTATTCTCAGTCTTCTCTTTCACTTTCACTCCCTGTAACCCCCTGCGTACTAGCGGCATCCCCGTTCATCTTTTGTCCTTTCCTCAATCCTCCCTATTCTCAGTCTTCTCTTTCACTTTCACTCCCTGTAACTACCTGCGTACTAGTGGCATCCCCATTCTTCTTTTGTCCTTTCCACAATCCTCCCTATTCTCAGTCTTCTCTTTCACTTTCACTCCCTTTAACCCCCTGCGTAATAGTGGCATTCCATTTCAACATTTGTCCTTTCCTCAATCCTCCCTATTCTCCGTCTTCTCTTTCACTTTCACTCCCTGTAACTCCCTGCGTACTAGTGGCATTCCCGTTCATCTTTTGTCCTTTCCTCAATCCTCCCTATTCTCCGTCTTCTCTTTCACTTTCACTCCCTTTAACCCCCTGCGTACTAGTGGCATTCCCGTTCATCTTTTGTCCTTTCCTCAATCCTCCCTATTCTCAGTCTTCTCTTTCACTTTCACTCCCTTTAACCCCCTGCGTACTAGTGGCATTCCACTTCAACATTTGTCCTTTTCTCAATCCTCCCTATTCTCCGTCTTCTCTTTCACTTTCACTCCCTGTAACTCCCTGCGTACTAGTGGCCTTCCCTTTCATCTTTTGTCCTTTCCTCAATCCTCCCTATTCTCAGTCTTCTCTTTCACTTTCACTCCCTGTAACTCCCTGCGTACTAGTGGCATTCCCTTTCATCTTTTGTCCTTTCCTCAATCCTCCCTATTCTCAGTCTTCTCTTTCACTTTCACTCCCTGTAACTACCTGCGTACTAGTGGCATCCCCATTCTTCTTTTGTCCTTTCCAAAATCCTCCCTATTCTCAGTCTTCTCTTTCACTTTCACTCCCTGTAACTCCCTGCGTACTAGTGGCATTCCCTTTCATCTTTTGTCCTTTCCCCAATCCTCCCTATTCTCAGTCTTCTCTTTCACTTTCACCCCCTGTAACTCCCTGCGTACTAGTGGCATTCCCTTTCATCTTTTGTCCTTTCCAAAATCCTCCCTATTCTCAGTCTTCTCTTTCACTTTCACTCCCTTTAACCCCCTGCGTAATAGTGGCATTCCATTTCAACATTTGTCCTTTCCTCAATCCTCCCTATTCTCCGTCTTCTCTTTCACTTTCACTCCCTGTAACTCCCTGCGTACTAGTGGCATTCCCGTTCATCTTTTGTCCTTTCCTCAATCCTCCCTATTCTCCGTCTTCTCTTTCACTTTCACTCCCTTTAACCCCCTGCGTACTAGTGGCATTCCCGTTCATCTTTTGTCCTTTCCTCAATCCTCCCTATTCTCAGTCTTCTCTTTCACTTTCACTCCCTTTAACCCCCTGCGTAATAGTGGCATTCCACTTCAACATTTGTCCTTTTCTCAATCCTCCCTATTCTCCGTCTTCTCTTTCACTTTCACTCCCTGTAACTCCCTGCGTACTAGTGGCCTTCCCTTTCATCTTTTGTCCTTTCCTCAATCCTCCCTATTCTCAGTCTTCTCTTTCACTTTCACTCCCTGTAACTCCCTGCGTACTAGTGGCATTCCCTTTCATCTATTGTCCTTTCCTCAATCCTCCCTATTCTCAGTCTTCTCTTTCACTTTCACTCCCTTTAACCCCCTGCGTAATAGTGGCATTCCACTTCAACATTTGTCCTTTCCTCAATCCTCCCTATTCTCCGTCTTCTCTTTCACTTTCACTCCCTTTAACCCCCTGCGTAATAGTGGCATTCCACTTCAACATTTGTCCTTTTCTCAATCCTCCCTATTCTCCGTCTTCTCTTTCACTTTCACTCCCTGTAACTCCCTGCGTACTAGTGGCCTTCCCTTTCATCTTTTGTCCTTTCCTCAATCCTCCCTATTCTCAGTCTTCTCTTTCACTTTCACTCCCTTTAACCCCCTGCGTAATAGTGGCATTCCACTTCAACATTTGTCCTTTTCTCAATCCTCCCTATTCTCCGTCTTCTCTTTCACTTTCACTCCCTGTAACTCCCTGCGTACTAGTGGCCTTCCCTTTCATCTTTTGTCCTTTCCTCAATCCTCCCTATTCTCAGTCTTCTCTTTCACTTTCACTCCCTGTAACTCCCTGCGTACTAGTGGCCTTCCCTTTCATCTTTTGTCCTTTTCTCAATCCTCCCTATTCTCCGTCTTCTCTTTCACTTTCACTCCCTTTAACCCCCTGCGTACTAGTGGCATTCCCTTTCATCTATTGTCCTTTCCTCAATCCTCCCTATTCTCAGTCTTCTCTTTCACTTTCACTCCCTTTAACCCCCTGCGTAATAGTGGCATTCCACTTCAACATTTGTCCTTTTCTCAATCCTCCCTATTCTCCGTCTTCTCTTTCACTTTCACTCCCTGTAACTCCCTGCGTACTAGTGGCCTTCCCTTTCATCTTTTGTCCTTTCCTCAATCCTCCCTATTCTCCGTCTTCTCTTTCACTTTCACTCCCTGTAACTCCCTGCGTACTAGTGGCCTTCCCTTTCATCTTTTGTCCTTTTCTCAATCCTCCCTATTCTCCGTCTTCTCTTTCACTTTCACTCCCTTTAACCCCCTGCGTACTAGTGGCATTCCCTTTCATCTATTGTCCTTTCCTCAATCCTCCCTATTCTCAGTCTTCTCTTTCACTTTCACTCCCTTTAACCCCCTGCGTAATAGTGGCATTCCACTTCAACATTTGTCCTTTTCTCAATCCTCCCTATTCTCCGTCTTCTCTTTCACTTTCACTCCCTGTAACTCCCTGCGTACTAGTGGCCTTCCCTTTCATCTTTTGTCCTTTCCTCAATCCTCCCTATTCTCAGTCTTCTCTTTCACTTTCACTCCCTGTAACTCCCTGCGTACTAGTGGCATTCCCTTTCATCTATTGTCCTTTCCTCAATCCTCCCTATTCTCAGTCTTCTCTTTCACTTTCACTCCCTTTAACCCCCTGCGTAATAGTGGCATTCCACTTCAACATTTGTCCTTTCCTCAATCCTCCCTATTCTCCGTCTTCTCTTTCACTTTCACTCCCTGTAACTCCCTGCGTACTATTGGCCTTCCCTTTCATCTTTTGTCCTTTCCTCAATCCTCCCTATTCTCAGTCTTCTCTTTCACTTTCACTCCCTGTAACTCCCTGCGTACTAGTGGCATTCCCTTTCATCTTTTGTCCTTTCCTCAATCCTCCCTATTCTCAGTCTTCTCTTTCACTTTCACTCCCTTTAACTCCCTGCGTACTAGTGGCCTTCCCTTTCATCTTTTGTCCTTTCCTCAATCCTCCCTATTCTCAGTCTTCTCTTTCACTTTCACTCCCTGTAACTCCCTGCGTACTAGTGGCATTCCCTTTCATCTATTGTCCTTTCCTCAATCCTCCCTATTCTCAGTCTTCTCTTTCACTTTCACTCCCTTTAACCCCCTGCGTAATAGTGGCATTCCACTTCAACATTTGTCCTTTCCTCAATCCTCCCTATTCTCCGTCTTCTCTTTCACTTTCACTCCCTGTAACTCCCTGCGTACTATTGGCCTTC
Source organism: Acanthosepion esculentum (assembly GCA_964036315.1). Classification (NCBI taxonomy): domain Eukaryota; kingdom Metazoa; phylum Mollusca; class Cephalopoda; order Sepiida; family Sepiidae; genus Acanthosepion; species Acanthosepion esculentum. The sequence continues at coordinate 18,948,238 of OZ038491.1, forward strand.
CCTTTCATCTTTTGTCCTTTCCTCAATCCTCCCTATTCTCCGTCTTCTCTTTCACTTTCACTCCCTGTAACTCCCTGCGTACTAGTGGCATTCCCTTTCATCTTTTGTCCTTTCCTCAATCCTCCCTATTCTCAGTCTTCTCTTTCACTTTCACTCCCTTTAACTCCCTGCGTACTAGTGGCCTTCCCTTTCATCTTTTGTCCTTTCCTCAATCCTCCCTATTCTCAGTCTTCTCTTTCACTTTCACTCCCTGTAACTCCCTGCGTACTAGTGGCATTCCCTTTCATCTATTGTCCTTTCCTCAATCCTCCCTATTCTCAGTCTTCTCTTTCACTTTCACTCCCTTTAACCCCCTGCGTAATAGTGGCATTCCACTTCAACATTTGTCCTTTCCTCAATCCTCCCTATTCTCCGTCTTCTCTTTCACTTTCACTCCCTGTAACTCCCTGCGTACTATTGGCCTTCCCTTTCATCTTTTGTCCTTTCCTCAATCCTCCCTATTCTCAGTCTTCTCTTTCACTTTCACTCCCTGTAACTCCCTGCGTACTAGTGGCATTCCCTTTCATCTTTTGTCCTTTCCTCAATCCTCCCTATTCTCAGTCTTCTCTTTCACTTTCACTCCCTTTAACTCCCTGCGTACTAGTGGCCTTCCCTTTCATCTTTTGTCCTTTCCTCAATCCTCCCTATTCTCAGTCTTCTTTTTCACTTTCACTCCCTGTAACTCCCTGCGTACTAGTGGCATTCCCTTTCATCTATTGTCCTTTCCTCAATCCTCCCTATTCTCAGTCTTCTCTTTCACTTTCACTCCCTTTAACCCCCTGCGTAATAGTGGCATTCCCTTTCATCTTTTGTCCTTTCCAAAATCCTCCCTATTCTCAGTCTTCTCTTTCACTTTCACTCCCTTTAACCCCCTGCGTAATAGTGGCATTCCACTTCAACATTTGTCCTTTCCTCAATCCTCCCTATTCTCCGTCTTCTCTTTCACTTTCACTCCCTGTAACTCCCTGCGTACTAGTGGCATTCCCTTTCATCTATTGTCCTTTCCTCAATCCTCCCTATTCTCAGTCTTCTCTTTCACTTTCACTCCCTTTAACCCCCTGCGTAATAGTGGCATTCCACTTCAACATTTGTCCTTTCCTCAATCCTCCCTATTCTCAGTCTTCTCTTTCACTTTCACTCCCTGTAACTCCCTGCGTACTAGTGGCCTTCCCTTTCATCTTTTGTCCTTTCCTCAATCCTCCCTATTCTCAGTCTTCTCTTTCACTTTCACTCCCTGTAACTCCCTGCGTACTAGTGGCATTCCCTTTCATCTATTGTCCTTTCCTCAATCCTCCCTATTCTCAGTCTTCTCTTTCACTTTCACTCCCTTTAACCCCCTGCGTAATAGTGGCATTCCACTTCAACATTTGTCCTTTCCTCAATCCTCCCTATTCTCAATCTTCTCTTTCACTTTCACTCTCTGTAACCCCCTGCGTACTAGTGGCATTCCCTTTCATCTTTTGTCCTTTCCTCAATCCTCCCTATTCTCAGTCTTCTCTTTCACTTTCACTCCCTGTAACTCCCTGCGTACTAGTGGCCTTCCCTTTCATCTTTTGTCCTTTCCTCAATCCTCCCTATTCTCAGTCTTCTCTTTCACTTTCACTCCCTTTAACCCCCTGCGTAATAGTGGCATTCCACTTCAACATTTGTCCTTTCCTCAATCCTCCCTATTCTGAGTCTTCTCTTTCACTTTCACTCCCTGTAACTCCCTGCGTACTAGTGGCCTTCCCTTTCATCTTTTGTCCTTTCCTCAATCCTCCCTATTCTCAATCTTCTCTTTCACTTTCACTCTCTGTAACCCCCTGCGTACTAGTGGCATTCCCTTTCATCTTTTGTCCTTTCCTCAATCCTCCCTATTCTCAGTCTTCTCTTTCACTTTCACTCCCTGTAACTCCCTGCGTACTAGTGGCCTTCCCTTTCATCTTTTGTCCTTTCCTCAATCCTCCCTATTCTCAGTCTTCTCTTTCACTTTCACTCCCTTTAACCCCCTGCGTAATAGTGGCATTCCACTTCAACATTTGTCCTTTCCTCAATCCTCCCTATTCTCAATCTTCTCTTTCACTTTCACTCTCTGTAACCCCCTGCGTACTAGTGGCCTTCCCTTTCATCTTTTGTCCTTTCCTCAATCCTCCCTATTCTCAATCTTCTCTTTCACTTTCACTCTCTGTAACCCCCTGCGTACTAGTGGCATTCCCTTTCATCTATTGTCCTTTCCTCAATCCTCCCTATTCTCAGTCTTCTCTTTCACTTTCACTCCCTTTAACCCCCTGCGTAATAGTGGCATTCCACTTCAACATTTGTCCTTTCCTCAATCCTCCCTATTCTCAATCTTCTCTTTCACTTTCACTCTCTGTAACCCCCTGCGTACTAGTGGCATTCCCTTTCATCTTTTGTCCTTTCCTCAATCCTCCCTATTCTCAGTCTTCTCTTTCACTTTCACTCCCTGTAACTCCCTGCGTACTAGTGGCCTTCCCTTTCATCTTTTGTCCTTTCCTCAATCCTCCCTATTCTCAGTCTTCTCTTTCACTTTCACTCCCTTTAACCCCCTGCGTAATAGTGGCATTCCACTTCAACATTTGTCCTTTCCTCAATCCTCCCTATTCTCAATCTTCTCTTTCACTTTCACTCCCTGTAACTCCCTGCGTACTAGTGGCCTTCCCTTTCATCTTTTGTCCTTTCCTCAATCCTCCCTATTCTCAGTCTTCTCTTTCACTTTCACTCCCTGTAACTCCCTGCGTACTAGTGGCATTCCCTTTCATCTATTGTCCTTTCCTCAATCCTCCCTATTCTCAGTCTTCTCTTTCACTTTCACTCCCTGTAACTCCCTGCGTACTAGTGGCATTCCCTTTCATCTTTTGTCCTTTCCTCAATCCTCCCTATTCTCAGTCTTCTCTTTCACTTTCACTCCCTTTAACCCCCTGCGTAATAGTGGCATTCCACTTCAACATTTGTCCTTTCCTCAATCCTCCCTATTCTCAATCTTCTCTTTCACTTTCACTCTCTGTAACCCCCTGCGTACTAGTGGCCTTCCCTTTCATCTTTTGTCCTTTCCTCAATCCTCCCTATTCTCAATCTTCTCTTTCACTTTCACTCTCTGTAACCCCCTGCGTACTAGTGGCATTCCCTTTCATCTATTGTCCTTTCCTCAATCCTCCCTATTCTCAGTCTTCTCTTTCACTTTCACTCCCTTTAACCCCCTGCGTAATAGTGGCATTCCACTTCAACATTTGTCCTTTCCTCAATCCTCCCTATTCTCAATCTTCTCTTTCACTTTCACTCTCTGTAACCCCCTGCGTACTAGTGGCATTCCCTTTCATCTTTTGTCCTTTCCTCAATCCTCCCTATTCTCAGTCTTCTCTTTCACTTTCACTCCCTGTAACTCCCTGCGTACTAGTGGCCTTCCCTTTCATCTTTTGTCCTTTCCTCAATCCTCCCTATTCTCAGTCTTCTCTTTCACTTTCACTCCCTTTAACCCCCTGCGTAATAGTGGCATTCCACTTCAACATTTGTCCTTTCCTCAATCCTCCCTATTCTCAATCTTCTCTTTCACTTTCACTCTCTGTAACCCCCTGCGTACTAGTGGCATTCCCTTTCATCTTTTGTCCTTTCCTCAATCCTCCCTATTCTGAGTCTTCTCTTTCACTTTCACTCCCTGTAACTCCCTGCGTACTAGTGGCCTTCCCTTTCATCTTTTGTCCTTTCCTCAATCCTCCCTATTCTCAGTCTTCTCTTTCACTTTCACTCCCTGTAACTCCCTGCGTACTAGTGGCATTCCCTTTCATCTATTGTCCTTTCTTCAATCCTCCCTATTCTCAGTCTTCTCTTTCACTTTCACTCCCTGTAACTCCCTGCGTACTAGTGGCATTCCCTTTCATCTATTGTCCTTTCCTCAATCCTCCCTATTCTCAGTCTTCTCTTTCACTTTCACCCCCTGTAACTCCCTGCGTACTAGTGGCCTTCCCTTTCATCTTTTGTCCTTTCCTCAATCCTCCCTATTCTCAGTCTTCTCTTTCACTTTCAATCCCTGTAACCCCCTGCGTACTAGTGGCATTCCCTTTCATCTATTGTCCTTTCCTCAATCCTCCCTATTCTCAGTCTTCTCTTTCACTTTCACTCCCTTTAACCCCCTGCGTAATAGTGGCATTCCACTTCAACATTTGTCCTTTCCTCAATCCTCCCTATTCTCAATCTTCTCTTTCACTTTCACTCTCTGTAACCCCCTGCGTACTAGTGGCATTCCCGTTCATCTATTGTCCTTTCCTCAATCCTCCCTATTCTCAGTCTTCTCTTTCACTTTCACTCCCTGTAACTCCCTGCGTACTAGTGGCCTTCCCTTTCATCTTTTGTCCTTTCCTCAATCCTCCCTATTCTCAGTCTTCTCTTTCACTTTCACTCCCTTTAACCCCCTGCGTAATAGTGGCATTCCACTTCAACATTTGTCCTTTCCTCAATCCTCCCTATTCTGAGTCTTCTCTTTCACTTTCACTCCCTGTAACTCCCTGCGTACTAGTGGCCTTCCCTTTCATCTTTTGTCCTTTCCTCAATCCTCCCTATTCTCAGTCTTCTCTTTCACTTTCACTCCCTGTAACTCCCTGCGTACTAGTGGCATTCCCTTTCATCTATTGTCCTTTCTTCAATCCTCCCTATTCTCAGTCTTCTCTTTCACTTTCACTCCCTGTAACTCCCTGCGTACTAGTGGCATTCCCTTTCATCTATTGTCCTTTCCTCAATCCTCCCTATTCTCAGTCTTCTCTTTCACTTTCACCCCCTGTAACTCCCTGCGTACTAGTGGCCTTCCCTTTCATCTTTTGTCCTTTCCTCAATCCTCCCTATTCTCAGTCTTCTCTTTCACTTTCAATCCCTGTAACCCCCTGTGTACTAGTGGCATTCCCTTTCATCTATTGTCCTTTCCTCAATCCTCCCTATTCTCAGTCTTCTCTTTCACTTTCACTCCCTGTAACTCCCTGCGTACTAGTGGCCTTCCCTTTCATCTTTTGTCCTTTCCTCAATCCTCCCTATTCTCAGTCTTCTCTTTCACTTTCAATCCCTGTAACCCCCTGTGTACTAGTGGCATTCCCTTTCATCTATTGTCCTTTCCTCAATCCTCCCTATTCTCAGTCTTCTCTTTCACTTTCACTCCCTGTAACTCCCTGCGTACTAGTGGCCTTCCCTTTCATCTTTTGTCCTTTCCTCAATCCTCCCTATTCTCAGTCTTCTCTTTCACTTTCAATCCCTGTAACCCCCTGCGTACTAGTGGCATTCCCTTTCATCTTTTGTCCTTTCCTCAATCCTCCCTATTCTCAGTCTTCTCTTTCACTTTCACTCCCTGTAACTCCCTGCGTACTAGTGGCATTCCCTTTCATCTATTGTCCTTTCCTCAATCCTCCCTATTCTCAGTCTTCTCTTTCACTTTCACTCCCTGTAACTCCCTGCGTACTAGTGGCCTTCCCTTTCATCTTTTGTCCTTTCCTCAATCCTCCCTATTCTCAGTCTTCTCTTTCACTTTCACTCCCTGTAACTCCCTGCGTACTAGTGGCCTTCCCTTTCATCTATTGTCCTTTCCTCAATCCTCCCTATTCTCAGTCTTCTCTTTCACTTTCACTCCCTGTAACTCCCTGCGTACTAGTGGCCTTCCCTTTCATCTTTTGTCCTTTCCTCAATCCTCCCTATTCTCAGTCTTCTCTTTCACTTTCAATCCCTGTAACCCCCTGTGTACTAGTGGAATTCCCTTTCATCTATTGTCCTTTCCTCAATCCTCCCTATTCTCAGTCTTCTCTTTCACTTTCACTCCCTGTAACCCCCTGCATACTAGTGGCATTCCCTTTCATCTATTGTCCTTTCCTCAATCCTCCCTATTCTCAGTCTTCTCTTTCACTTTCACTCCCTGTAACTCCCTGCGTACTAGTGGCATTCCCTTTCATCTATTGTCCTTTCCTCAATCCTCCCTATTCTCAGTCTTCTCTTTCACTTTCACTCCCTGTAACTCCCTGCGTACTAGTGGCCTTCCCTTTCATCTTTTGTCCTTTCCTCAATCCTCCCTATTCTCAGTCTTCTCTTTCACTTTCAATCCCTGTAACCCCCTGTGTACTAGTGGCATTCCCTTTCATCTATTGTCCTTTCCTCAATCCTCCCTATTCTTAGTCTTCTCTTTCACTTTCACCCCCTGTAACTCCCTGCGTACTAGTGGCCTTCCCTTTCATCTTTTGTCCTTTCCTCAATCCTCCCTATTCTCAGTCTTCTCTTTCACTTTCACTCCCTGTAACTCCCTGCGTACTAGTGGCATTCCCTTTCATCTACTGTCCTTTCCTCAATCCTCCCTATTCTCAGTCTTCTCTTTCACTTTCACTCCGTGTAACCCCTGCGTACTAATGGCATTAGCACCGTGCTTGGCATGAATTGATTTTTAAAAAAATCACACAAGCTCACCATGTAAATGGCTCACTGCCTCCCCCTGTCTCTCTTACATTCAAATATGCCCTGTGAGGATTAAGTTTTTCAAACCCTTCTTCTTCATTATGTATCTCTTCCTGACTGAGTAGAAGGGTTCTTTAATTCTACCTTGTTGTTTACTCACTCATGGTGACTTGAGCTAGTGAGAGTTCCTTCATAAGTCAATCACATAAGAGCAACATTTTTTTTTTAATCTTTTCACCCTGTGCAAGGCAGTAAAGCCACTAAGACACAAGGGGTTACTGAATGTGAAAGAATAAGAAAAAATGAAAAACATTATTAAGGAGCAAGAACAATAGAAAATCAATCAAGACAGGAGATAACAACTGATATTGCATTTAAATTTTTAAGATCAAAGTTGACTGGAAAGCATGGAGCCTGAAGAGAATTCCACAAGCAAGAAGTGTCACAGAAGAAACTGTTAGCATAGAACTTAGCAATTTCAACTGTAAATTGATGAAACCTTGCCGCCAATCTAGCACTGCACTTAAATTCAAAAAGTCTAGGTACCATAGCAAAGAGTTCATCCAAACAATTACCATGAAAGTATTTATAGAAAAGGCACAGGAAAGCAACTTTATGGCAGAGGAAAACTGACTGAAGCCAAGACACCATATCAAGACCCATAATATTGCTGTTTCTTCTTTGTATTTTATCAAAAATCTCTAAATATATAGCACGAGCACCAGACCATATGTGGCAGCAATATTCAAAGCATGGACCAATGGAAGTGTGAATTCATCTGTGAAGTTGTCAGTAAAAACACTGATAAAAGGATTTGCGATAGACAAATTAGAAGTTGTTATCCTGAACAAAGTCTTTTTATGTTCTATGCAGTCAGTACATTCCTGTATTTATAAAGTGTGCCATGATTCAAAGTATAGATAAATTTCATGTGTATAAGCTTGTGACAATATTCTTTAAATTATCCTATTGTAATTGTGCTTGTCCCTCCCTTCATTAGTTTACACGACCGTTATGTCCTGCCAATGCCTCATAAATAATGGACTATTCCATTTTGATTGCATGGAAAGATGAAAAAAAAAACACTACTTGGTTTCAGTGAGAAAATGGAAGAAAGGGAAGATAAAAGTGTTTAACCTCTATTTCAAAGAAATGGAGAAAGTTGTCAATTCCAAAGGTTTTCATTTGTACTCCCTTACTTCTTAAAATAACGATCAGCATTCATATGTATGATTGCTATTGCAATATTTTCTTTAAGTTTTTAAGCTCAAATATTTAATGATGCGGTAGGGAAATTTTTATGGATATTTTATTGTCTTAAAACTTGCCATCACCTTACTCAATCATTAACTTAAGAATTAAGATTCAGCAGAAAATTCAAATACGAAAATCGTGAAATTTTCACGGATAAAAACTAGTTATATAAAATTATAAAATTTATTCGGTTCAAAATACAAAGTGTTTCTTAAATGTTCAGGAAATTTAGCTTTGAAAAAATAAAAAAATTAAAACAGACTTCATATTAATACTTAGTTTCTTTTGAAGTAATCTCCTTGAGCATTTATACAATGATGCTCACAAAAGGTAGTGGCAAAAGGTTGTGCTACAAATCTTTAAACAGCTACTTCATATACAACTACAAGGAAAGTTACAAAATGAACCAAATTATTTTCCTCAATCACAAGTAATTACAAATTTTTAATGTACAATGAACATAAATTTTGTCAAGACTTTTGTGATGTGGAATTATCATTATTATACAATTATTTCCTTGGACTAATGTCCTCATCTTTGTTATAACATTTTGTCCATACTCTCCAGCCCTCTTTGGGTGCCAATCATAGTTGGTAACCTCCCCCAGAATTCAATCCATGCTGCTGTCGATGCTAGAGGATATCTCTTATCCGTTACAGTATTTTCTGGCTTGCAAGATGCTGTGGCTTGGAAGATACACCCTAATATTGGAAAGAAATTTCTAAGAAAAAAAAAAGTCCTTCTCATACAACACATTCACCATGCATACCTCACATACTAGCATCATGTATTGTTTACTCGTCTAATTTTGTTTGTATGGCAATGACATACTAGTCAAGAGCAGAAAGGCTCCCGCCGCTGCTAGTAAACACAGCATGTTTAAGCTTGTGGCTCAGCTCTAGAAAGGTTAATAGTTTTGGAAATACTTGTAACAGTTAAATACTGAGGTTGCATTATATAAAAGGCTGAATTAGATAGCTAACATTATAGAAGTATGACTCAACATACAAATCCACGTCCCTATCAGTCAAGCCAATGAGGTGACCGTCCAAGCTTACTTGAGCCTGGGTGTTGTTGCCTTACATTCGTCTTGGAAGATGCACACACATTTTTCGGGGAATTTTTTAGGAAAAATAAAGTGCATCTTGTAAGCTGGAAAATTAGGTAATTTGTTGTGATATAATTTGCCTCTTGAACTATACTACTTCCTTTCTTTCCTTTTACCTGTTATAACCTTCATGGCTAAGACGAATCATGGCTAAGACCAATCATGCCATGCACAATGTAGTAAACCACCCTCATTCCCTTCATATTCCACCATTGAGATGTCAGTCCCACTTGAACATCTTCCCACAAACTGCCACTTTGTGAAACTGGTCCCAAAAAGGATGTTTCCCCCAATCACTACAATCTTAACCTGTTCAACTCTAGGGTTAACAATTTTCCTCACATATTCTCATAAACTGTGCCCTGCAAAACTTACTCTGTAACCCTCTATTTCGAGTGGCTCTCGGGCCATGTACAGGGTGAACATTATTATAAAAAAACAATCAGTGCTGGTTTCTGAAGTTTTGCGGTGGGAATGCGAGTTTTGAAGAACAAGGTGTTGGGGGATGTCCATCTGCAATAGACAATGTCCATCTGAAAACACTAGTTGAACAAAACATTTCAAAGTGTCAGAGAGATGTCTCAGATAATTGGTGTCAGCATTTCAACTATATTAGACCATCTCAAGAGAATTGGTAAATTGAAGAAACTCGATAAATGAGTTCCATATGAACTCAGTAAAAGCCAAAGAATTCAATATTTTGAAATTTGTTCAATGCTGCATATGCAAAATTCCAAAGATAAATTTCTTGATCAAATTGTGATGAGAAATGGATCCTTTATGACAATCATAAACGTTTGGCTCAATGGTTTGATCATGAAAAAGGACCCAAACACTTTCCAAAACCAAAATGGCACCAACAGAAGATTATGGTAACTGGTAGTTCACTATTGGCATTATCCATTACAACTTTCTGGAATCTAACCAGAACATCATTGCCAAAATTTACTGCCAGCGACTGAATGAAATGCCAATTCACTCAAGCAAAATGTGACCTGCACTGGCCAAGTGACAAGGTCCAATTCTGCTTTATCAATGCTTGGCCACATGGTGCCCAGATGATATGACAGATTCTTGACAATTTTTTAAGCCCAAAGATATTCCATTGCGAAGAAGATATAGAAACTGCATTCAAAGATTTCTTGTCCAAACCTTTAGAGTTCTATCATAAAGGCATAAATAAACTTGGTGGCAGAAATGTATAGATGTTCAGGGTTCCTATTTTGAGTGAATTAAACACTATTTAAATACATTAATTCATGAATAAAAGTTGATTCTTTTCCCCCCATTTTTGAACCAAAGTGTCCCTCTACCAGTCTCAGCCATAGAGACCAACTTGACAGGGCAAAGTTGGAATTACCTATTAAAGAAAGCCTATTTTCTTGTTGGGACTTCTACAAATCTATACCTGCTCACTTCAGTTTCCTACCAGAAACAAACAACTGTAAATTTTTAAAGAATCTTTTATCCGACATTTACTATAAAAGGTATTTTTTAGTAGGTACTCGTGTTTTAGTCACTATCCTTGTCTTTTTATTAAAAATAACATTTATAGTAATAAGAAATAATGTCAAATAAAAAAAATAATTTCAAAAATTAATGTTCATTTGAGTATTTCACAGACAGACACACACACAAACAGAGAAAAGGCTTTTATGTTTTGTGGGTTCAAGTAGAATTTTGTAGGGTCAACTTACCTGTATTAGACTTCAAGCTACGTTTCAGTTTGGACAGGTAGTAGATCACCTGAAAATAAATAAAAAAACAAACCCTCATTTTATATAGACACAGTCACACATGTACAGACAAACCTCAAATGGACTAATTGTATAACAAAATATTTTATATTTCAACACACATCAATTATGTCTATAGCTTTATAATAAAAAAAGCATCTATTCTACAATATAATCTCCTTCCTTGACAAGGCACTTAATTTTGTGATGAATATACAGGCACATCAATTATGTCTATAATTACAGTCAACATCACACAAA
>OZ038491.1:18972145-19044645 GCA_964036315.1 Acanthosepion esculentum
ATGACAAGAGTTCATTATGTCGGGGCAATCCATCAGATCAAAATGGGATCCAAACTAATCCTCCGTGTTCCCATCTTGGTGAGTCTAAAGTGTGCCCAATGACTTACGTGGATCTCGATGTCAATGAGCCTTGCCCAGAGGATATAACCCTTAACATTAAAGATGACAAGAGTTCATTATGTCGGGGCAATCCATCAGATCAAAATGGGATCCAAACTAATACTCCGTGTTCCCATCTTGATGAGTCTGATTTTGAAGTGCCCACTGTGGATCTTATCGATAATCCACCATTTCTAATTGAGAATGTAAACACTGAAATGGATTTTAACTTTCATCCTATTAATGGCTCTTCAATGCATGGGTTTTACTCACAAACATTTCCTTCTTCCAGTGCCGAATTTAACTTTAGTTCAGCAATGTGTTTGCCTCCATGTTTTAATGAAGAAATGCTGCCATCAGAAATTAGCTTTCCAAAAACTTCTATTTTGTCTCCTGCTGCTAATGTCAACAATCATAATATCAGCTGCTTTGACAATAATTGTGAAACTGACTTTGAACATGAGTTTGTCACTCAAAATCTCCCCAGACTTAAGGAGGTCAGTGACATACTTGGCCTCTCTGAAAGCCAAAACACCATTCCTCCTCCTCCTCCTGCTGGTGTACATCCTCCACTTCCAACCACTAATAGTCCATCTGTCTTCGCAAGTCCGATGAGTGTGGCCAATTTTACTACCATGGAAAACTTTTTCCCACCGATTTCTCAATCCTTTGACAGTAATGTGATTCCAAGAGTTACTACACAAACACCAGGTACTCAAAGTGATGCCATTCCTGCAGTTCCTGGTATTTTCGTTGTTGTGTCTTCATCTTCGATACAAGGGCCACCATGCAATGAAGTGTTTGAATCCGTTAAAAAACCCTTTGGATTTGACAACATGAAAAACTCCAGTCTTTCTGAAGGTAGGAATATTTGTTGAAGAATAATTAACAATACTTTATAGAATAATATATATATATACACACACACACACACACACACACACATTGTGAAATGGTTACTTGCTTTGTATAAAAGTAGCCAACTTACTTCTCCTTGTGTAAAATAATTTTGGTAAAATCTCTGCTGGCTGAATCTTTCTGGCATTTCAGGATTGATTCTGAACAAACATTTCATATGAAATCTCCACATTTCCCGAATTTACTAAAAAGCTTTTAAGGAATGGTACTTTTTGATCAAAACACAATTTGAACTCTGAGAAACAAAGCCCCAAAATATATTTTGGCGAATTTTGTTTTGTGATGTTTTTTTTTTTCCTACCTGTCTCAAGTATCACTTTTGAATGATAAGAACTGATTACCTTGAATCAAAACTGAACCCATGGAAGATTTGCCTCAATCAATATTAGCAAGTTTCTCATTTTAACTTTGAGGAACCTTTGTTAGTGCCATGCCTTAAAATTACTCATTTCCTCACCCAGAAAGAAAATATGCTATTTTGATGTCTAAGTTGATTGCTTACTCACAAATCAATGTTGATTTGCTTTTCAAACAGCTGGCGTGTTAACATTTTATAAAAAAAAAATCTAACCTAACTTCATTCATAGAACTATGAAAAATTTGCTTCTTTTTTTTTTATTTCTCATTCTATAATTCATATAAATATGAGATGTTTTTATTTGTTTCTTTCAATGGCATCATTAAGAGTTTTAGAATATTTTCTATTAACCCTGTTGGAAAATCAGTTACATCATGTTTTGTACATAATGATGACATGCCGAAAACGGTAAAAAAAATTAGTTCATCTAATAACCTGCAAATAAAGTATGGTCGTTTTTGGCAAACTTGAACCTTCATGCCTAATGCCTATAAAAAACTAAAAAAAAACTAAGTGTAAAAGGACGTTTTTTCATTGATACCGCTTTTATTTTTTCACTACCATCACTCTTCAGCAATGTTTATTCTTTTCAAAAATGATGATTAGAATTGTAATAAAACCTAAACATATGAAAATGAATTTATACATTTTTTTTTTGTTCTTTAGAATTGACAACAATAAACACTATTTATTAGATTGTTTATTTACATCATTACTGTTTATTGAAATGGTTGGCAAAACATTTATGCTAATTGATCTGAACTTTATAAATAACATGGATTTCCTTCTAGTTAGTTGGTTCACATATTTTAATAATTTTGTAAATGTTTATAAATTTATGAATAGAATTGTTTTCATATTTATTTTTTTATAAATTATGAAATGATAAAAATTGCATTTTATTAATTTTTAGAATGTTGTAAATATACAATTCTTGTAGATAAACAGTGTTTAACATTTTTGTTGTAAATTTCTCAAGAACAAAAAATGTATGAATTCACTTTCGTCATATGTTTAATTGCAATTCTAATAATTGCTTTTTAAAACAATAAACATTGCTGAGGAGTGAAAGTAGTTAAAATAATAGCAGCATCCAGGGGAAAAAAAAACATTCTTTTGATACTCCGTTTTGTGTGGGCATGAAGGTCAAAGTTTGACTTTTTTGTTTTAATTAACCATGATTTGAGATCTTTAGTTGTTCTCTGAATAGCAGTTGTATCCCTCAAGCTGCAATGAAATAATTTTCCCAGACTCTTTATTGGTCTTTCCCACAATATTGGAATTGTGATTCCTGTCATAGAGAAGCAGTATTTATCAACAACAATGCCTCTCTTTAAAACTAAGGACCCGGACTTAGCCAGCTTACACTTCATTTGTGTCCATGAAAGTGTTTTTAAAGAAATATTCTTTGGTTGTATAGGTTCTATGAATATATTTTGAGAATATTCACTAATGTTTTTAATGAATTCAGACAAAAAATTGTGAAAAAAATAAAGTAATTCTTTGCTTTTTTTATTTTCTCTTTGTTTTCTCTTTGTTAGGGTTTAACGATGAAAAAATGTAGCCATCAAGTTTTGATCATGGGATGCTAACCAAAAAGAAAATGTATATTTTCTGGAATGGTTGCTTATCAGATCATTTACAACGGTTATGAATCTAAACATAATGTGGCGCTTTTTGTCCATCTCTCACTGACTGGACAAATCATCCCAAATTTGTCTCAAGTCTCCCTGGCATTGATACATACAAAAATTGGGAAAGGCTCCTAGTATATTCAAGTAGAAATGAAAAGTGATATAAGTCACATGGTTAGAAATGAAAAGGCATATCCTGTTTCCAATATATTTGGATGTTTATTCAGGGATTCACTTGCACTGTCTGGCTATAGGTAGGTGACACTTGTCACCACTAACAAATGAGATTTTCCCTTAGGCCTCCAACTCTCCCACCACACCTTCTACCCATCATGATACATGGTTTGCAATTCCTTTCTAATGTATGGCTTATGCCCTCAGTGGATAGAAATTTCTTTTCGATCACTTTGTGGGTACTTTAAAGGTCTTACTTTATAGATTTTTATTGACTTTTTTCATGTACCTTGTCCCTTCAGGACATGAGCAATCATGGCTCTCCACAACTTCTTATCCCTTGTTGCTCATTGTAGTTTTTCTCCCTTTGCTAAAGATCCTACCCATGATTCTACTATCCATTCACACAAGCTTGTCAGGTTAAGTTTTCCAAGCTCACTTTCCTCATTTGTCCAAGGAATTCCAGCCGTTTTTTTCCTGATTCTGAGTAGAAGTGTTCTTTCTATTGCCATTTTCTCAAAGACTTCCTTGTTGCTTACTCACTCCGTCCATGGAATTTTCGTTATCCTTCTGTGGAACCATATTTTTGCCGCCTCTAGTTTTCTCATCTGTGAGAAGATTGTCCAGCATTCACTGCCATAAAACGGAAGACATTTTAGACTCTGATAAAATCATTTACCGTCCAACCATGCATGGGTGTCTCAATCCCAGCCAAGTTCCATTGTGTCACATAAAAAGTAAATATAAGTTTATGCAATATGATTGTTTTTAAACATAATAACCCTATTCTGTCAGTAATACTCATGCAATGCTGTTACCTCATACAGACAAATGAAAATACAAAACTTAATCTCTCATACATAACATTACTGTTCATTTCATTCTGGACTTTGTCAATCACCATTAGCCAGTGGATGTATGGCTTTGAGGCCTTTCCTGAACATGGACATTCTCATAAGGATGTATTGGACTCTGTTCTCTCTTGGGTGGATATCTATATATCATATAGTTCTTTCCCATGTATGCACATCTGGGCTAATCATGTGTTTACATTTCAAGGGCATCCCTTGATATCAGGTGAAGTGTGGACCTCCATCTCTTAGGACACTGAATGTAGTCTATTTTGACATAAATCACAATACTATACTTGCATTAATTCCTGACCACTGACAATCCCTTTCTTTCTGATTTTCAATGTACTTCTGTAATATCACTATCAATACATTTATATTATACATATGATAGTTATATATTGTCATCAATGCTTGCATTAATTCATAACCAATGACAATCCATTGTCTTGAGTTTTCAACGCATTTCTATAATAAAATCATTAACAATGCATTTACATAATTAATAAAACAGTCCTATTTTGTCAGCAATGTTTGCCTTAGTTGCTGATCATTGTCAGTTTTAAATGGGATTGTCAATGTACAACATACAGAACAATAGATATATCACTTTGTCCAAGAATCTGAGAACAACCGAGGACTGTGGAAAAACTTTTGCATGCAAAAAAATACCCTACAATTTATGTAATTTCTCTTAACTTGTAAATCAGACATATTTTGACAGATATATTTGCAAGTAGTCATAAATTTAAACCAAATAATTAAAGAAGATTGAATAAATAAAAGAAATAATAATAATAATAAAAACATTTCCTTTTGTTTTTTTGTTGTTTTTTTTTTACTTCACTGACTTCATGCCTTTTTTCACAAAATGTGAACAAGACTATTAAAAGAAATAAGCGAAGCTTATAAAATAGCATGTGTACGCACACACACACACACGCACACACAGAGAGCATGTTGCTGAAAAGTTCTCAGCCTTAGCAAGAACAACTTAAAAGAAAAATTTTCACCTGTGTTTTTTTTTTTTAATTTCAGGTATAACTACAATATATCTGTAAAAGAACATGAATAAAGACAAAAGGTAAACTTATCTTAATTTATAAACATAAGTAAAAATGTTAGTTTTTTAAATTTAAAAGATGCTCATAAATATTCATCATGTTAACTGAAAAGTTGAGATAAATTATGGAAGATGCTAAGTGATGTAATTTAATGTCTAATAAACAAAAGTGAGTAAATGAAGGTGTATATAAAATACTGTCACAACTGCTCTTCACAATATATTGAGTGAAGTTGCAGAAATTAAAAATGTTTCTATCAATACAAGATCTTATACACAATAATTTATCAAATGCATTAGTCATACATAAAAATAAATTCAAACACAACTTTGATCTAAAGAATGCTACACTAATTAAGAGAAAGTAACTTAGAAAATTCCCAAGAGTACCACTATTAAATCTTATCAAAATATAAATCTGTTCCAGATTATTTTTCAAATATCTCCATTTCCAAGCCAACATAGTTAACTGTAAAAATGTTTAAAAAAAGTAAGTTAAATTCATAACCTTGTTTAAAAAAAAAAATATTCAACATAATTTACTCCCTTTCGTTTATTAGACATTAAATTACATAACATCCTCCATAATTTACCAAAACTTTTCAGTTAACCTGATGAATATTTCTGAGTGTCTCTTAGTTTTTAAAATTAACAGCATTTTACTTTTGTTTATAAATACTTGTTGCAACAAAATGAAATCCTCCCGTTTGCCTTGATAAAGTCAGAGGATGAAACGCATCAGCTAAGATAAGCTTTCCTTTTGTCTTTTTATATTTATATATATATATATATATATATATATATATATATATATATATAATCAATGTAAAAGTAATGCTTGTCCTAATTTTAAGTTTTAGAATTCTTATGCATTTTTAGTGATAAGCCACAAAATGTTTAGTAATCTCAAGGAAAATATTTCAAATTACCTTCTTTTTTTTCTTTTTCTTTTCTTTTTTTTTTTCTTTTTTTCCCCCTACCCATAATCATTTTTTAAACTAGTTGTCTCTCCCACTTACCCACATGCAGAGAGCTGTCATAGAATTGCTGCAAACATTCATAGGAGAGTAGTGAACCTTTATTGAAATGTTGCACTTGATGTAAGAGGAGTCAGTAAAGTTAATGGTAGTCCTAGAGGGAGAAATGGACCATAATGACAGGGTTTGCAGAAGACTTGCAGCTTTTATAAATGAAGATATCAAAGCTAAAACAAGTGGAGACTCTCATTTCAGCTGACAGAAGAATCACTATAGCAAAATCCTGGAAACCTTCAGGTGAGTCATGGTAGTACCTGCAGTTTAGTGCAGACTCTTGGCTATTCAAAGGTCTGTGTAAAGTTGGTTCTCAGAATGTTAACATACTCAAAGGAACTAAAATGGGTTTCATTTTTTTTTTTTTTTTTTTTAACTTAAGGAGGCATATGTCAGCAATTCTCCATTGAGGATAAGGTGAAAGAATCAACTTACAAATGAATATGAAAGCAGCCAAGACATTTCTGAGTTGGCAGAATACCATGTAAAGGAAGGGGACCATGTTGTGCACAAGATTTGGAATCCTGAGATTTTTGTGCACATTTTGATAGGCTTTGTGTTCTTCTATCAAATCTATTGTAATTAAAGAATGTTACTTTTTGACTGACCTTTCTCACATGTGAAAAGGAAGAAGACCAGGCCATGCATGAGATTTGGAATTCTGAGATTTCTGTGATCCATTTTTTTTTTTTCTCCTTAATTATTTCAACCCAAGCAAGGCATTAAAGCTACTAAAATGCAAGGGGTTACTGAGAATGAAAGAATCTGAGAAAATGTTATTGAAGAGAGAGAAAACATTAAAAAAAACAGGATTCAAAAAGATAAATGGCAACTGACATTGCATTTAGATTTTTGAAGATCATAGCTGACAAGAAAGCTGGAAGAAAGTTTTACAAGTGAGACATGCAAAAAAAAAGAACTTCTTGTGCATTGGGGAAGGTCTACAAATGGCTAATCTACAAAAATTATTTCCAAAAAACCTTTTATCCTATTTTTTTTAAGTGGGCCAGTTTATTTAAGTAGTGTCACAATGGGTACCAAAGGTAGTGAACTAATTGAAAATGGTATTCACTTTGGTTATAAGTACTCAGCAGTCACCTTGTTAGTACTAAGATATTCAGCTTCCCTAAATTTTTCTGTCTCCATTTTTTGCTTTGAGCAGTTATCAGGATTGATTCAGATTAATGTCCTCATCTTTCTTTATTATCACAATTTTTTGGCCACTGTGTCCTCTGACCTTCTTCAGGTTTCTATCAATCCAGGTACCATTCAGGGAATTTGAAACTGTATTCTTGTTCAGTCATTCATATCTCTGGATATCTCATTTTGTTCCTATTTAGTTTCCACATAGTCAAAGTCACTACTACCTAGCCCAGTGATTGAACTCGCATTTATAATCTTGACACATTCATAAACCAATTTTTTAATAGACAGAGAACCACAGGAAAATAACCCAAAGTTTATGGAGTTTGTTGTCAAAGACACTCGTCAATATTTCCATTTTCATCACATTTCAAGTTTTCAGAAACTTGATAAACATTAAAAGAATTGCCAGTTGCCATCTTGTAAGAACATAGTGAAATCTCTTTTATTTTACTAATAATTCTTTTTGTTCTAATTTCATTAACTGACATTTTTATGTTGCTCATCTAATGTACACCAACTTTTGATAAATCTACCTTTATCCACTAGTTGTAATCCATAGTGTTTTCATCAGGTTCCAGTTGAACTCTCATGTAAACCTGCTTTGGGTCCCCCTCTCAGTCTTTCATTGACTCAACGATTGACCCATGTTGTGTTCAAAGCTTATTATTACTCTGTTGCTATTTTTGCAGCAGATGTTTAGATGAGCTTCATTCTTAGGTTCGCCAGTTCACACCTTTACAGCTAGGACATGTCTTGCAACCTCCATGGATTCAGATCATCATCATTTCCTTTGTTTTCAAAATGTAGTGAGGAAGATCCACTTGGGCAGCTTTTTCCCAACAGCTGCTACATTGTGGAACAGTCTTATGTGTGCATGGTTTCTTGAACATTACAATCTTAATTTCTTCAAGTTAAAGGTCAATTGTTATCTATTCTCATAATCTTCACTTTCTACCACCTTTTACATTTGTATCACACATCTCCTTCAGCAATCCCCTACCTTGAGTAGCTCCCAAGCCTTATTTTGAGTGAACTTTAGTATATTTTTAAAAGAAAATCTTGTCTAGATAGAGATCTTTTTTTCTTGTGTAATGCATCATTCAAACATGCCAATTGCTCCCTGTAGCTTTTCACAATGTTTGTCTAGGTTCCAGTAACTCTGTTGATCAGAGAAAGAAAAGTATTTTAAAATCTGAGCAGGAATCTAATTTTCCTAGCTTTGTGATTTTTTTTTTTTTTTTTTTTTGTGGGGCTTGATTGCAAAATAACTGAGTAAACTTTAAATGGACTTCTAAGATATCTCTAGCATTGCACAAAAGATTGTATTAGAAACTTTGGTATTTACAAAATACCATTTTTGAAACATTTTTATTACTTATGGAAAAGAATTTAAGATTCTGAGTGCAAAATCTATATAGTTAAACAAAGTTCCACTTTGTGAATGTCTTATTTGAGTAGTCAGTGGAATTTGGTAAGTCTTATCTATTATAAACTCTTAGAACAACTCAATCACAGCAAATCTTTATGAAGTTTGAATGAAGAATGTTATCTATAGAAAATAATACCCAAATTTGGCAGACAGAATAGAAAGGTTCAAACAGATCATCAACTAAAAGTGCTGCTAAAGGAGGACTATTTGGTGCATGTGGTAAAATATCGCAACCAATATTACTGAAGTCACTTTGGACATGTGTATTGCAGCATTTTGCAGCAGGCTGGCACCCTTGTGTAAATGTCTTGCTTTCTTTTGAGGAACTGTTTTTCTCAGTCTGTACAGAGCTTCACGTTGTCTTAGAAACTTTAATTTTTGAAGCAGTTAGTGAAATTTTATTTTTTTCTTGCTTGAATATATTTTGAATTAAAACAAAAAAAAAAAACTTTGGTTTAGAGTAGAAACTGAAAAAGCAAAATTGGATTTGGAAATCTCTAAAACATATCAGGAATTCTTTTCCTTTATTTTGACATGCAAAGTTCAGATAAATGCTTATAAATATTTGGTGTTTTTGTTTTGTTTTTTTAATTGAATTAACCCCATGTAAGGCAGTAAAGCCACTAAGACACAAGAGGTTACTGGGTGTGAGGGAATTAAAAAAACAGAAGCATTATTAAAGTGCAAGAACAATAGAAAAGTAATTGGAAAGACAGTAGATAGTGATTGACATTGCATTTAAATTTTTGAAGATCAAACTTTTCTGGAAAGCATGAAGCTGGAAAAGTTCCACAAGCAAGAAAAGAAACTGTTGGCATAGAACTTATGGTTACATCTAGCCAATTCAACTGTAAACTAATAGGACCGTGTTGCTAATCTAGTACTGCACTTAAATTCATAAAGTCTAGGTACCATAGCAAAGAACTCATCCAAACAATTACCATGAAAGTATTTATAGAAAAAGCACAGTGAAGCAAATTTGCATCAGTGGGAAAGTATTTGAAGCTGAAATATCAAGTCAGGATCAGCAATATTGCTGATTCTTTTTTGGATTTTATCAAGAATCTCTAAATATAAAACAGGAGTCCATATGTGGCAGCAATATCTAAAGCATGGATGAATAGTAGACTTATATAGATAGATTCAGGAGAGAAAAATTGTCTAGCATGACACAGTGAACCAACTTAGCAGCAGACCCAGAAATGGGTTCAATATAGTCTTTCCATTTCATGTCAGCCAAGAATATTAGCCCAAGAAGGTGCAATATGTCACTCTCTTGGAGGTAGCATTAGCCATGTTGATAGAAGGCAGAATGAAGTCTCTCAGATGATTAATAGAGAAAAGTTTTGTTTTGGAGGCATTCAAATTAACAAGCCATCTTTTGCCCCAGATAACAACAGACTGCAGGTCTTTTTTGAGCTCAGCCCCATTTTGACCTTATCAAACCGATCAGACATGCAATCAGGACCAGGTTAAAAGGGTGTATTTGTTTATTGAATATTTGATAAATCCTTTTTCCCGTGTTTTTGTAAATTCTTTCTCACTATCATAGGATAAATTAAACTTCATGCATGAAGTTCACAATAAGTATCCATTTTATATTTCAGAACACAATTGCCAGAAATTTGCTAACTGAAAAGAGTAGTGACTCACATTGACATAGCTGCAGTGTTTTTACCATGTCCACTGTTTAGCCCTCTTTTGACCTTTTCAGATTATCCTCTTTTTGGACCTCAAAGAACATTTATCATGGACGTAATTCTACATAAATAACACTGTTGGTGCAGTGGTGCAAGAGTGGCTCCAATTGTTGATGTCATTTTCTTTAAGGAGTGTATTTATGTTCACCAGTGAGACAAATACACCAATTTTGATGATGAATCTGCAGAAAAGTAACATAATAATGCTGGTAACATTCACAATGTTTTGCTTGAAAATTTTCTCCCTTACCTTTCCAACATTTTTAATATTTATTTTGTCAAAAGTAAATAAAGAAAATAATTTTTAACTGGCAAAATAGATGCTAAGTTATTTCTTAGTGATACATTTTATTTGTTTCATCTAAACAAGTTATACAAGGGGGCTTCAAAAAGTTTGTGGAAAAAGGACAGTATGAAAAAACAGTTTCAGTTATGATGTTTATTTTTCAACATCTGCTCCATTAAGGCCAATACACTTCTGCAAATGTTGATACCAGCCTTTAAGTCCGTCTTAGTAAAACTGAGGACCATGTCATCTGAACCATGACAGAGCAGCTCTTTTTTCACCATGAATTTATTGTTTGTTCTGATCTAGATTTTGGTGAATTCCATGTTGCTTGAATGGTGTCTGACTTCCAACTGGTGGCGATGTGTTATTACCTACAATAAAGGGTGCATGTTCAAACACATAACATGTTGGTGCATTGTAATCAAAATTCTTCCTTATGATTTTTAGTTATGGACTTTTTCCATGAACTTTTTGAAGCACCCTCATATACAAGCTCATGGCCTACAGTATTTCTGGACGGATATTTTACTTAATCCAATTGTTCTTAATAAATTGTGCAATGATGGTCATTTTGAACAGCTACACTTCTAAATCATTTCACATTAATGCAGGGGTCTTCCAGGGCTTTATCCTTGAACCTACATTGTTTATCAGTGTCCTTCCTGATGTCATCATTTCCCAATTGGGGAATTTATGTGGACAACATACTTATTCACTTCTGTCTTAATAGTAAATCTGATAAGACCAACAAAGTAAAACTACTCTCAAAAATGACTTCCAACCAGTTGTTAACCGGGGCAAGAAATGGCTTGTAAATTTTAATGCCTCTAAAATGAAATTCCTATCCTTTAATCATCATAGAGAACCAATTTTACCCTTCATCAGCATCGCAGGAGAGCAACTTATTGTGTCTTCTTGGTCTCACGATTTCTACTGACATTAAGGTCTGCTGCTAAGAAGGTTAGTTCACTGTGTTGTACTAGAGAATTTTTCTCATCAGAATCTATCTTTCATATTTATTCTACCATTCCTCCATGCACTGAATATTACTGTTATATCTGGTTTGGTACTCTGGCTGTGTCTCAAAATTCTTAACAAAATCCAAAGAAGAGTCCTTAATGTTATCAGTGCTGATATTGCATCTCAACTTGAGTCACTTTATCACCACTGTGATGTGGCTTCTCTGTGCCTTTTCTATAAATATTTTCATCGCAGTTGTTTTAAATAATCTCTCTTCCTTGAATTTAAGCATACTACTAGATTGGCAATTAGTTCTCATCATTTTGCTGTTGAAATAGCTAGATGTAATTGTAAGTTCTATTGTAATAGTTCCTTTTCTCTTACTTTTCACCTGTGGAACTCACTTCTGATGTCTTGTTTTCCTGCCGCTTATAATCTTCATCAATCACCATCTTCTGTCTTCTTGAAACCTGTTCTTTTATTGTCCTTTTTCCTCACTAAATGTTCTCATTCTCTTCCCCTCCCAGGAACTCGTTAGTGACATTATCATCTTGCTTGGGGTGAAATTATTAAAAAAAGAAAAACAAATATGAGAATACTTTCCAGGAGTTAATGGATTATAAAACAAAAAAACAGCTTCTGCTCAGATCTACTTCTGGATATATGATGAATTATGTGAAGCTAAACAAGCACAATGTTTTGTGTGCTCTGCATGTAGATGGCCATTTGCAATATGAAAAGTGTGCATATGTCAGCAATCCTTCCATCGCCATCAACTGATGGATATTCATGAGTTTGGTATGTATTTAAGGATTCATTTGAAGAGGCAAGCAGTCTGCTGCCAGGGAGTGTTGAGAAAAGATTAGGATTGGCTACAATCTACAGTAGACTATATGTTCCCCAATTTATGGTGCTGGACTGAATTACTTTCCTCAGCAGTGAACATGTTTTGAAGCCTCTCTCTGTGTCTGAATCACAGGATCCACTGAACCACAAGAAGAGGATAGTAATTGAACAATTCAGCTAAATGAAATGTCATCTTAAATTGGTTTTCGTCACTTCAGTAAAACAAGGTTGAATTAATTTTATTGACCCTGCAAGAAGGTTAAGGTTCATGGACCTTCTTGTAGGGACAATGGCCATCTGGTACAATAGGGTAGACTGGGTTCCCTTGCTATGTAAGCAGCCAGTGCAGTAACCAGTGTAACAGCCAGATGGAATCATCAGCCATTTGTTTGTGACCAAGACAAGCCTTCAAATTGAAGGAGCTCAGCTATGGTTTAACCTGGAGAGGGATGGGCTCCGCCAGGTTTATTTGTCCAGAATGTATGAATGAATTTGTATTTGTCCATGAATACCTCTCTGGCTTTCAACCCAAATATGTATTGTAGAGGGAACTGGTCAGGTAATCAGCTGTGCGGTAACCCTATGATCGCATCCAGTCATGGGACTGATGATGAAGTTTGCTTTAGTCTCTAAATTCTTTAACATTATGAAGAATGTAAAGAAATGATTTTGATGTTTTCAAAAGAAATTGGCATTAAGTTTAAAAAATTTATAAATGTAATTTACCCTCCTTAACCATAAAAAGGAAAATTAAGGCAGAAATGTGTTTTCAATTACGCAGCCATGCAACTAAAAATAGGAATTCTAATGGCTTAATCACTCATGGTTACTAGTGATTTAACAGAATATAAATATTTTTAAATTGATTTTCTGATATAGAAGGATCCTCATGGCAGAATCAATTAAGCCACAACTCAGTTGCTGTTTTCTAAGAAGAGCAGTAACTTTAACTTTTCGGAAGAATTAGTGAAATTTTTTTTTTTTTTTTGTGATTTTAATTTTTCTTGCTCAAAAGACTTTCTTAAATATAGAAAAATTAAATAAATCTCATCTAAATAAGTAGATTTAAATAAATAATAAAAATTTTTTTTAAAATTTAAAATTTAATAAATATTTTGAATCAGAAAAACCTTGTTAAAGGAAATGGTTTAGAAAAAACTTTAAAAAAATATTGATATTAATCTCTCCCTCAAAATGGAGTTTTTAAATATTATTTTCACAATTAACACATTTTTCTGTACAACCCCATGTTTCTGAAGTTAAAAACAAGGAATATATTACATCCTTGAATGTAATACAACCCCATAGTACAGCCATCCATATGTAAATTGTTTTGAAACCTTGTACCATATGCATTAAGATTTCAATGTTGTACATGTTTCACTAAAATATTTAATTTTTCATGATATTAAAGAATAGAAATGAAACATTGTGTGCTGCTTCTCTTAATTTCAAAACTTATTTTCAAATATTTGGGGAAAGGTGCTAACTAGATATATCCAGTAATACATTTTAAAGTGTTAATTTATAATACTTTTCTGTTTGATATGACTTTTTTTTATATTCCTATATATTAATAAACTATGAAAATAAAAATATTGTCTTAAGAATGAAGAGAGAAAACTATAAAAAGAAACAGATATTGAAAATATAAACAAACTTTATTTTGTGAGTGAAACTGAGACCAAACACCTTCAAGTATACTGATTCTCAAATAATATATGTTGCTCTCATATCAAATACCTTTTGTAAACAATTGTTACACCTGCCTACTTTGTGTTTTATTATTCACTGTTAACTTATATTTACAATCTTGCTGTTTCAAATAAGAGATTTTTAAGCTGAGTAATAATTTCTTTTTTGCCTTTAATTTTCATTCAGTGTTTCTTGTGTTATGCACAATATGGTATTTCAGTACTTTGAATAGAATTGGAAATCTCTATAATATTATCAGGATTTTGTTCCCTTTATTTTGACACCCAAAGTTCCAATAGATGCTTGTAAAAAAAAAAAAAAAAAAAACACAAAAAAAAAAAAACTTGATGTATTTGTTTGTTCGATATTCAACAAATTATCAGTATTTTTATTATTTTGCTGTCTTTTTATATCGTTTTGTGAATTCTTCACTGTCAGATGACTGATCATTTTCACAAAGGTACTCACAAAAATTTCATCAATAACCTAATTTACCATTTTGAGGGAGAAAAAGAAAAAAAAACTGAAATTACCTTAAGCTAAATAGCTTCTCTTCACTGATTGACTGTAAGAAAAAAAAAATACTCAATTTGATGTCCTGTTAGCACTTCACCCTCATTTGCATAGAGTTAGTCATATAAATTGAAGTGCCCCACCCCACCCAAAATAGAGACAACAGAACTTGCTTCTCAGCTGTGACTGTGATAGTTTGTTCTAACAAGAGTCCCCTCTTTCATGTTCAGGTGGCAAAAATCTCATTCAAGGAAAATTTGGCTGAAGTACAAAATTTCCTCACCAAACATGACAGATTTAATCCTCATCAAATATGTCACCACAACTCCACCCAACGAACACAATTCCTTTATTGATGGCGCTGGAATGTGTCTAGATAGATAAATATACCCATGCAATGTCTTGTAGGACTCCAAGCCACATTCAAGGCCGGATTTAGGCCTTAAGAGGCCCCCGAGTTAATATAATTTGGAGGCCACTTATTTATCTATGTCCACCCCACCGTGTCTATATAATTTTTTTTTTGGTGTAAAACATGAAATACTTCAACTAAAACTTTTAATGATTTTGGAACTCATCCAATTTATTTCCTTAGCAACTTCATGAAATTTTTTTATCCTAACTTTAAATCCTGCAGAAATGTATCTAGAATGAAGGGTCTGGATTACACTAAAATTATTCTATTATTAAAGTGATTTTCCAAGTGTAGCCTAGATGTGGCACAAGGCCAAAAGTATGGGGCGCCCAGTAAGGATCAAACTCACTATTCAGTCGTAAATATTGTAGCAAGACAAGCTTGCTAAACATTACACCACCTCAAGGTGTCCAATTATTCTATTATTCAAATTCACTAGCAAAGCATCCTAAATAGCCAGCTAGTGGGGCTCAAATACTCTAAATTGTTTCAAATTAGTTCAAAGGAGCTCCATTAAATCTGAAAATAAACAAATCTCCTCTGTTCCTATATCTTTATTTTTTTTTTTTTTAATAAAAAAATAATGCTTAGTCATTGTTATTCAAATGAAAGAACACCCAACACATTATTAGGAAGTTGTCTCTAATTTTTTGCACTATATGTCATGGAAGAAAACTATTATATTTAAAAATGTGAAAGTTTTTTTGTTTATTTTTCAGTCAATTTTCGGAAGAAAGCAAAACAAAAAGCAGCAAGTTTCACAGATGAACAACTTCTACAATTTGAGAACAATGAATCGTAAGTTGTTTTTATTTTTCTCTTGAACAGTTAAAAAAGTTTAAGCCATCAATCTTGACTTCATGCAGTCTCCTCTTTCACTCATATGGCACCTCATAACCATTTTAGCAATAACTCGCTACCTTGTATATAAAGAAGTGTTTTAAAGGCAGAGATTCCAAATGCAAATTTTGTAAATTCTTCTCTAAAAATGACAATCAAGGAGAATTGTCACAATTACATGAAATCCATTAATTGATGTTCGCAACCTGTTCTTTCATTATTGGGAAATATACTCTTCTTGAGAAAGACAACATTTTGAACATTTCATATAAAGTATCATCTTATTAAAAGCCAATATAACTTGTATTTGTTAGTTTTGTCCTGCCAATGCAAACAGGTATATAAAAATTAAGAAAAACTTACTCTGATTTTGACCTTTAGCCTGGTGTTGAATTGTCACAATTACATGAAATCCATTAATTGATGTTCGCAACCTGTTCTCTCATTATTGGGAAATATACTCTTCTTGAGAAAGACAACATTTTGAACATTTCATATAAAGTATCATCTTATTAAAAGCCAATATAACTTGTATTTGTTAGTTTTGTCCTGCCAATGCAAACAGGTATATAAAAATTAAGAAAAACTTACTCTGATTTTGACCTTTAGCCTGGTGTTGAATAGACAAGAATCATATCAATACACCATCATACAGCTGCTAAAATATTTGAGTAAAATTAGCTTTGAAATGCTAATTTTAGTATTATTTCAATGAGTTACATGTATTATTTTTTTTCAAATACTAATGTGTGAAACTTATTTAAAAATAACAAAAACTAACCTATTTACATTATTTGGACTATTGTCCTCATTTTTGTTGCCATATTATTACGTTTCGGCTGTTGTACACTCCAGCCTTCTTCAGGTGGTTGGAATGTCGAACTGAACCCTTTATTTCACTCGCTGGGGTAGACTTTTCTAGTTCCACGTGCCATGTCTAATGGATGCCAGTTATCAGTTATCTCCTGTTAATTCCTCTCTCCAAGTTCTCCACCACCTTAACCAGGTATTGAACTCACACTCTTTAGGTCCTGTCACTGGATTTAACTAACGCCTTTATCCGCTGTGCCATAGTGTCTTTGAGGACACATGGCACAGTGGAGTGTGATAAATATGGCAACAAAGATGAGGACAATAGTTTGAATAATGTATATTACCTCATCTCGGATATATAGACAAAAACTAACCCTTTATTTAATCTATTGGGATAGACTGTTCTCATTCCACTTCCCATGTCTAGGATATTTTGTCTAGTTCCTATTTTTAGTATTGCTCAGTTACTGCTCATCCTGTTTCCACAGTCCAAATACATGCTACCCAGCCTAGGGATTGAATTCACAATTACTGTCACCAAATTCACAAACCAGTGCAGAATGCTTTAATTCACTAGGACAGTAGCTTAGTAGATTAAAGATAGATATTTGTAGACATGGGCAGTGGAAAAAACACAGTCTAGCAAGGACTTTTCTCAAAGATTTGTACAAAATTTAGATAGATGTTGAAGTGAGCAAAACATTGTTTAAAAAAGATTTAATCATAAAAGAAGTATTTTGAGGAATGTACTTTCTGAACATTTACTATGGAAACAGCAATAGAGTAGCAATCAGTTTGCATCTGTGGGGAAAGAGGCTGTAGAGTGAAAAATAACTCTTCCGCCACATGACTGTGTAAACTATTTTGAACTCTATCCAGGCTGCAAAGTGAGAATGAGGCATCTCCAGCCCAGAAATTAATCTACTTTTGTAGATTAATTAAAGGGTTCCGTTCAATATTCCCTGAAGTTTACCCAGATTGATAGACTCCTGAAAAAGGCAAGGGGGCACAACAGTTGAAGCATTGTGATAATAGCAATAAAGGTGAGGTTATTCGTTCAATTGTAAATAATGTAAATGATATTCAAATTTCTTTATCTTTGTCATTTTTTGTAGTTACTGTATTCAAGCCTTCATTTTTTATTGTATCACTTAGGGTTGTATGAATTTTAATTTTTTCAGTTGCCTGCATAAAGCTGTTAGAACAAAGGATAATGAATATGTATTTGCTTTGCTAAAAAGGCTTAGCAACTTCAATTCAGACAATCTTGACATTATAAACGCAAAGAATGAAAAGTCCCAGGTATGTTCTGATTGATTCCTTCTTTATTTTTCTCTTTTTATAAATCTTAAATTTGAAGGCAAGAAACAGGTTTCCCTTATACACTTTTCCCAGGTATGACAATAAACTACATCTGACAGCAAGGCCTCTGATCAGGAGGTTTTGAGGAGCATTGAACCACCGCTTATTTGCTGGTGTTCCCAGGTCCACCCTGACCCAAATTGGTAGCACCTGTTAGAGTCCCAGCTATGAGCAAACAGTTAACACCAAACTGGGATCAAAACACTACTTTTTTGGTGGGTTATCCATAGAATAGTTTTATTCTATTGGTAATTATTGCAGATGGCATGATATCACTTATGGCTCCTTTAATCCTACTCAAACAATGGAGTCATTATGTCTGGGAAGATAAGTTCCTAGCAACCAGGCTTTCAGTTTATATTTGACTTACTTTGACTGAAGACAGAAACTGCAATTACCAGTGGCAAACTAACTGCCTAAGTAATGCCAACTAGAACATGGTAGAAAAGAAATTGTAGCAAAGTTACTGATCAGACCAATCCAGTCATAACAACAAGTGTAACACAGATGATTGCATATTTCTTTTATTTTTAAAAATTTTAGTGTCACATTGTCATTTACATTGTCATGTAAAAATCTTAAGTCCTTAATAGATCTTGATGAAGTCTCCTTTTTGAAAAAAAAAAATTTTTAATTCTTTTCTTACAGACTGCTCTCCACCTGGCTGTGCAAGAGAACATACCTGCTATAGTTCACCAGTTAATTAAACATGGAGCTGAAGTGAACCATTTGGCAATGGTAGGTTTCTGTTTTTAATGATTGAATGCCATTTGATTATCTGGTGGTTGTTGAGTATTGATAATCAGTTGAATATTTAATATTACTGGTAGTACCTATGAAAATTTCATGGATTTCCTGTTTTATCGTTGTTTTCTTTCTTTCACTGAAATCAAACAATACCTTTTCCATCTTACCTTACAATCAAAATGGAACAGTTCATTATATTCATGAAATATTGGTAGGTCATTTTTATGTTTTATTTTTTATTATTCTCGCAACCAAGTAGCATCTCTGATATGTCTTTTCTGTCTTTCCCCACAATCAAAACAGAATAGCCCATTATTTATTAGGTATTGATAGGGCATAACAGACGTACATGCTAAGTAAGGAACTAAGGGAGAGACAAGCAGAATTGTAATAAGATAGTGTAAAATTTGATAATATACCGGGTCTCCATAAAATTCGTGTTCCCTTTAAAAAATGTATAACTTTATTTATATTTGCAATAGAAATAATTTGTAAAAAATGTTATAAAGTTTAATGCACCTAGTTTTAAGTATAGCTAAAATAACTAATGTGATTTCAGGCATTACTCTAAATCAGTTGGCAAATGTTTTCCGTGAGCTGCAAAATTGTATTACCCTTTGTATTGTTAATGATGGAGGACATGTGGAAACTTAAATAAAATTTCAATAAAACCTTAAAAAATATAGATTTACTTCTTTCTAATCCTTTTTACAAATTATTTCTATTGCAAATACAAATAAAGTTATAAATTTTTTAAAGTGCACACAAACTTTATGGACACCCTGTATAAATAAAAATATCAGAATTACAAAACAATTTTCTCCCTTTGTTGTATAATTGCTCTTTGAAAATAAGTCTTTTCTGTTAGAAACATTTATAGAAATCTGCTTCTTGTTCTATTATGGGTTATAAACCTTGACATGCATTGCAAAATGTGAAAGCATTTTTTTCTCACAGTATCTAATGTTGCTGACTAAACATTAGTTTTCTTTCTAACATAATACACATTTGCATTACTTGTAATTTGTTCACTTTAGACAGAAATAGCAAGGCTTTAACTTGGACTAAAAACTTTGTCAGAAAAATCACTAAACGACTTTACAATTTCATTAAATATAATTGTTAAGGATTTTAATTTTTAAATTATTTTATATTTATTGGAAGCAAAATTACCAAACATTGCTCAGATTAAAATCTGTTTCATTAATAGAATTAATTTTCATATATTAATTTTCTCTATTTAGAATTATTCAGAATACTAATCTTGTTGATTTTATTTTTAACAATAATATTCTGCAGCCTTCTTCAAGTGTACGATCTGTATTGAAAAGAAGCATCTCTTCAATAGAACTATCCACAAGATAATGAGCATCAGAAAAAAGATGTCGGCAAAGTAAGAAGTGTTGCTGACTGCAAAATCATTTTTCTTGGCATTTTGCTTTTTTCTCTCTCCTTCTCCCTATTTTCTCTGTCTTTTTCTCTCTCTGATATACAGATCAAGCAAATAATCATACCTTGTAAATCACAAAGAAACTCTTACTAATCTCAGCCACATCATATTTCCATTTGTTGTTTTGTCACTTCCATTTTTTGTTACTAGTAATGCCATCATCACAAACTGAGAAGAGTTACCAAGATGAATTTTTACAAAAAGGGTTGCATGTCTGAAAAATTTCCAAATTAGATCAATTCATTTGATTAGAAATAACTTCTATCAGAATGATTTTAGCATTGAACTGTATTTTTAGTTTGTTATTCACTTGATCTTTTATAATGAGTGTTGATAAAGCTTTTTATATTAATCTGATGGCTTCTGTTTGGTAGACTCCTTCTCAGAAACAGGAGGCCCCTCTCCATTATGCTGCATCACGTGGGATTCAATTCAAGTTGGTCTTGAAGTGCCTTTTGGAAGCAAATGATTTGGATATCAATATAAAGAATTCAGAAGGTTAGTGTGGATACAGTTATCTTTTTTTTTAATCACCCTCCCCCACCCAAGCAAGATGATAATGCCACTAAGGCACAAGGGCTTACTGGAAGAGGACAACAATAAGAAAATTTTAGTGGGGAGAAAGGACAATAAAACATGATTTAGGAAGATTAGCGTTACATTTAAATCTTTGAAGATTTTAGGTGGCAGGGAAGCAAGAAACCAAAAGAGTTCCACAGGCAAGAAGTGCAATTAAAGAAACTGTTTTGGTCATAAATATGACAACAAAGATGTGGACAACAGTCCAAATAGTGTAAATAATGTAAATAATTATTACACCTCATCTCAAAAATATAAACAGATAATGCTTCATTATTTACATAGGTATCTACCTACATAAATATTATTCTTAGTTTTTTCTTAGTTCTAATTTGATTTCAGCATCTGTTATTTTTGTTGAGCATTATCAGATCCTACAAAACCAAAAAGAGACATTTAGTTGTAGAGTGAGTGACCATGCTTAAATGTACATAAATGGCAAAACTGCCCAACAAACAGAATGGACAAAGTTTGCAATAAATAAGAATAAGAAAAGAACAGGGCAAAAATAATGTACGGCCAATTAATAGTAATAAGACAAAGCAACAGAAATTTGGCAAAAAGCTCACAAACTAAGAATTGGAGTCAACACATAAGAGCAAATTCGGATAAGAAAACATAGAGTTCTGACACACACACACACACGGCAAAGACATGAGATCTACCTGTCCAATGAAAAGACAGACCAGGACTGAGTCAGATGAAATCAAGAACCAGCCTATCTTATTGGCTAGCAAGAAATCCTAGCATGCATTTGTGTCCTTCTACCTATAAATTGGGGCAGGGCAAATGTTTTGCAGTCATTCCCCATAGGGATTGTAATCAACATTAGTCATTTTCTTAAATATCCTTGTCAAATTTTGACTCTCAGGTGGATGTCATGCATGGCATCCATCTTATTCAGGAATCTCTAAACTATCATCTATTTACAACTAATTTCTCAAATCAATAATAAAAAGAGGCTCCAAGCAAATGATTGCTTTAAGTCTTAAAGATGGCAATCTTTCATCAGATTGACTACCACTACAAGGGGCTTTACTAAATAACAAAAGCCACATTACTTGAAGACTTCCAACAGCAGCAACAACTAAAATGTATAGCATATGTAACTATCTTGATTAAGTGATTTGTTTTCTACAGCTTTGCAGGTAATTTAAAGCCGGAAAATATTTTTAGATTATAAGAATTTATTTTGTTAAAATAATGGTTTAGTGATACAAGTATTACTAATTAACTCATAGGTGAGGTCAGGAGAGTTGAATTCATACCTTTCCTAAGGGTATTTATGCATAAGTGAATATAACAAACCCAAATGGAATTAGAACTCTGCTCTCCAATTAACAATTCCAAGCCATTATCCATTACACTACCTGCACATTCAAGCTTACAGCACCTGATATTCTGAAGCGGTCACCTATCTAGATACTGACCAGGTTCAATGTTGCTTAACTTTGATGATCATACAGGAACTGGTGTATCAATGTAATGCTAGCTGTAAGCCATATGTATCTCAAAGGAAAAATAATGACATGATCAAGATGTTAAAGTTTCACACGACAAAAGGTTTGGAAGGAAGCTCCCATCACTACTAGAAAGAGCAATAACATTTAGTGGACATGAGAAGTCTAATTTCTTGAAAAATCATTTTACGAAAAAGAGTTAATAAATTTCAACCTACAGATATGTTAACTGTTCAGTCAATAAATGTCAAATATTTTCTTATAAGGAAATGGTTAATTTCACTATTACAGTTCTTATTCTTTTTAAGAAGTAAATTTGAAAAATTATATCAGAGAAAATGGTTTTCACTGTTCATTTTTGAATTGTCTTTTCTTCATATTTTTTTTGTTTTGTTTATCACAAATAATCTCATTTTGCAAAGTAGTTTCTGATAAACTTGCTTTTGATATATCCTGGGATATTGTCTTGCAAGGATAATTCCTTAACTATTTTGGTGACAAAAGCCTATTTGATAGATTATGCAACATTTGCAGTCATATTACCACCTTTGGTCTTCAAGTCTTCCTAGCATA
Organism: Acanthosepion esculentum; assembly: GCA_964036315.1. Classification (NCBI taxonomy): domain Eukaryota; kingdom Metazoa; phylum Mollusca; class Cephalopoda; order Sepiida; family Sepiidae; genus Acanthosepion; species Acanthosepion esculentum. The sequence goes on from OZ038491.1 coordinate 18,995,091, forward strand.
TTGATTCCTTTTGCAACTGAGTCTTAAATCTTAATTCATTCAGAATCAGAGATATGTTTTCATCATTTTAATTCAATCATTTCATCTTATTGTGGCCTTTCATTACAATAAAAGAATTAAATAAGCAAAACATCTTTTTTTATATATATATATCTTTTAAGAGACCTATGTTTGGACAATTCACTGAACACTCACATAGCATAGAAATAAAACAGACCATAACCTCAATTTAAAAAAAAAAACACCATCCTAATAAGAATGGAACATGATTTACTATGAAGAAAATAATTAGAAGGGATACTAATAAACACTTTCCCACCAATGAACATGTGCCAAACACAGTTTTTCATATCATCAACTTTCATAAAACCCATACTTAAAGAATCAGCCTGCCTGCGGCCAATGTAACCTAAGTCTTTCACTCCCACACCAAACAACCCCTTCCAATCAACATACGGATACTACCAGACAGACGCACACAAAAGTATACACTAGGCGTACACATGCACACACATTATCACCCAAATCCCACAAGACCAACTAGAAATATGATACACAACTATACAGACATGCCAACATCTCACTGCAATTCTTCAGGAATTTTACAAACATGAAAATGCTCACTAGAATCCAAATGTACACACACACACACACACACACACACACTTTAACACCACAAGGCAAAGATAGGGGAGGTCTACTTGTCCAATGAAAAACAACACAACCAAAAATACTGGAACTTTCTCTTCTATAATTCATTTCCAAAACAATTCTGAGTGAAACACATAAAATTTATAAACATTTCCTATTTGTTTGTTTTTTTATTTTTCTTTATTTTTGGGGGTAACAGATTTAATTTATCCATTGACTTAAATCATATTTATCAAGCAAGGTAATAAAGCCACTAAGATGCAAGAGGTTAATAAGTGTAAGAGAATATGATGGATTATAGCACTATTAAGGAGAGAGAACAATAAAAGAATAGGAATTAAGAAAACAGAAGATAACGATTGACATTGCATTAAAATTTTTGAAGATCAAAGTTGACTGGAAAGCAAGGAGCCAGAAGAGAGTTCCACAAGTGAGAAGTGCAAGAGAAGAAACAATTAGCATAGAACATCTAGCCATTTCAACTGTAAACTGATGGTACTTTTTGACCAAGCTACTACTGCATTTATATTCATAAAGTCTAGGTACCTTAGAGGAAAGTTCATTAGAATAATTACCATGGAGGTATTTATAGAAACAGCACAGGGAAGCTACATTACAGTGGTTGGAAAGTGACTGAAGCTGAGATGTCAGGTCAGGACCAATAACATTGCAGATTCTTCTTTGTATTTTATCAAGAATCTGTAAGTACATTGAAGAAGCACCAGACCATGTGTGTCAGCAAGATTCAATGTATGGAATGGTAGATTTATAAATATGTAAAATAGATTCCATCATATTGCCCTATTATTCTGCCAGATTCTACTCCATATTTGATCTCAGTTCATTTCTTTTTATATAGAATCAAATATCATCATCATCATCATTTTAATAAGATGAAAAGAAAGATTGACTTGACTGTAAACTATTATTTACATTGTCTAAAGAGCTTAATATATGAAGAATATGTAATGAAAGAAACTTGGAAAGCAAGACAGAAAACCTTCTGGGTTGTTTTACATTTAAGGGAGGGAACCCTATAATATAATTCTTTGCATTATGGGATTGTCTTATTAAATTGTTTTAATATGGTTTTATCTTAAGGTCAAACAGCTTTGCACTGTGCAGCTCTGGCACATGGAACTGGAACTTCTAATTTGGATCAATCGATTCACAGTGAATACATCATTAAAAAATTATTGACATGTGGTGCACATCCACTTATACAGGTGGGTAACATATATAATTATCAGTTAATTATTATTTAATACATCATTAAATTTATTTAATTATCATTTAATACATATATTAAATACATCATTAAATTTAATACATCATTAAATTTATTTAATTATTATTTAGTACATCATTAAAAATTGACATGTGGCACCCCTTATAGAGGTGAGTAACAGATTTAATTTATCCATTGACTTAAATCATATATTTATCTTCTTTTTTTTTAATATTCATAGCACACTTCTATTTTGAAAGAGTTTCCAATAAGTGTCTTTTTAATCATTTCATCCCAAGCAAAGTGATAATGCCACTAAGACGCAAGGGATTACTGAGCGTGAAAGCAAATAAGAAGACATTAGGGGAAGGGATCAAAAACCCAATACTAAAAAGGAAACCAGTAATAAATCTCAATTCCGATTCAAAAGACAGAGAAGGAGTGTGAACCAGCAATAAACAAGCCTATCTACTTTTATTTAAAGTTGAGGGATTTGTTTGTTTAATGGCATATCAACTCCTTATGGGTCATTCAATGCCAAAACTTAATTTTCTTGTGAGCTTTGAAGTAATAAAAATATGATATATGTTATTCTGCTTTCACAGTTGAGTGCATGGTAGATGATACTTAGCTTTTGTGCATATACATATTTGTGTGGACATCATTACTAGAGGTGATGATATGTGTGTTTTATATTGTAGATTTGTTGAAGTTATATTTTGGAATACAGTTTGATTTCTGTAAAATTGTATGATATATGGATTAATGTCATGAAAGAGTTCTTTCGTGTTGGTTGTTTGGTTTTGTCTAACAACATATCAACACCTCTATGGGTTATTTAATGCTGAAAGCTAAATATTTTGAGCACAATTTTATGGCTTCAACTACAGATAAAATGTATTGTTGGTAATACTGCTTTAAAAATGTATTGTTGGTAATTATAAATACTTTTATAGTGTTTTATTTTTGTTTGGGAGTTCACTATTTGCCCATATCTAGGACCCTAACAGGTGCTACCCCCTGGGTCAGGGTAGACTTGGAACAACATCAATTAAGCAGTGTTTCCACATTCTTCAAAACCTCCAATCTCCAGATCAGAGGCTTTGCAACCAGATGTAGTTTGTTATACTAGAACTATCCTATTTAAAGAGAAATTGCTTTAGCTTTCAGGTTTGTCATATGTGACAAGATGTGCTTTTTTTTTCTTTTTTAATACAATGCACAAGAGCCACTGATGATAGAGGATGAGTGAACGAGGTGTGTGTGATATGAACATAAAAGGTGGTGGAAGGAAGTGAAGATTATGAAGATAAGGATAGATAATGGTTAACTCTTGACATGAAGAGGTTAAGATTGTAGTGTTCAGGGAAGCATCTACGCAGGTGTCTGTTCCACAAAGTAGCAGTTCTCAAGTTATTAAAAAAGATGCTTGTGTAGAACTTGCTCCCTACAATTGGAACACAGTGGAAATCTTGGTGATTTGACTCTTTGGATGTAGCATGCTAAGTCCTAGTTCTAAAGGCTTGAACTACTAGAACTAAAGAGTGGAGTTTATTTGAATATCTGCCATGGAAATAGTGATAAAGTAGTGATATGCTTGCAACTTTGTGCCTGAAGGGAAAGAGGCTGTAGAGTAGAAAATAAGTCATCCCCTACAAGACCAGAAAAACGATTTTGAAATCTGTCAAGGCTGGAAAAGTTTAGATTGAGAAACTCTAGCCTAGACATAGTTGTAGTGCGCCATTTTTGATTTAATCTAGCTCTTGTAAAGATAAAGCATGGCAGAACAAATTAAGTACTTTCTGGAGTGGTGGAACAAGTTGACCATTTTTCCGGCGTCTTTAGCAATGGAATTATTAGCATTTTTTATATCAGAAAAATCTTTTTAGAAATATTATTTCTTATAATAGGAGTTTATTTGGGTTCAGAAGTGACTAGAGTGCCACATTTACCTTACTAATCATTTATCGGCAAACATGGACCTTCATGCCCACAAAAACAGTGTCAAAATGTTTTTTTAATTTTTTCCAAAGACATCACTTTTATTTTAACTACCTTCATTCTTCAGCAATGTTTATTTTTTTAAGAAGCAATGATTAGAATTGTAATAAAATCTAAACATATGATGAAAGGGAATTTATACGTTTACAACAAAAATATTATTGACTGGAAAACAAGAAGATGGAAGAGAGTTCCACAAGCAAGAATTGTGAAAAAAGAAACTTAGCATAGAAATTACAGTTACATCTAGCAATTTCGACTGTAAAATAATGAGACCTAACTGCCAATCTAAGAAAGAACTTAAATTTGTAAGGTCAATGTACCAAAGAGGAAAGCTAGTAATAACAAGATTTCCAGCCTTCTAAAAGCACCTGATCTTTTTTTTTATGCATATTTCTGTTAAATTATTTTTCAAAATTTCTCTTTTAAGGGGCATAAATTAATTTTACTAAAATATGATTTATTGTTTTTAGATTTTTGTATTTGTTACAACTTTTTTCTTTTTTAAAAAATCGTTCAATATTATTGTTATATCCCAGGTTGTTGGGATGAACAAAAACAAATGAAGATAAAAGGCAAGTGTATTTTAATATATAATAAAACAACTTTTATTCATTTACTGCCTGAGAACAGCATGGATTAATTTGGATTTAAACCATGAATTCCATGCATGTGTCAACATGTTGAACTCAGAAGTTCCCAGACAAAGGAAGTAACTCAATTATATTTCGAGTTATTGTCCCTTTATAGGGGAAATAAATTAGCAACCCCTAACGATTATTTAATAATTTCTTCTTTTCTAATTTATATAACAGCTTCATGTTATGATAAAAACAAAAAGCTTTTCTGCAGTTTCATTTAATCTTAATACAGCAAAGTTAATTTGAAATGTACTGGAAAATATTTTTTTTAAATCTGCAACTGAAGATTACTATTAATTCATAAAATCTTTTTTTATATATTGCAGATTATTACAATTAAGTCTTGAAAATGCCATGTTTATTAAAAATTCTGCACATTGAATATTATCAGTAATTTCTTTTTAATAATTTCACCCCAAGGAAGGTGATAATGCCACTAAGACACAAGAGGTTACTGAGAGTGAAAGAAATGAAAACAGAATTCAGGAAGACAGAAGTTTGCAATTGATGTTGCATATAAATTTTGGGAGATCATAGGTGACAGAGAAGCAAGAAAAGAAACCATTAGAATAGAACTTACAGTAACATCTAGATATTTCAACAGTAAAACAATGAGACCTACTTGCCAATCTAGTAGTACACTTAAATTCATGCAATTGATCTACCCAGGAGGAGAGTTCATTAGAAAAATTGCCATGAAAATATTTATAGAAAGACACAAGGACGTCTAGTCATGGTGGTGGGAAAATGACTGAAGTCGAGATGCCAGCTCAGTACAGATAACATCACAGACATTTCTTTGGATTTTGTCAAGAAAGAATCTTGAGATATATATAGCAGGAGAACCAGACAAGATATGGCAGTAGTATTCATTGAGTTACCAAGAAGGAGAGCTCATTAGAACAAGTGCAATGAAAGTATTGATGAAAAAGACACAGGGAAGCCATATCACAGCAGTGTGAAAATGATGCAATGCCTGGCTCGATAACATTATAGACCCTTTGGATTTTATCAAAGAACTCTAGATGTAGGTTTATAAACTTGCAAGATGGTTTCTAGTGAGAAAAATTGTCTGGTGCAACACAATTAACCAACTTCCCAAGCAGCGGACCTTAGCAATAAATTCAATAATTCTGGATTAAGCCATATGTACCACCCTTTACTCACCACTTGTGACCCAGCCAACCATGACTCTCGTTTTGCCTCTTGTCTAATGGACACCGGTTGTCAATAACTGCTAAATAAAAAATATGCAATTCGATTGCTTCCCCTCTTAACATCATGATTAATTTTTGTTTAAATGGTCTTTTTTTGTTTCGCTCCTATCCTTTTTTTTTTTTTCTTGAGACATTGTTAAATACAACAGTTGGAAATCTAACATTATCCTGTTGACTTCTCATTCCTTTCATGTTCCATTGTTAAAGAGGAAGTTCCACTCAGTTTCTTCTACCAGAACTATTACTTTGTGCAACACACCCCCAAGGGGATGCTTCCTCAATCACTGCAAACTTAACTTCTTAAAGTCTAGGGCCAAACATTATCTATCCTACATGTTCTCATAATCTGCACCTCTTTCTTCTCTACAACAACCTCATTCGGTAACCTTAAGCATTGCCAGCTATTGAGTGAATAATATTATTAAAAAAAACATCTCTTTCTTGAGCCATTTATAGGTCATAATTTTACATATACAAGCATAGGACATGTATGAAATCTGACATGGTATCAGAATTGTGAATGTTGTCTCAAATGGATGTTACACATAATAATGGCTTAACAATGGGTTAATTCCTGAACAGATATTGCTCCTAATCAAGGCTTAATTCCTGAGCAGAGGTTACTCCTAGCCAGGGGTTAGTTCCTGAGCAGATGTTACTCCTAGCCAGGGGTTAGTTCCTGAGCGGATGTTACTCTTAGTCATGGGTTAGTTCCTGAGCGGATGTTACTCATAGCCAGGAGTTAGTTCCTGAACAGATGTTACTCCTAGCCAGGGGTTAGTTCCTGAGTGGATGTTACTCCTAGCCAGGGGTTAGTTCCTGAGTGGCTGTTACTCCTAGCCAGGGGTTAGTTCCTGAACAGATGTTACTCCTAGCCAGGGGTTAGTTCCTGAACAGATGTTACTCCTAGCCAGGGGTTAGTTCCTGAACGGATGTTACTCCTAGCCAGGGGTTAGTTCCTGAGCGGATGTTACTCCTAGCCAGGGGTTAGTTCCTGAACGAATGTTACTCTTAGCCAGGGGTTAGTTCCTGAGTGGCTGTTACTCCTAGCCAGGGGTTAGTTCCTGAGTGGCTGTTACTCCTAGCCAGGGGTTAGTTCCTGAACAGATGTTACTCCTAGCCAGGGGTTAGTTCCTGAACAGATGTTACTCCTAGCCAGGGGTTAGTTCCTGAACAGATGTTACTCCTAGCCAGGGGTTAGTTCCTGAACAGATGTTACTCCTAGCCAGGGGTTAATTACTTGGTTAGCATAATTATGGTCAGTTCTCTAACTCAATCTGTATTTCTATCATTCCACAAAAATTTGTTATGCACAAGGAATAAATATAAACCAAGAATCCTTTTAAACATAACTTTTATTAACCCCAAGTGTTAACCATATTTCATTGATGTATTTCAATTCTTTCCAGGATAACAGCGGTAAGAATGTGCTTATGTATGCTATAGAATCAAAAGATGTCAATTTGGTGAATCACATTATTAAGACTGTTTCCAGAGACTATATCCAGAACTTGTTAACCGCAACAACCTCCAATGGACAGACATGTTTTAGCTTGGCCCACAGCCTCAAAGAGCAATATAATGAAATTCAATGGCAGAAACTTATCAACATGTTGACTCGTCATACATTTAGCAACTGAAATTGACACTTCAAGGTAAATTGATTTCTTTCCAAAATATACAAATAGTATTTTCTGCTTCTCTCCACATATGTGTGTCTGTATAAACATAAAAGTGAAAGCAAATTTTTCAGAGGGACTTTTATTGAAAAAAAATTATAAAAGATTTAGATTTTATTTTATTGTAAGATGCTAAAATTAGAAGTTTTTATTTCATCATATTTCAAAATTAAAAATAGACAAAAGAATTAGTGTAGGAATTATTCAGTCTGGTATCTTCATTTTTGTTATTGTTTGTTGACCTTTCTCACAGCCTTATCATGTTGAAACACTGGTTCTCGTCCAATCAGCAAAGTTAAGCAATGTTGAGCCTGGTCAGTATCTTGATAGGTGACCACTTGGGAATACAAGGTGCTGTAAGCTTAGAGGTGTGGGTGGTGTAAGGATAATGACTCAGAATGAGAAATTGGAGAGCCAAGTTCGAATTGCAGTCAAGTTTGTTACTTTCAGTTATGTGCAAATATCCCTGAGAAAGGTATGAATTCATCTCTTCCCCACAAGATATGGATTAAATAGCAGGATAGAGTGGGTTCTATAGCCTTGGTCAACAATCAGTCTACCACAGAAAATAATGGCAGCCTACTGTGGGAATTCTCCCAAATCATGGTTGGAAAGAGACATGATTTAAGTGTGCATCACCCATGACACCTAATGAAAGAAGAATATTGCATCCAGTATATATATATATATATATATATATATATATATATAATGTGTGTGTGCATGCATGTGAATAAATAATAATTAAAAGAAATAAAAATGTGAATAAATAAATATACTTGCCTAAGAAAATAATCAGTAATTGTGAATTATTTACATGCAAACTATTGTCCTCATCTGTTATTATATGGCCTTTTGTGCCATCCATTTTTCATCAGGTGTATGTCAATCTGAGTAATCTACATGGAATTCTGAACTAAACCCTTTACTAAATCTAGTTCTCATTCTACTGCCCATGTCTAGAGATATGTTGTCTAGATCTTATTGCTAGCCCTGTACATACTGCCTGGACCAGGGATTGAACTCACAATTAATATGTCACCAAATACACAAACCAATGCCATTGTCTATCCTTACCCTAGTGGATTAAAAGATTGGGCAGTGGAATGAGAAGAGTCTAACCCTGTAGTTCAGAATTCAATGTAGGTTACCTGGATCAATGTGCTCCTGATGAAGGCCAGAGGACACAACAACAAAAACTTGATAACAACAACAAAGATGAAGACAATAGTTCACATATAAATAGAGTAAATAATGATAACTCCTCATTCCAGAAATCCAGACAGTGATCAAGTGATGAAAACAACAAAGATGAGGACAATAGTTCACATCTCTCCATGCTCCATCTCCCTTCTATCTATTCTTCTCTCCTCCTTCCTCTCTCTCTTCCCTCTCTTTTCTCCCGTTCTTTCTTCCTCCTTTATCTCTCTCTTTCCTTCTCTCTTTTATCTGCCCTTTTCTCTTCCTCACCATCCTAGGTACATCAATAAACTACATCCGCGCTCTGAGTAAGACGATAAACTACATCCAACAGCAAGGTTTCTGATCAGGAAGTTTTGAGGAGTGTGGAACCTCCTCTTAATTGCTAGTGCTCCCAGGTCCATCCAAATTGGTAGCACCTGTTAGGGTCCCAGCTATGGACAAATAGTTAACCCCCAAACTAGTGTCAAAACACTATGGAAGTGTAAAAATAGGTTTTAATACCAGCAATACATTTTTGTAAAAAATTATTACCTGCAATGAATTACCACTTCTTAATTGCTGGTGTTCCCAGGTTTATCCTGACCTGGGGTGGTAGCACTTGTTAGGGTCCCATCTATGGGTAAATAGTTAACCTCCAAAATGAGAAAAAAAATTTTTTAATACTAGCAATACATTTTTGTTAAAACATTTTACCGGCAAAAAATTTTTGAAGAAGAACTTATTACAGTAATAGATTACCAGAAATAATTTTGAAAGAAAATATCACCATCATTAAAAATCTTGTCAGCATTAAATAACCCATTGAGATTAATATGTCATAAAACAAACCAAATCAAACCAATTGAACCACAAAAATCTCCTGAGCCAACCAAGCATAGAAATGAATACAATATGGGAACCAGTAATAAGGAGTGCCAGAGAAAAGCGATAACAACAACAAAAGTTGCAATATGAGCAACACTTAAAAAAGGTTGCTGAAGACATTAGGTTTATAAGTCCAATTCATACACAGATGTCCTCAAGGACACATGGCACAGTGGATAAAGGCATTAGTTAGATCCAGTGACAGGACCCAAAGAGTGTGAGTTCAATACCTGGTTAAGGCAGTGGAGAACTTGAAGAATTAACAGGAGATAACTGATAACTCACATGGTATGTGGAACTAGAATAGTCTACCCCAGCAAGCAAAATAAAGGGTTCAGTTCGACATTCCAACCAAGGCCGGAGTGTACAACAGTTGAAATGTTGTGATAAATATGTCAACAAAGATTAGATGATGATAGTCCCATCAATGTAAATAGTGTACATAATACCGCATCTCAGAAATATAAACAGATACTGGTAAAATATTACCAGCAAATCTTGTCAGTATTAAATAACCCATTGAGTTGATATACTGTAAAACAAACCAAACCAAAGCATTCTCTTCCTCTTTGCCTCTATTTCTCTTTCTTCCCATCCCTCTCTGCTCCATCTCTCTCTCCCTAAGTCTACTCTTCTCTCTCCATTCCTCTCTCTTTTCTCCCTTTTTTTCCTCCTCTGTCTCTCTCTCCCCTTCTCTCTTTTATCTGCCCTTTTCTCTTCCTCTTTGCCTTTATTTCTTTTTCTTCCCATCTTTCTTTTTCTTCTGTCTACCCTTCTCCCCCCCTCTCTCTCTCTCTCTCTCTCTCTCTCTCTCTCTATATATATATATATATATATATATATATATATATATATATATATATATTTTGCTCAGTACTTTGAAATTAGGAGTTACTACAAAATATAGGGAACAAAAATGCCAGTTGTTTTGTTTTGTTTCAATAGAAATAAAAAAAAAAATACACTCAACTTAACCCTGGTTTACAACATTTTTCACCCACAGCCAAATCTGACCTCCTAGAAGTGACCCCCTGAAAGTTTTTCCAATTTTCCAATGAACACAATGCATCTCTTGCGGAAGATATCTCCCGGTGACAACCTCCAACCAGTGGCTCTGAAATAAATCCAAACTTTCAACACAGCACCAATTCAAATCTACAAGAAGTAACACAAACAAATCCATCTTAAAAACTTATTTTAATTTTTTTAAATTTTATTTTATATTTTTACTTTTATTAAATGATTCTATTTTGAAATTGCAGGTCTCTGATACTTTTATTTAATTCTGCCTTGTTCTATGGCTGATTTACAAAAAGGCTTCATTGATGTCATTTTCTGATCGAAATGTGTTACCTCAGTGCATACAAGCTTTACAGTCTCTTTGTCTTCACCAGTTAAGCTACTAGGTTCCCTATTTAATTACAAGAAACACAAGGAACTGGTAACAATCAAAACGTTTGACCTGGCTTCATGTGAAGATTTCTTTTGCTCCACTTTCCCCACCATGACCTTCATGCTTTACTGAAAAGAACTGAATATCAGCAGACAAACAACAAAATAAATAAAAGAAGAACTGTTGTAAAAAATAAGATTTGTAGAGTTTAGCGTTCTAAAAAGATTTTGCTTCCTGTACAAAGCATTGTTGTTCTTTGAAACTGTTTTTGTAATCAAGCTCGATTACTTCAGCCTGAATTTTCTCCTTCATCATTTGTTTTTAAATTGATGTCTTTTATTCACTGGCCTTCCAATTTTAACTGAAATAAACTTTTCTTTTTGTACTTTTTTTACTCCCCAAGTTTGTTTCTCTTTATTTGTACTCAGCATACCACCATGCCATCTATAATTACCATTTATACTCAGCCTACCATCATACCATCTATAATTATAATTTGTACATGATTTACCATCATACCATTCGTAATTACCATTTGTACCCTACCTACTGTCATACCATCTATAATTTCATTTGTAGCCTACCAACCATCATACCATCCATAATTACCATTTGTACATACTGTAACAGAGAATCAGGTGAACCTGATAAGATACTCAGAGTTTGGATGCATGTGGTGCTGTAAATACCAGGAGTTATGTCCCCTTCCACAATTGGCTGTTGAGAGAAAACTTTCTACTTAGAATAGGTGGAACTGACTATTTGCATATGAACAATACTGGGCAAGTATTAGCCAATAGTCAGTGTGGGTCTGGGACTGAGGGCATTATATAACACCGGCTTTTTATCAGTTGAGAGAGCACTCTTAATGTGCAGACGTGTGAAAATTAGACAAGACAAATACACCTACCTACTATCATACCATCCATAATTACCATTTGTACCTAGCCTACCATCATACCATCTATAAATACCATTTGTACTCTCCCAGGCATCATGCCATCACATTTTCAGCAACATTCTGTCTAATCAGACATAAAATAGCACTGATATAAAATGTTGTGTTACATGTCATCTCCGGATGTGAATGGTCTTCAGTAGGGACCCCAAAAAATTGAATCTTTTTTTCTGTGAACCAACTATCCAAAGATTTTATCTCAACAAGAGATTATTGAATGAATCTAAATAACCATTTGAAAGTGTCTTGTCTTCACCACTTTCGGCAAGAAGTCATTAGGTTTCACTGTCAAGCACCTATAAAAACTGGACACTCCCTGTCTTTATTCTCTTTCTCTCTTCCTTCCCCCCAGCATGCTAGAATGACAACACTAACCGGGACAACATTTTTGTTTATTATAAGGATATATTTTTTTAATCATTTCACCCAAGCAAAGCAACAACACCACTAAAGCGCATGAGTTACAGGGAGTGAAATTGAAGATTGAAAATGAAGAGGATTAGGGAAAGGGCCCAAAAAAAGGAATAGGCTTCAAGAAGACAGAAGATGGCAATTGGCACCGCATTTAGATTTTTGAACATTGTAGTTATCAGGGAAGTAAGAAATCAGGAATTTCACAAGTGAGAAGTGTGAGTAAAGAAACTGTTAGAATAGAAGTAGAAATTGCATCTTGCTAGTTCAACAGTAAAATGGTGAGACCTAATTACCAATCTAGTAGCATGCTTAAATTCATGTAGACTGGGCACCACATGAAAAAAAACCTCATCAGAGCAGTTGCTATGAAAATATTTGTAGTAACGACAGAGGGAAGCCACATGACGTCAGTGAAAAGTGATTGAAGATGAGATGCCTGGTCAGGTTCGATTGTAATGCAGACCCTTCTCTGGATTTTGTCAAGAATCCTGAGATGCACAACAGGAGCATGAGATATCTAGAAAATCAATTCTGATACTTGTAATATGCTCTTATGAATGTATGGTACTGCTGTGTAGTAATTGTTTCTACATTGTTAATTAATATTCTTCTAGATATACAGACCTTCATGGCAGTTGATGTGTCTTCTACTTTTGCCACCCAACGCGTGTTCCTTACATTTGACAATTTGCCCCAAACCTGACACTGAAATACAACTAATTTCTTGCAATTAATATCTAGTTCCTAAGATTCTTCATTCTCTGAAAAGCCCATAATGCTGACAAATAGCCTAACCCTACATGCAAGCCGCTAGTGGCCCACTGGCCATCCTCCAATGGCAATATTAGTGGGCCTCTAGCTGTCCACCAGTGGTAACATTGCTGAGACGATCACACCAGCAGTTCAACAGCGGGACACCAGCAGTAAACGCTAGTGGCATGCCACCCAGTGGCAGATTGTGGCTTGCATGTAGAGAAGACACAGAATTTAACCCTCCCTTTAATTCAGGGCTTATGGCCATATCATGTCAAAACACAGGTTTTGCTACATTGACCAAAGTTAAGCAACATCAAGCCTGGTTAGTACATAGATGGGTAACCACTTGGAAATAACAGGTGTTGTAAGCATTGATGTATAGCTGGCCACTTGTATTCAAGGATACCCGTCTACTTTGGCGGCTAGCCAATCCCTATTGCAGATGCACTGATGTACGGATGGGGTCATGGGTAACGGCTTGAAATTGGAAATCAAAAAACCGAGTTCCAATCTCAGTTAAGTTTGTTATATTCACTTATATGCAAATACCATTGTGAAATGTATGAATCAACCTCTTCTCCCCAGCTATGGGTTAATTAGTAGGACGTGTATGAATAAATCATTATTATCTCAAAAAAACTTTATAATCTAAAAATATTTTCTGGCTTTAAATAACCTGCAAAGGGTTGATAAATTGTAAAAAAAACAAATCCATCCTATGATTCAATGTAGAATTAGCTGACTCACATAAAAATGAAAAGCTTTATTTATGTTGACCGACTTACATTTTATATAAGAAACCATTAATCATGTCATCCTTGGAGTAGGTGGAATGAGAGGGAGTGGGTGAATTTTAGACATACTAAATTTACTCGAGCATGCTGGCATGAAACAAACTGTCACCGCTGGGTGTTAACTGCCATATCCACACACACACACACACACACACACACATATATATACTTATATATGAGAAAGGTTCTGGATCAAGGCATATCGTAACTGGTTATAATGACAGAAGAACAATTTACTAAGATGCTAAAGTAATCTGCTCTTAGATACGAAGTATCATGTAGAAACCAGTTACACCGATTTCTCGATTTGCCGGCTAAAAGACGGATGTCCCTTTCTTTATCTCTTTGAGTTTTAGAGGTACTGGTTAAACATGACTATCTCTATTTACATTGTTCGGACTGTTGTTCTCATCTTTGTTGCCATATTCCCAACGTTTTGGCTGCTTTATGCTCCAGCCTTTTTCAGGTGATTGGAACATCACAGTAAAATATGAAAACTTAAGGCATCAGTACATATTCTAGATCACAAAAATCTCCTAAGCTGGCCAAGCATAGAAATGAATACAATGTGGGAACCAGTAATACAGAGTACTAGAGAAAAGCAATAATAACAACAAAAATTGCAATATGAGCTCTGGTTAAAAAAAAAAAAGTTCTGCAACATTAAGTTTATAAGTCCCAAAAATTCATGCACAGTAGATAAAAAGCGTTGGTTGACTTGACCCAAAGAGTTGTATGTTCAATACCTGACTACTGCAGTGGTGAACAAAAACTTGAATAGTTAAAGGGAGATAACTGATACATCCGGAAGAGGCGTGCCACGTGAAACTAGAACAACGTGGACGAAATAAAGAGTTCAGTTCAAAATTCCAGTCACCTAAAGAGGGCTGGATCGTACAACAGCCGAAACGTCGTGAATATGGCAACAGAAGATGAGGACAATAGTCCAAACAATGTAAATAATGTACATAATTACAATACCTCATCTCAGAAATATAGACAGATGACTATCTCTTGTAAAACACTTTGATATTCAAGTCAGAGGCTTTTTTTTACTATTTATCCTTGTTTATTATTCCTGGTGTAGAGTAACTTACTTAGACATAATATCTTCTATATTTGACTTGTTTTTACATATTTGTATTTTGAAAAATGGAAAACCGTTTAATTGAAACTAGATTTGATTACGTGTTTCGCTTTTCTAGGCTTCATCAGATCCAAAAACGACAGAATGAAACGTGTGTGTATGCTTAAATAATGAATCATAGTACTTTTCCCCTAAGCAGACATTTGCCGATGCAGAGGATACGAGCGTTATGAGTCGTGAATCTGACATTGCCGATGCAGAATGTGTGAGCTTTAAGAGTCAGAAATCGAATCTGACTTGCGTGACGATCGGTTGCTTACTGACACCCCACTGACTTGGTCGTTTTCAGAGTCCTCCTTTAAAGCAGATCTGGCTGTCCCCAGGGCTATCTCTTTTTCCAGCAGGAACGTTCGTGATTGGCCAGTGTCGCTTTCATTGCCGGAGCTTGCTTGGTAGACCGGATACGATGCGTGGAGCCTATACGCAGAAAACGACTTTTTTATTTCGTTCTCTGCCTTCATGGCGTTCACATCCGGCCAGCATACAGAATGCATCAACAAAAGATCTAATTCCAACGGATTATAGCACACACACACACACACACGCGCACGCACGCACGCACGCACACACATACATATATATATTTGCTAAGATAAATGAGCATACATGGTGAAAAAATGCCGAAAACTTAATAAAAACAAAGTTTTACCGTCAAAATCTTTATCATAAAGAGGAAAGATCAAATGTTGTTTTGATTAATTTATCATTTTTAATCCTTTTAAAATCTTTAAAAAGTTATTTTTCTTTCGTCAACAGGTGACCCTAAATTAGTCTTGGAAATCTTAGTGTCTTTTTCCTGTACAAAACGCATTGATTTTTAAAAAATCAGATAATTGTCGGATTTTAATGAAACTTTCATGACTTCTTCACAAATTGACG
Source organism: Acanthosepion esculentum (assembly GCA_964036315.1). Lineage (NCBI taxonomy): Eukaryota > Metazoa > Mollusca > Cephalopoda > Sepiida > Sepiidae > Acanthosepion > Acanthosepion esculentum. The sequence goes on from OZ038491.1 coordinate 19,010,916, forward strand.
CTATTTAAGTATGTGATCTACGTGCTTCATTCTTCTTAAATATGTGATCTACATTAAAGATAATTTTCTACATATACTAATTTCCTTTATTTTATCATATGGTATTATTAGTATATTAAATAAAGGCTACTTTTCTTGTCTTATTCCCTATTTTAATGTAGAGAATTTTCTCAACTCGTAGGTCACATACTTTACTGATGCGGTTCTGGAAAATCAGATTCCCAAAGTAGATCACGTAGCACCCACAAATGAATGTAATTATTTTAGAAACATTTGTTTTGTTTTTTAGAAAATCTTGGTATACAATGTTACCCCCACCACGATTACGCACACACTTATTTAATTTCATGAAATTCCGTGAAATTCATTTTTGTAGAACTTAAAATTCATATTAGTTATAAGGAGAAGTCATTGGTGAATTTAAATCATCAATTTCTTTGTAAAATATCTCTCCAGAATCGTAAAATAGCAAATGCAATAAAATTAAGACATTATTTAATTAGACAAGTTTTCAGTTGCTTTTATGAATAATATATATTATGGACATTATTGTCTTTAAAAAAAAGATTTTATCGACGAATAATGATTTTTACAAGGATTGTTTTCTTTTAAAAAAAAAAAATGATCTAGAATAAATCTATAAAGTTTGAAATCTTTTAAAATTCTGTATTAATTTAAGTGATATTGTTATTAAGTAAAAAAAACGATATTTACTAATCATAAATGGAAAAGCTTAGTACAATTCAGCGACCACAGTATTTTTTTTAATTTTGAATTTTTTGTGTCTATAAACGTTCCGACTTTTGTAAATATGGACGCCCATACACGGCATTATCAGAAAATAAGAGCGATAGCTATAGTAAATTTTAAATTTTTCAAATTTTCTAACATTTCCTCAACATTTCCTCGATATTTTGAACAGTATTAGCGGTTTATCACTCGTTTCCTGTTTAGAAGGAACCGGGAACCCAATCTTAAAGTCTTCTTTCTCTCTCACTCCCAGTAGCCCCTTGCATCTTAGTGGCATTCTTTGCCTTGCGTGGAGTGGATTAAGAAAAAATTGTAAGAAAAAATTGCCAAACAAAAGTCTATCGAGAGAGTTGTCAACACCTCGTAAAAACATTCACCTCCCTGTTAAAAATACTTTTCTGTAATATTTTAAGCTGAAGGTAAGTACCATATTTTACGGATTAAAAGACGCACTTTTTTCCCAAAAAATACCCTGAAAAATATGTGTGCGTCTTCCAAGACGAATGTAAGGCAACGCTCAAGTAAGCTTGGACGGTCACCTAATTAGCTTGATTGATAGTGACGTGAATTTGTATGTTGAGTCATTATACTATAATGTTAGCTATCTTTCTAATTCAGCCTTTTATATGTAACCTCAGTACTTAGCTGTTACAAGTATTTCCAAAACTATAAACCTTCCTGGAGCCGAGCCACAAGCTTAAACATGCTATGTTTACTAGCTAGCGGCGGGAGCCTTTCTGCTCTTGACTAGTATTCTATTGCCATATAAACAAAATCGGACGAGTGATTAATGTAAACAATACGTGGCGCCAGTACGTGAGGGGCGCATGTTGAATGTTTTGTTGTATGAGAAAGATTTTTTTTCTTAGAAATTTCTTTCCAATATTAGGGTGCGTCTTCCATGCCGGAAAATACGGTAATATTTCTTTCAGGTGAAACTAATTAAACTTTAAATAAGTTAATCTTCCTCAAATAAAGTTTTAGAAAAGTATATTTTATTTTTGAAAGATTTTTAGAGAATTACATTGTGTTGACAAATTTGTCAATTTGGCCGATTTCAGCTATTTAGAGCGAATTTTTAAAAAATTGTTCCTATCAGTTTAAATTCGGTTTGAAATACAGTAAAGTATTTTGCTTATTGGAAATATTAAATTTAACCTATTAGTTTGAAATTAAAACTAAAATAAAAGCTTTAAGAAAGATTTCTAATATTTAAAAATGCTTTTTAAACCTTAGGTATCACTTTTTTTGGAGGCACCTACATATAATAAAATAAAAAGGAAAAAAACAGCGCCTGTATTTCGGATTCTCTTAAGGTACAAGAGTTATCACCCCTGCATGTATCTCTTGTATATAAAGTGCTTGGTTTCGGATTCTCTCCATTTCTGATTTTACGTTTATATTTTATGTGCGAATAAACGTTGCGTCCAGTTAGACGACTTTCTCTCTTTATTGGCAGAGAATAAATAAAAGCACACACGTTTCAGTTTATTTACTTGTTTATTCAATCAATGTTGTATGGATAAAGAATAACTGATTTTTTTTCTTGATGGAGGTGGGGTTGCAGTGCGTAGAATTTTTTCTGTACGTGAGTCCATCCAAAATTAATCTTTTTTTAGCATTAAAAAATGGTTGCAAAGCGTCATTATCCCCTGACAAACTTGTTAAAAAGAAAACCAAAACAAAAATAGAAAATACTGTACAAGTTAGATCAAATATTGTTTTCCACGATCATTTTTTTTAATCTTAACATTCGACAATGTGAAAATTAGCGAAATTAGACAAGAAAATGTGTGTTTTTATGTGTGGGACGCCATTTTTCTGTGGAAGAATCCAATAAGAGATTATCAGGAAAAAATCTATTCATATAGTGCACTACTTACACGCCACCATATCTAAAATTTGGACGAATTAAAAAATGTCAAAAGTTTATAACTTGGCATTTGTAAGACTTCTTTAATAACCTCATCAATCCGTTAACAACCATGTGTTGTATTAGAGCGCCTTATAAAAAAGCTTCATACTACGTCTTAGATGATATGACATCATCAACAAGAATTATATGCACATGTTTCAGCCTCGCTACAATGATTGACCTCAAGTCATCATTTGACGAACGCTTTATGAGTAGCATTGCTATTCTTTCCCGGCAATGGCAAGAGGAGTGTATGAATTCATTTAATATGTATGAATCTTTTTTTTTGGGGGGGGGGGGTAACAATATTTTTAAAAAAATTATATATATGAGTAAGAAATAAAAAAGTCTTTCATCCAAATGACCGACACTGCATCGAAATCTAAGCTCTAATAACGATAATTCCTAATTGGAATTCTGACATAAAAGAAAGGAAAATGATAGAGAATATCAAATTAGAACTTTTATTGCAACATCTCGTTTTGTTCTTGTCTCTCATGATATCTTCCCCTTCTCACGAGATATGTGACATTTATTCAAAATGGAAGATTATGATAATGTAATGATTAAAATTAAATAAACTCATTAATTATTTTTCTTGTTATTCGCGATGAATATATCTAACACATTGAATTTAAAGCCAGTGACTCCCAGAATGTCATTCCCTGGAGGACGCGATTTCTTCGTATGGCTGCCCCATGATATTTTTTTTTTAAATAATTCCAGTAAATCGTAATGAAATGCGTTGATGTATAGTCACATTTATAGAAAGTGAACTGTTTAACCTTTCTTAAAGCCTACACCTGCGTACTTTTGTCATTACTGTGATGATACAACACAAACTAGATGGAAACAATTGAAAATATAAGACATATAATGATAGTTATTTGAACTTCGGAACGTAAATGTAATTGTTCCCCATTTTTTGACTCAGGGCACCGTGAAAAATCTTCTACACTAATGGCGCAATGAGACTCTAAAAAATTTGTGAATCACTGATTTAGGATATAAAGCGTCTTTATCAAAGTACCGTAAATTGTGGCGTACAAGTCGACCTGGCGTACAAATCGACCTCAAGATTTTTAACTCAAAATTCTAAGTTAGGACTATACCTAACGTATAGGTCGACCCCCAAACATATCTTAGGCTACCTGTGACCCAAAAATAATTTTTTAGGCTTGAAAACGGTATGTGAATTGTGACATTAATGTAAAATGCGAATTTATCTTTTCTTTTTGTTTTTATCAGTTTACTCTTTGAGACAATTTCAATAACCGACCAAAAAATTGAAAACTGAATTTCTTTTAAAGCTTTGGATGCCATGTTATCAATCCAGTTTCGTTTTGCCATTATTGTTGTAGTGGGTTCGATTCCCACTCGGTGCCAGGATTAGTTAAGCTTAATAAATATTTAAGTGTTCTACCATTTTTATTCCCGAATCCTTTATTAAAAGTACGGAATATGAACCTCGGTGAGATTGTAAACGGTTATATGTAAATAAGATACAGTGACTCAGATTATGTAAAAAACGTACATTCTGTCATCATTTCAATTCAATCGCTGATTTTGGAGAAACTTAAAATATGGTCTTATAAGGTCTCTTAGAAAACTGTCACTCCGTTTTGATTATCTCGAGAACTGGTTACGCGGCCTTAATGTACATGCGTGATGAACAGACACTCTCCCATAGGATTACTCAGTCTGTTGTAAGACACTAATTAGTGAGCTTCGTCGCTGTGTCCGTTGAATACACCTACAATCCAAATTTAGCTCCCGACGATTTTTGACTTTCTCCAAAGTTGAAATATTGGAGGGAACATTTCAAACTATAGAAACAATTAAAAAAGAGAATTTGATGAAGCCGCTGATGGCAATCCCGAAAGATTTTTGCAAACTGTTTTGAAAAGTAGGAGGGACGTTGAGTTCCCAAGGGGTTAATTTGAAATAGAATAAGGCGCCACTGCCCTAGGTAGACTATTTTCGTTAATATTAAATAGTTGGATACTTTCCAGACAGACATCGTATGCCATTTGCGATCCAACTAAAATGCATATTGTTTACAGATGTAAACAAGAATATGAAATAAAAATGCTTTCATTTTTGTTAAAAAATATTCCATTGTGTGTTTGTTTTCTTGATTGATAACATATAATCGACAGTTTTGTTTAGCATGAGTCTGTTTTTCGACCTGTTTTTTTCTTTCTTTCTTTCTTTTATACAATAATTTGACAACAGTCTCTCGTTTTCTGATCCAGGTCATCGGATCATCTAATGTCCGCCATCTTTAATCTGAATCGGCGTAACTTGAGGAAACATTGCCTCTTTCCGCTTTTCGCTTCTGTATCTCTTTCAGAGTTGCTGCCACTGTATCTTCGTAGTGAGATGCCAAAAGAGCTAAAACCGTCTTGTTAGTACAATAGAACAAGAAAAACATAAAAAGGTTCTGAAAAGAAAAATAAATAAAAGTATTAAACAACAAGAAAAGCAAAAAACCGAAACAAAAATTAGAAACATATTTTTATCATTGTGTATTCATGGTCGCAGACCAAGTTATTAGAGGCACGTCTTCTCCTTTTTCCAACTGTGATAAGGTCAACACTTGTCCAAAAGTTATAGGGTCAGGGACAAACTCTAATAAATACTGCAATATGTTGATGAAACGAGCGATTTCAGAAATACGTATGGGTATCCTACACCTTAAAAATAAAGAACATGTATCATATTCAATGATCGTCTTATTTGGAGTTTATTTCACAAACAAAACATGAATAAATTGGTAAGATGTTTTAAGCTTGCTTCTTCAAATGTTATTTTACCAAACTTAAAATGAAAGGATGACGGAAACAGATAAAGAAACGTTCAAACGTTAATCGGGATGTTATGCGATTTGAAACATATTTCAATTTCACCAGGGCTCAACATCAATTCTGAGGATATACTAAGAAACTTTAGAGAAGATTTTCTAGAACACGAAAGAACTTCTTGGTTCGTGGGTGATTGGAATAATCTAACTGGAATTATATAACAGTCACTTCTTTGACGGCCTTTAACTGGAGATTGGAGAGTAGTCTCGCACAAGTCATTTACCTATTGACAATGTAATAGAAACTTCGACTATTGAACAACCATTTACGATTAGGAGTTTTTATTATTATTTATTTATTTAATTCAGTTAGTAATGAAATTAATGACTGTAGGCGAACGATTAATCTCATATATAGACAGAATTAACAAACTGGTAGCAGATAGATTGATTTATTGTGTGATTTTTTACGGCTTATCAATCTTTTGCGTGTTAATTAAAGCCAGAGAATATTTTTAGATTCTAAGAATTTTTGAGGATAATAATGATTTTAGTGATACAAGTCCTACTAATTAATCCATAGCTTGGAGAAGAAGAAGTCGATTACACACAACTATACCTGCATTGGGTTCATGAGGGAGGATAGTTTCCGCACATAACATTTACCCCCAAAACGAAATTGTTATCTTTTAATCATCTGGGAGATCTTTTTACCTTCCATCAGCATGGCTGATGCTACCCCCACCCCACCAGGAGAGTGAATCATTGCGCTTTCTCGAGCTAATGCCTTCCGCTGATATGAAGTGGAAAGATTATATTAAATCAACGGCTAGGTCTGCTGCTAGGAATTTTGATTCACTGTGCCGTGCTAGACAATTCTTCTAGAAAAATAGCGAATAACTTGTTTAACAATCTTGTATAAAGGATGTTAGTTAAATCGAGGAGTAGAAAGGATAGTAAAAGACAAACATTGCTAAGAGCTACAAAGGATAGGAGGTTGTGGAGAGCTATGATCAACCTACCGAAATAGCATGTATAGATGGGTGGCAGAACGAGTAGTAGAAAGGATAGTAAAAAAAACTAACATTGCTAAGAGCTACAAAGGATAGGCGGTTGTGGAGAGCTATGATCAACCTACATAAAACAGTATTACACAGCCGAGCATGTAAACGAAGTAATTTTGTTCACATGAGCAACTTTCTACCGGCCATTTTCTACCCTCCAATGCTAACCTGTTCATGCAATTCTGAAATAGTCAAACTTAATCAAAATGTCCAGGAACAGTGTATAGGAACGTGGTCAGGTCTCAGGGTAATCAAGATGATTGTAGGCAGTTGTTAAGGTCACAAGTCGTTAGTGGGTGACACATAATGAACTGGAGTTAGTTTAAAATACTAGAAGTTCTTTGTTGCTTTGTGCGACCAAAAGTGTACATAGACGCAAATATATGAAACAGTCAGCCAGCTAAGATGGCGCGGATATAAAGTAGGCGACATGGAACAGAAAAGATACAATAGATTGCCAGGTTACTAAGTAAAAGATAGATTCTAATGTGCAAAATGAACTATTTAAGACCAGTCCCCTAGAACCCATCTCTACAAGCAATATGAAAATGGGGAGAGCTGAAGAGAATTTTTTTAACTTTTTTATTAAAGTTTACCCAGTACAAGGCCCAAGAGTCACTCAAAGTAGAGGATTACTGAGATGTGAGGAATATGAACATACGAAGAAAAAAATAGGAAGTGAAGATTACGAGGATATGGCGGATAGATAATGACTGCCCCTAGACATGAAGATTGTAGGGTTTTGGGAAGCTTCCCCGCGAGAGTCTGTTTCAAAAAGTTGCGGTTCTTTCAAAGGAACTTTCTGAGTGGAAAATCCTTCTCACCAAAGGGATATGAAGGGAATGAGGGTGATACAACTCTATGAACGTAGCAATGCAGGTCTTAGCTGCAAAAGTCTGAGCTGGTTTCATTTAAACAATTTTTATCCTCTGGTCGCATGTAGGTGCGGGACCCTCACATTAAACCTGAACGTGTACCGTATTCTGTTTGAGGGGGGGCTTTCGGATAAATTCCTTATAAGAGGGGACATAGATACATATGAATAGAGTGAGATAGATAGATAGATAGATAGATAGATAGATATAAACCGACTAAGACTGATCGATAAATAGACAGATAAGAGGAATAGAGATTTATGCCTTGTTTCCTGTTTAGGATTGGGTTTCTGGCTCTTCCTAAAGTCTTTTCATACTTTTTCATTCCCAGCAGCCCTTTGCAACTTAGTGGCATTATCGCCTTGCTTTAGTTGAATTGATTTAAAATAAAAAGCAAAAGAAAGATAGGTAGAGAGATAGATTTGAAAAGAGTCAGATAGATAGATAGATAGATAGATACTGAGAGAGAAAGACAGAGATAAAAAGGCCAGAGTATTATATAAATAAATGGTCTTACCTGGGGACCAGCTATAGCAACAAATATCCAATTTATAGGAAGTGTCGCATAACCATTAGTGGGAACTAGTCCGAATAACCAGAAGGAACCCAAAGGTTGAGTTTCTGCCAGAAAACACACCAAGAATCTCCTGCAAAAATATCGGAAATATTTCAAACTATAGACATAGGCGAAAAAAGGAAACACTTAGTAAAAAAGAAAAAATGCAAATCATCTGGGTTAGTTTGTAGAATGACAGTGTATTTACAACGTTATTTTCTTGTGAATATCATATTGGTTTTGGTTTGGTTTGTTTTACGGCATATCAACCTCAATGGGTTATTTAAGACCGACAAGATTTTTATTGCTGCTAATATTTTTATTCAAACATGTATTGCTAGTAATATTTTTCCTTCAAAAAATCCATTTCTAATATTTTTTTAAAAAAAAGTATTGCTAGTAAAAAATTTTTACCAGTGCCCATATTGCAATTTTTTTGCTGTTATCATTGAATGTTTTAACCAGAGCTCATATTGCAACTTTGTTGTTATTATCGATTTTCTCTGGCACTCATTATTGGTTCCCATATTGTATTCATTTCTATGCTTGGTCGGCGCAGGAGATTTTTGTGGCCTGATGTGCTGATTCCTTAAGTTTACGAATTTTCCAGTGGTGTTCCTTGTCTATGATCTCAACCTGATCCCACAGAAGGCGGTGATCTCCCTTCTCCCTCCATATATGGTCAGCCATTTTCCAGATTTTTCCACCTCCCCTCGTATTACAGCTTTCTGGTGTTCTTGAAGCCTCACCTTAAGAAAGCGGCCTGTCTCTCCTTTATATTTCGTTCCGCAGCTGCACGGGATAGCATACACACAGTCTTTAGTCATGTTCTCCTCTGTGGGGGGGTCTTACTCGGGAGAGATATCTGCGAAGTGTCGTCAAGCTTTTGAAGGTTGTCCTGATGTTGTATGGACCGCAGATCCTTTGTATTTTCTCTGATAACTCCTTCACATAAGGCAGGCAGACTGTTTTCTGAGTGTTTTTGTCCTCCTCCTCCTCTTGTACCCGCCTATCCCAGTTTTGGGGGGCTGCTGCCGTGTACTCAGGGTAGTTGTTACGTTGTAGGGTACTACTTATACTGACCAATTCTTTATCTGATGTCTCTGGGTCGCCACTAATGACTTTTGCTCGATATTGTAAGCAGCGGACGACCCCATTCTTTACGCTGTATGGATGGTGGGAGTTGAAATTGAGGTACTGTCTGGTGAATGTCGGTTTACGGTATACGGATGTTTTGAACCCTTGCTCTGTTCAAGATATTAGAAATAAAGGGTTCAGTTCGACATTCCAACCACCTGAACAAGGCCAAAGCGTACAACGGCCGAAACGTTGTGATAAACATGGCAACAAAGATGAGGACAATAGTCCGAATAATGTAAATAATGCAGAGCATTTACTTAAATATTTGTATCTATAAAAAGAATGTATAAACATAAAAATGTCTTAATATATATATATATATATATATATATATATGCAGAAATATAGTCTTAAAGTGTGCTATATTTATGGGGTAAAGTGCTCAATATCAGAGATAGAGCGTGTGTAAATATAAAAGTGGACATGGAAGTCAGCACTTAGAGGCGACAGTCTGTTTCATGCTAGTGCAATCGTCAGGCGACTAGTGCTGTTATTTTTCTCGGCTATTTATATAAGGGTCAGTGGTGCATTATGGGTAGTCTATTTTGGCGGTTACTTTTACCGGAAGTGGCTTATTTGTTTATTTATTTATGTCAAATTGTTTTGCTTGTTTTTTGTTTGTTTTTTTATTTTTATTTTTATTTTTTATCTTATATATTTATTTATTTGTTCTTTTATTTTGATCGGTGTTTTTGGTTAACGTAGTAAAAATTTTTACTACGTTAACCAAAAACACCGATCAAAATAAAAGAACAAATAAATAAATATATAAGATAAAAAATAAAAATAAAAATAAAAAAACAAACAAAAAACAAGCAAAACAATTTGACATAAATAAATAAACAAATAAGCCACTTCCGGTAAAAGTAACCGCCAAAATAGACTACCCATAATGCACCACTGACCCTTATATAAATAGCCGAGAAAAATAACAGCACTAGTCGCCTGACGATTGCACTAGCATGAAACAGACTGTCGCCTCTAAGTGCTGACTTCCATGTCCACTTTTATATATATATATATATATATATATATATATATATTTAACATACAACGTGTTATATATATATATATATATATATATATATATATATGAGAGAGAGAGATGTGTGTTTGTGTGTGTGTGTAAAAATTCAGATATAAATTAAATACATCAGTGAAAGGAAATATGAATAAAGAAAAACAAAAGGTAAACGCTTCTCTGCTATCTTTTTCCAAATAAAATGGCCCGAAGATGGCGCTCAAGTATGAAACAGACTATCATCTCTAGGTATATAGCGATGTATAAATCTTTATATATCAAGAACTGTTTTGGAGGAAAGATGTATGACAAAGTGGAAAAAGTTTTCGTGTGACGCGTTTCGTCTGTTAGGACTTCGGACTGGAGTTGTTTACGTTGATGCGACTACACATGCGCACGAACGAGAGACGCTGGTAATTTTAAATTTAGAAATTTTTTCATGTGTTTTTATTCTAGCCAATTTTTAGATTCTTTTTCTTTTTGTTTCCATATTGTTTGTTTGTACGTAATTAACCCAGCGCTCATTCCATTTGAACGAAGAAACAAATCTTGGAAAGACACTTACCTTATCCTCACGGTTAATTTCACTCTTTCTTCTTTGTCCTTATCTCTCTGCCATCTTCTTCCAAGTAAAAACAACAAGACCAAGAAATTGAACTGAAAGAAAAAAGTTTTCGAAGTGAAATAAAAGGAACTTATCTTTTTCTTTTCAAGCAAAATAAATGTAAATGATTGGAAAAAAGAAATTAAATGGAATTAAAAACACTATATTAATTTAAAAACACACACACAAACAACAGAAAGAATTACACTATTCTAATTGCGTTTACTCACCCCACAAACGAAATACAAAGGTCCCGTAAAAATCCACTGAACTGATCCGCGAAGCCAGCACCTAAGAAAAGATAAGAAAATATACACCGATGCAAATTGCCGGATTCAATGAACATCTGCACACGCATATTGACAGGAGTTTTATTAAAGATTTTTATTATTATTTTTTTAATCATTTCACCCCAAATAAGGTAATAAAGCCACTAAGATGTAAGCGGTTACTAAGTGTGAAAGAATAGGAGAAACAAAAATCACTATTAAGGAGAGAGAACAATAAAAAAAAAAAGGAATTAAGAAAACATAAGATGACGATTAACATTGCATTTAAATTTTTGAAGATCAAAGTTAACTGGAAATATATCAGAAAGAGTTCCACAAGCGGGAAGTACAGAATTCTTGTTCTATTGTTCATCCATACCAGTCCCAAGTGCCACTCAATGTAGAAGGTTACTAAATTAAGTTGTCGTAAGTGCGTACAATGTGGGGGAACAAAAGTATATATTATGAGGATATGAAGAATAGACAGCGGTTGACCCTAAACTTGTAGAGGTTAAGTTTGTAGTGACCGGAGAAATATCCACTCAGAGGTCCTTTCCACAATGCAGCAGTTCAATGGAATACAAAGAATGAAAATGAGTCAACTCAGTATACGTAACATAGAGGGTCCTAGGTGCCATAGAGTAGCGAGAGTCTAGCAATGTTTAGTCCGTGGGTAAGGGACGATAGGGTGAAAAATAATTCATCACCCATATGGCCGCGTAACAACGGAATTTCTATGTTAAGGATGTTTTATTAACTGTTATTTAATTTCTTATTATCTGTCAAGGTAAGGATTGAGGCTGTTTATATGCAGGGAATTGGATGCGAAAGCAGAAGTTAACGACTTCCGTAGATACAAACGCAAATAAACAAAAGCACTTCCGTCTAGTTTTGTCAGCTAAAGCACCTTCACCGTACACAGCACGTATCTTATATGTTGCTTGCGAGGCATTTTTGACTTTACAGTAAAAAAAAAAGCATCAAGTGTCTAAAATTCGCCTTATAATCTTATTTTTTCATAGGGATATAAATTTAACACGAATTAAGTAATTCTAAATTTTCTTTCTCAAGAGATAGTTTGATGCTCTAGAATCGGAAAAGTAAGCATATTATATCGGTCGATAAATTTGACGTGTTCTAACGTGATGAAACATTTAACAACTAAAAATCGGCATTAACAAAAACATGAAAACATATAACCTACAAATTCAAAAAATGACTACAAATATTAGAAGCCTTAACCATTAAAAGTCTTAACCATTAAAAGTCTTAACCATTAAAAGTCTTAACTATTAAAAGTCTTAACCATTAAAAGTCTTAATCATTAAAATAAACAAGCTAGCATTAATAAAATTTCATTCGGTTCAGGAACAAACATTTTGAATATATTTAATTAAAATAGAAACCAATTTACTGAGACGAAAGTGTATAGAAAGTGCTTTAATCGCTGGAACATCAACGGTAAATTTGCGTTCAGGTGCTTACAACATTTCACCTTGCTTGGCAGATCATCTATTATGAAAGTGTGGGATAGGAAATAACAAAAATGATGGAAAGAAACGATAAAGAAAGAAGGAATGAAAAAGGAAACAGATGAAAGAAAAAGAAAGAAGAAAAACAAATGAAAACGTGACAAAGAAAAGAAAAACGAAAGAAAAAAGAGATAAAATAAAAAATAAAACAAAAACGAAGTAAAACTGATAAAGTAGTGTAAATAAAATAAAGAAAACAAAAAACAAGAATGAAAGAATGTAATGGTTTGAAACACGAAAAAGAAAGAATGAAAGAAGAAAATAATTAAAGAAAAGACGAAGAAAGTAGAAAAGTGATATAGACATGATGTAAAAGGAAAGAAAGAAAAGTGAAGAAACGGCAAAGAAAGGAAGGTAGTAAGAATGAATGAAAACTGAGGAAGAAGCAAAAAAGAAATAAAAAGAGATGGCTAGACGCCAAAGAAAGAAAGAAAAAAGTAATGAAGAAATGACAATGAAAGAAAATAGATGAAGAAACAAAAAAAGAAAATGATCTTACAGTCTTCCATTTATCAGGTTATCAGTAAATAAAATTGAGACTGGAATAATTGCGGACCATGGTAACGCGTAACCAAGTAGCAGGTATACAAGCCGTCTGGTTTTGATATGCCCAGGCAAACCACAGGTATCCTGAAAAGCATAAATATATATATATATTTATACATATATACGTATGTGTGTGTGCGTGCGTGCGTGTGTGTGCGCGCTCGCGTGTGTGTGTGTGTATAAAAATTCAGATATAAAATATGTCTGTAAAAAGACAATATGAATAAAGACAAAGGAAAACTTTTCTTTACCGATATGTTTCGTCCTCCGATGGACTTCTTTTACAATATATATTTATATATATTTATTCTTAAATTTATGAACGCATATAAATATTCTTCACTCAGGCTGTGAAAGTCAATGTAGCTAGTCTTGATTCTGTTATTATACGACGAGAAACATTTAATGGTGATAAATGATTTAAACTCATATCTTCCTGGTATCAGTTTAAACAGACGACTTCTTTTTCCATATATACTATATTTTTCTTATTGCAATATAAATCGATATATAAAAAACAATGATATAGGAAAATGAAGAGCATTGAAAAAGTGCAAATTTAGCATTAAGGGGTAACCAAATAAAAATTCTACGAAAAAAAAAATGAGGGTTTATCGTTTCTCCCTCTACCGAGCTAAATCGAGGACTAAAAAGGCATAGAGAGTGATATATATATATATATATATATATATATATATATATATATATATATATATATAATTTTTCCTTGTCTGCCATATCTAACGAAAGATATATATATCTATCGTTAGATATGGCAGACAAGGAAAATTTTATAGACATTTTTATGTTTATACATTCTTTTTATAGATACAAATATTTAAGTAAATGCTGTTTATAATAAACAGTATTAAACATTTACCGGCTTGAATATCCGAGAAATTTTCATAGAAAGTATTCGCCCACCGACAGGAATCGAATTTGTATCCTATACGGAACCGTCATATAGCCTGGATTCTATTTCAGGATACATTATGCTATATCTAAATTTCTTATTTTTACGTTAATTTTAAATTTAGCGTAGGTCTGACAGCTAATTGGTTAATCAGGGTAAACCCACAAGCCTCATTTCAGTTCCGATCTTGTTTTCTCGTCTTCTCTTCTCACTCGAAAAAAGAGGGTGTATTTTGCTTTTGAAATTAAAAGTAATCATTTACTAATGAGTCATTTACCATCGACAAAAAACAGTGAAACCGAAAAGCCACAACATCTGCGGGCTGTAGTAGTACATTCATATGACACTCACAATGCACTTTATTCAAAACTGAGACAAAGAATATGTCTGTGGTATAGGACAAGGCACACTTAGGATTGCCTAATAAGTATTCAGCTATCGCAGACCCCGATGTATTATGTCGTCTCTTTTTTTCTACTTCGTTTATTCCTTTTTATATTCTATTTTTAAGATATCCGTTTTTCTGCAATAATAAATTCTTTACGCCTATAACAGTATTTCAGTTCTAGCCATCAAATATAATTTTCAAAGTGAAAATTTCACTGAAATATGTTGGCAAATTTTCGAAGTTTTCATCCCAAATCAAGAAAATACAAATTTTATGTAAATAGTTGCAACATATTGGAAAAAATGTCCTTAGTTTTGACCAGTGGTTCTCAACCTTTTTTTTTTTTTTTTCAAATGCACCCTTTTCACCATAAGTCAGAATATCATTCGCCACTTTCCAAGATTGTCTGACTCAAGAGGTGCATTCCAAATAATATGCATATATTATTGAAAATCTTAATTCTTTTCCATATACATTTACATGGATTCTTTTTATAGAGATGTTTTACAAATTTAATAGAAACAGAAAATTTTGGTGGATTTTTAAACTTGAATATTTGTACAGTAATTTGTTTTAATTCGTAGCTAATTAAAAAATAAGTAAACTGAAGCATACTTCAATAAGCAATAAAGTTCAGTAGAATGTTGGATTTCAATACACAAAATTCTGTAAATAAAAAACGATAAATAGTAAAATATTTTACCTCCCCCCATGAAGACCTGAAATCCCTTCTGGGGGACCCTAGTTGAAACTAATTTCAGGAGAGTATGAATTAAAAATCTTGAGTCTAGGGGTCAATGTAAATCACGTGATTTATTTAATTTGCATCTATTTAAAAAATTTTTTAAATTGCAGCAAAACATTTCTGAGTGGGTACTTACCTCCAACACACGGCACAAGGCATATAAAAACATCCAAACCAATACAGCGGTAAAAAGATATACTAATGCTATCGAAGACGCATAGCAGAAACTCTGAAATTAAAAAGAGAAATAGTATAAAAAATATATATGCAAATTCTGTGTTTCTTTAACAATTTTATGGGACTTTACAAGACACACAGACAGAACAATCAAAGGTAATCGCCCCGACACCGTGATTAGAGACCGCAAAGACAGAATGTGCTTTCTTATTGCCATGGCAGTCTCTGCAGATTGTAATGTATCTTTGAAGATCTTCAGAAACTGTCAATATAGACTAACTGAAGGGGTCTCTGGTAGTCCTTCACCTAAAGAAATATAAAAAATGGTACTCAAAATTACAGGTCACACATTAAGAAGAGCTTCATCTATGGAAACTGTGTGAGCTTTCAGGAGGGTTTTTGTTTGGGCCAACATATGCAGAGGAAAATATACAACATTTATGGGGGGGAAACTGCAAGAAACTGGTGTGATAAGACCTGTTACGATTACATTACAATACACGCAAACAGAACAATCAAAGCTAATCGCCCAGACATCACCATCAAAGACCACATAAACAGAAAGTGCTTTCTTATTGATACGGAAAGTCCCTGCAGATTGTAATGAACCTTTGAAGATCTTCAAAAAATTATCAAAATACAAAGATCTTGAAGTGGAAATCTCAAAAATGTGGCACATGAGGACATCGGTAATTCCAATTGTAGTTGGATCCCACGGATTGATTGGAAAAGTTTCCGATAGACTCATTGAAGGGATTCCTGGTAGCCTATGCCTTAAAAACTGTACTCACAAGTACAGCTCACACATTACGAAGAGCTTTATCTATGTAAATGGTGTGTGATCTAAGTTTTTTTTTTTTACAAAAATGATCAATGGAAAATGTCATGAAGTCATTTCTGACCTTAGGTCTCTGGTTGGGACCCGGAAGGAAATGTGTATACAACAGAAATCAAAAGAAATAATAATAATAATAATAATAACAATAATAATAATAATAATAATAATAATAATAATAATCTGTCCTGACATTAAACCAGGCATGGTTATCATGGCTTTTAATCTTAACCGATTGAAAGTGCTAAAATCTATGTTTTGTCCTTGTGGGTTAAAAATGAAATATTGTCAATATCCAGTTCAGTGCTACAAATTTGTATGTCAGTTGCTTGACCGTAACCAGCTGGGCGTGTCTTCTAGAGTTCGATACACTTTGCATTTCTGTTCATGGGCGGGAGTAATGAGCAAGCATGTTACCCAGGTGTAGAGAATATTATGTTTCTAAGTCTGAAGGATGAGACAGCAAAGATACATAGAAATACCTTCATCAGAGAACCAACTTGGTTACCTGAACTGAAAGTATTTCTAACCGGGTTAAACCTGTCACCGTATCGCGCACATATGATTGTGATGCATATACATGGTATACACTTATGATGATTTATTGATTATACGGTGATTAGAAATAATAATGAGGCGTGCATCGTCAAAGTAGGTGATGGGGTATTGTTGTTTTGCAAATCTAATCACTAACGATTTTTTTATGTACAAAGAATAATTACCGCATCAGGATACGTGTTTTCAAGCCCCGTCAGTGCTATTTGTGCCGCCATTAAGGTTGTGGCAAGGTTTCCAGTGATGAAAAAATGGTCCATTGATAACCTGAAAAAGAGTAAAAAGATAATGCCGACACAAGGAGAAAGGATCAATAAGAAACAAAGTAATAATAATGTCGACCTAAGGGGAAAGGATCAATGAAGAATGTGATAAAATAATATGGACCTAATTGAAAAGGATCAATACAAACCTAATATGATAATGTCGATAACAGAGGAAAAGATCGATAGAAAAGTAATAAGATTATGTCTATCTAAATAGAAAGGATCTAGAAAAAATAAATTAGTGTTATGGGTCCTTACCTATAACTACAGAATGAACTCTTCCTAACACTATGTATACTACGCCTCTCAAGAGAGAGGGACGAA
Organism: Acanthosepion esculentum; assembly: GCA_964036315.1. Taxonomy (NCBI): domain Eukaryota; kingdom Metazoa; phylum Mollusca; class Cephalopoda; order Sepiida; family Sepiidae; genus Acanthosepion; species Acanthosepion esculentum. The sequence continues at coordinate 19,028,194 of OZ038491.1, forward strand.
TCGAGTCGAGCCGATAGTAGTTCACTCCAAACCAGACTGACAGTCATACTAACACCTTCCACATCTTGTATTATTATTCCGTGTAATATATCTTCGTTATTTCTACTCTTGTGTTCGTGTTGTTCTTCCTTGGTCCTAACTTGGACCATAACAATTAGATAATGTCGATCAAAGTGGAAAGGATCGATAAAAAAGTAATAAGATAATGTCGATCGAAGTGGAAAGGATCGATAAAAAAGTAATAAGATAATGTCGATCTAAGTAGAAAGGATCGATAAAAATGTAATAAGATTATGCCAATCTAAGTGGAAAGGATCGATAAAAAGAAATAAGATAACGTCGACCTAAGCGGAAAGGATCGATAAAAAAAACGATAAAAAGATTATGTCGATCTAAGTGGAAATGATTAATAAAAATTAGTCGTGAAAAGTTGATATAAGGAGAAACGATAAATGAACAATAATAATTTAATGTAGAAATATCTGCACAAAGATCATTAAAAAATGAAATGATAATTTTAAAAAAAGCAGAATGGAAGAATAAAAAAATATAAGTTCCTGTAGACATTAGGAGCAAGCATCAGTAAAATACTAAAATCATGAATTAAAAATAATTTCCAATATATTTTGCTACAAAACCAAACTGTTGTCGTTTCGATAGATCCTGAGTTTTTTTTCTGGTCATTATGAATGATTGTGATCTCATTGAGGCGTCATTCTTTGAACGTCTCAAGTTCGCACCAAGTTCACACCATTCCTCAAGCGGAACTCATACGATTCATTGCTAAAGCCACTATTAAAACGGTCGTCTCATTCCATCGCTCCCGGAAGTATCTGACTCCTTCTGCAATACGTTATCTTTACAGAAAAAAAAAAACAAAACAAAAAAAAACAATGGGATATAGTTTCCATATCTTGCCTGGTACTACTAAATCCTCACATTCTATTATTGACAGAGTTTATGCTTTTTGCGGGGAAGATTTATTTCTGTGGGATCTTTCTCCCAGACTCTACGTCACGAGCCTCTACCACTATTTCCATGGCAAATGTTCCGATTAGCTTCATTTTTTAGTTTACCAGTTCAGACCTTTACTGCTACTTCCACATAATCGAATCATCCACATCTCTTCTGTATTCCTGTGGCAATGAGAAAGTTCTACTCGGAGAGCCTTTCTCAAGAACTACTTTGTGAAATAGGCTCCCACGTGTGTGCTTCATTGAACTCCACAATCCTAACCTTTTCAAGTCAATGATCAATCGTTATATAGCCCCCTCATACTCATAACCTTCACTTCACGTGGGAAATCATAGCTCTTCATAGCTTTCTATCCTTTGTAGATATTGTAATGTTCGCATAAGCTTATCAGGTCGGTGGTGCTCTGCTTTCCCATGTCCTTTCTGCCTTTCATATGTTCTGTGAGTGTTAAATTTTCCAAACCCTCCTTCCTCATTATGTGTCGCCGAAATTTCAATTGTTTTTTTTTTCTGATTCTAAGTGTAAGTATTCATTTTGTTTCCATTTCCTTAAAACTTCCTCATTGCTTACATGTTCCGTCCACGATATTCTTAGCGTCCTTCGGTAGGATCACATTTCAGTAACTGCGTGTTTTCTCTTTCTTCTGTGAGGAAATTGTTCAACATTCACTGCCATATAGGAGGGAGACTTGTGTTACAGAGAGATGATTGGTCTCGATACGCCACTTACCTCCTGAATCAATGGAGATAATTGAATAATTTAATGGATTAAAGTTGATAAATCCATGAATAGTAGTTTGTATAAAAAGTTTGAAGTCATGCTATAACAAGATTATTTCAACAATCTCCTCACAGATGAAAAAAGGACTTGAAGCAACAGAAATGTGGTTCTACAGAAAGATGCTGAGGATACCATGGACTGAACATGTAAGGAACGATGAATTTTGAGAAAAAATGGAAATCAAAAGTATACTTATACTTAACATCAGGGAAAAACAATGCTTAACCTAACGAGCTCGAGTAAATGGACGACGGGGAAAGGTTTGAGAAATAACAAAAAATTATTAAGAGCTACAACGGACAAGAAAATTATGGATAGCCATCATCGCCAACGCCATGAATAGACATTGCACATAGAAGAATAATATTTCAAAGGAAGGCTGAACTGTTGCGTAATATCAGACCTCCTATACAGCAAATTTATACAGTAAATGCTGAAAAATCTCATCACAGACGGAGAAGAGACTTGCAAAAACAGAAATGTGGTCCTACAGAAGGATGCTGAGAATGCCATGAGCTGAACATGTGAAACCAGGAAGTTTTAGAGAAAATTGAAACAAAAAGAACGCTCATACTTAGAATCAGGAAAAGATAATTGAAATTCATACGATACATAATGACGAAACATTGTTTGGAGAATTTGACATCGCAAGATATATTGAAGACAAGAAAAGCAGAGGAAAGCAGCTAATAGCCTACTTAAAGAGCTTGTGTAAAAGGTTGATAGAACAGGGATTAGGAGAGATAGTAAAAAGCAAACCTTAACAGAACAGAAAGTTGTGTAGAGCCATGATCGCTCACGTCCTGCAGGGACACGTCACATAGCAGAAGACTTGCAGTCAAGTAGAACCATATATGTTAGGGTGGTTTGTAAATGAGTTGATAACCAAAAGAACTTTAGGATTTTATTAAAAAAGAAACATTATAGGATAAGTCTTTTCCTTTGTCGACGTTTTTTTTTCTTTTGGTTGGTATTCCCGTCTGTTACATTTAACTGTATCTGTTATCTTACTTTTGCACAAAAAACTCTTGGGAAAAGCACAAAACCTTTTCCTTCCACCTCGGCTACGGGTTAGATCGCTGGGTGGACTAGAGACTTGAGTGGCAACCAGCCAAAGAGAAGGAAAACGTTGAATTCCAACTGTGGAGAAGGCAAAGGGAAACAACTGTGTTATCTTTACCAAGAAAACATAAAAAAGAAATGGAAGCTGTAAAGAGTCATGATCACTTACGTCCTGAAGGAATATGGCATTTAAATAAGAAATGGAAGGTGTGGAGAGTTATAATCACTTACATCCTGAAGGGACATGGCATAATTTTAAATTTTAAAAAAATAATACATTTATAAAGCATTTGTGATGGCCTCTACATGATTGCAAGCCATTCGCAATTTATAGAATTTATATGACAATTATTTACAAATGCTAGTAAGTTTAATTATTTTTTACTAATTATATTAAAGTTTCATCACTGTTATACCACTATGGCTGACGACTGCGGGTGCAGACAGGTCAGTGAAAATAAACTATAATTACCAGTCAATAAATCTTAAAATATCTCCCTTGGATGTACTTTTCGCTCTTCATATGTAATTAATACAGGATCACTCGACGTGGTGTAATGGTTACCAAGCATGTTTCAATAAATCACTTACGACTGAATAGTGTGTTTGATCCTCACTGAGTGCCCCATACTTTCGGCCTTGTGACACATCTAAAGTACGCTTGGAAAATCACCATATATAATTAATAGAGATTATTCAAAATCCCTTCGCTCGATTTGTCTGGAAATGACATTATTCTTTTTTAGAGCATTTAAAATATTGCACTAATAAAAACAAATGCTCTATGATGGGCCGTTTTTCATCCATGGAAAAAATTGAATCCTTCATTTTAATGAATAGACTGTATCAACGACAATTCCATATGTTCCAATATATAAACTCTTATATGAAACCCGTCTTGACACCAGTTATTATTTGAAAATGGTGAGAGATACAGATCTCTGACACAAAGTTCAAAGGTCAGACTGTTTTTTTCAGTGTGCATGAGATATAGAATGCCACAACTTACCCAAGGTAAGCCCATGTAAATTGAATCATCATCGTGCCAGCAAAATTCAACCCGGTTGAAAGAACCGTGATAGTTTCCATATGAATATCATGGGGCGACGGAACCTAAAAAAATAAACAAAATATACACGAGGTTTGATCAAAATGTATTGGTACTGGTGCTATAAAAAGAAAACTACCACACATATCAATACGGCATTTAATATCCTTCCCTTTATCCAGCCTCTTTCCCATTGATAGAAACACTTCTGGAACTCCCCTTTTTGGGATAGCATGCAGCTGCCTCGTTGCATTCACTTGGACGTTTTGAAATTTTGTACATTTCAAGTCGGATTTATTTTTTGGAAAGAGAAAAAGTCGCAAGCGTCCAGATCTTGGGAATATGGTGTTTTTCCAACTTGGAGAATGATTTGTTTGGCTCCAAAACTGCTGTGTAACCCATTGTCTCTGATGGAGTCTCTGTGTTGTGGTAAGACAACCACATTCTACACACTTTCCTTCGAAGCTTTGCTATAAATAACGGAAATGCGCATGCGCGACAGAGTTCAAGGTCAATCTGTGCCTAGCGGCACCATAACAACAGCCCCAATACCTTTTGGTCAAACCAAGTATATATATATATATATATATATATATATATATATATATATATATATAGATATATATATATATATATATATAAGGAAGAGGTTATAGCTGTTCCAACGAGAGAAAAGAACATATTTTTTAAAAAAAAGAGATAAACCGCAAACGTTTTTGCTTATAATGTGCATTTTTTTAAAAATATATATTATACATTATTTTCCATATTTTTTGCTACATGTGTTTCTGGTCTTGCGACCTTCATCTTTTTTTCACCCCTGTATCTTCTTAGACCTATCTCCATTTTTGTGTATTGTGTGTGTGTGTGTGTTTTTGCTAGTATATGTATGCATATTCCTTCTCCATACATATATTATTATAAGAAATTAATATATACATATATACACATACATACACACAAACACACACACACAAACATATATATATACATAAACATATAAACACACATATACACACACTTTCTATATTGTGTACGGTTCGTGTGTGTGCTTGTGGGTAGTCTATTGTGTTTGTTTTTGCTAGGATGTGTATATATATTCGTTCTCCATAGATACTTGTGTGTGTGTGTTTGTGCGTGGGAGTGTGTGTATGTGTGTCCAAACAAGTTTATTAAATCCTACTGATAAGGTTTGTCTGTTCAAATTCTTATTATATCTTTCCAATTTCCTAATTAGATATTGTACATTGAGATTGAAGTTATGTATAAATTGTTCATTGTTTTTCTTGTTATATTCAAGTACTTTCGACTATCACAGTCATTTTCAAAAACGAATGTCAATCAGTATGGTAAGCAAGACAGTCGAAAGTACAAATTTTTTACGAGTGGATGGGCCCATTTAAGTATTTTTTTTATATCATTTAATCCGAAGCAGAGCGGTAATGCTACGACTACGCAGGGCCGACAGGAAGTGAAAGTGAAAAAGAAGGCTTAGAATAGGGTGATTGAGAAAAGGACAAAGATGAAGGGATTCAAGAAGATGGCGATTGGCGTTGCATTTACATTTTTAAAGATTATAGTTATCAGTAAACAGAAGGGAGTTCCACAGGTGGGAAGTGCGGGAAAAGAAGCTGCTGGAGTAGAAGTGACGGTTGCATTTATTTATTTCAAAAGTAAAAGGGTGGGTTCTAGATGTCAATTTAGTAGCGCGCTTAAATTCATGTATTAGAGACACCAGAGCAGATGCCATGAAAATATTTGTAGAAAAGACAAGGGTAAGCCATGTCACGTCGGTGAGAAAGTCGAGACGCATGGTCAGGATCGTTTACATTACAGATCCTTCTTTGGATTTTATCAATAATCTCGAGATGTACAGCAGGAGCACCAGACCAGATATGGCAGCAGTATTCAATGCACGGTGAATGGTAGATTTGTAAATGTGCAAGATGAATTCTTACAAGAAAAAACTTTCTGGCACAAACAGTAACCCAAATTTAGTGCCGCTATTAATCGGCCATAGAAATGCATTGGAAATCTCGTGGAAAAGGATCGTCAGTGGTCAGAAATCAATGCAAATATTAGTGACGAAAAAACTATTGTGTGAATAACGTAAATGTTTTTCTAATAATTCTACTATAGATATGCATTGAAAATTGTACTTATCAGCGGTCAGGAATTTAGTCAAGTGTCGAGGTCTCCTTTTTGTACAAATATGCCTGCATATTAACTATTGAAACAAACAGACAAGCCCAGAGTTCACATTGTCAATTAAATATGCTTTAAAATGCATGGTAGAAGAAAACTCGATCACTAGAACTCAAAAACTTTTTTTTAAAAATGCATAGATATTAAAAAAAACATATTTAGAGCTTAAAAATAACAAAAACAACATAAGACCTGTTAAAGGCAAAAATACTTTATGATACATCAATGCTATCTATGTGATGTGGTGTCGTAAATAAAATAGAATAAAATAAAGTAAAATAAAAATGCTTGTAAATTTAATCTGCTCTTTCTGTAGCGGGTTGCTTTTCTGTAGTGAGTTCAATCTCGGAGTTAGTGTAGATCGACATCACATAAAAGGACGAACAGTTACAAATTCCAAAATTCACTAAGAAGCACATTTTCAAGTGACAGATATAGAATATATCAGGTGGATCAAATCAGACTTTCCGATCGATATTCCCGGAAGATACGAAGAGAGCAGCAGTTGAACCATTGTTTTTTTGTTTTGTTTTTTGGCGGGGGCTGCTTTTTAAATCTCAAGCAAGGCGGTAATGCCACTAGAATGCAAGGGGTTACATGGAGTGAAAGAGAATGGAAAACAATGAAAATGGGGAGGATTGAGGAAAAGACAAAAAATGGAACAGGGTTCAAGAAGACAGATATCGATTAACGTTGCATTTAAATTTTTGATGAGTGAAGAGGGCATAAGGCTTTTTTGCAGCAAGTGTCATTCCACAATATGGAAATTCTTAGACGATCATAAAAGAGAACAGGACTTGCAAGAAATCCATATTGCAAAAGTAAGAACAGGTTGCCAAAATATCAAGAGCGCCAAGAAATACCGCGACGTAAAAGGAAAACTAAAAAAATTAGTGGCATCCTTTAACGGGTACTCTTCAGTAGCTGAGTATTTGCGTGCAGTATCATATAATTTAAGGATTTTTCTTATTAAATTGTTTTATTAACGATATTTGCATTTCAAATAATTATGATTTAGTATAATTGTCTTTTCGATTAATTTTCATTCAAACAATTTACAATTCGAATAAATGTTTTGTTTTTTTAATAAATATTTTCGAACAATTATTTTCGGACAATGCTCACATAATCGATGGAAGTCGAAATGACTGATCAGAATCGATAAAGAATAAAAACAGGTAGGAAAAATCAACTTATAAAAGCAGGAGTTATTCTGAAATATAACGTCTGGTAAAGCTATCAATGTGATGATTGCTATCAATGTGATGATTACTATCTATGCTATGACTGCTATCTATGTGATGATGCAAAAGGCTGGGTCATGTGCTTTTGGTGCAAAGAATAAAAGTAATTTGTGCCGTCACTGACCGAAAAATTCCCGAATTGACCGAGGAACAAATAATTGACAGCCATCTTGTATTTTTTCGGAGCTCAAGCTGCAAGAAAAACAAAACCGCGAAAATAAAAAAAATATTACAGAGAAAGAAAAAGAAAAGGATTGAATTAAAATGTCGTCTGCTGTAATGAAAAATTTAAACATCATACAAAGCAAGTTTGGCTTCTCGCTGAGGGGGGAATATTCAACAAGTGGTCTGAAGATCATTATCGCTAAGTCATAATTTCGATCGCCCCTCATTAGTGCCTTATATTTGCTTTCTAAATCAAAACTAAACCAAATGGTAATTATTCGGATAAGCTCTTCGCTATGGTACCGAGACATTTTTAATTTAAGCACAGTACTAAACTTGCGACGTGGTCTCATCAATTTACAGTTGAGTTGGCTAGTAACCGTAAGTTCTATGCTAACAATTTCTTTTCTCACACTTCTCGTTTGTGGAATTGCCTTCCTGCTCCATGCTTTCCAGCCAACTTTAATATTCAAAACATTAAGTGCAATGTCAATTGCTTTCTACTCTCCTCCCGATTACTCTTTTTTTGTTTTCTCTCCTTAGTAAAGATTCTCTTTTCTAATTCTTCGACAAATGATCTGAAGTAAACCCCTTGTGTCTTAGTGGCTTTACTGCTTTGTTTGGGGTGAACTCGATTACCAAAAAGAGCTTCTTCTTCTACGAGCTGTGTCCCTTCAAAATGTAGGCGATCACAGCTCTCCACAATTTCCTATCCTTTGTACCTCTTAGTAAGTTTTCTTATCATAATCCTCCCCATGCTCTGTTCTGCCATCTATTTACACAACCTTGTTATGTAGCTTACTCGACGCTCCCCCCTGTTCTTCTTACTTATGTCCTGTAAATGTCGAAATCTCCAAGACCCCTTTTCATTATATGTGTCCTAGAAATTTTAACAATTTCTTTCTGATTCTAAGTACAAGCATTTTTTTGTTTCTGTTTTCTTTAAAACTTCCTCATTATTCTTATGTTTAGTCCATGTTATTTCTCAGCATCCTTCTGTAGAACCACATCTATTTTGTCTCAAGTCATCTGGGAGGAAATTGTTCAGCATTTACTGCCATAGAGGATGACTGATATTAAACAACAGTTTAGTACTCTTTGTTTTTAACGAATTTTTTCAATTTCTTAATACTTTGCTTGGCTTTTGAAAGGCATCTTTCGCTATTCCAATGAACCCTCGGATTTTGGTGTCACATTTTCCGTCCTCTATTAAAACACTACCTAATCAGTGAAAACAAATGATTACATAATTGAAACCGTCAATGACTAGCATGCAAGCTGACATCACCATAAGGCTAAAATGTAAATTTATTGATTTTTTACGGCTTGTCAACCCTTTGTGGGCTATTTGAAGCCGAAACATATTTTATATTGTAAGAAGTCTTCTTTTTCCAAAAGTGGCAACAATTTTTTGAGAATAATAAGGATTTTTCCAGATCCAGACATAAGTCCCATTATTTGACCCATAACTGGCGGAGGAGATGGATTCATACCTTTCCGTTAGTGAATGTAACGAACCTGAGTCACTATCCACTGCACCGCCTGCACAGCATTTGCAGCCTATAAAACAACACATGCTATAAAACGAATCTCGACCTCAAAATTTAGTTGTTAGTTCATATTCTCATCGCCAGATTCTCCTTGAAAATAACCAGCGTTGGTACGTTCACAGAATCTCTAGATGAAGATTTCCAATTGCCTGTCGACTTCAGAGCAATGAAAGCTGGATCTTGCTACCGTTTTTGAATATTGTTTCATTAGCTAGAGTGAGCTACTATTTGATACTTCCCTGAACATTACAATCTTAGCCTCATCAAGTTTATGGGTCAGTCGTTATGTATCATCCTTATCATCATAATCTACACTTCCTACCACTTCTTACAACATTTATATCATACACCTCATTCAATAACCCTCTACCTTGAGTGACTCTCGAATCCTGTATTACGGGAATTTTAGTAAAATAATGTGATCAGTACGATGCTTTAGAAAAAAAATGAATGAGTCAGTAAACTTTGAGATCTGGAAGATCGGATAGTGGACGAACGTTGGGATGTCGCATATGTGTCTGACGATGCCTTACATCATAGGACTAGACTGAGCCGAAATTTTGGTCTTTCCGATTCTGTTGACTGTGATTAGAATACGATTTTGAACGCGCTGCTAAGTTCAATTCTTCAAAATAATTCATTTTTTATTACCTTTTAATTTTTTTATTCTCATCACCAACTTAAAGTAAAGTTCAGATGTGACATGGAAAAGTTAATCAGTGAAGATTTCTTTTAAAAAATTGAGTGAAAGTAGCAATAATGTGAGAATGACAAACTGGGTTGGCTTTTCTATAAGCCACGACTTATAATGAAACTAAATTCCTTTGGGAATACATTCCTAGTTAAGTTAAAAATACTCCCAGACATGCTTTCATGGAATTAATGAAGTGTTATTTTTTATTAAATCTCGTGTCATATCAGTAACGAGGCACTTTCTCTGCCCTTATCTAAGATAGAACAGAGAGCAGGGATGTGAATTCATGCCTGTTCCAATATCGCAAGTAACCGAAATTCGAACTCCGTTTGTTGATTACATTTTTCGTGCTTCTCAACACACACGCCTCAATGTCAATTTGATTTTGGGGACACCTTTCATTAGCCTCGTTTTTGTTACCTGTGGCTCAGCCATGATTTGAGACCCATTTTGAAAGCAATTTTCAACTGGGCAGAAAGAAAATAAATATATAGAAGAATAATTAATTTAAAAGAAATTTTAATTATGAATTCAAAGGAAACAACCCCCTCTTCCTCTCCATACTGATTTATGGCCAAGTTGATTCTGGACAGAGCTAACAAATAGCAAACCTTTCAAATAACGAATTATTTCTTCAATCCTACTGTAAATATACAAAGAGTCCCTCCAAGCCTAATAGAAATTGAATTGTTTTTCTGTTCCAGTGAAATAAGAATCCACCTGAAAATTCGATTTATCTCCTATGTGCCTGAAAGCAATGGCGTCTTTTTTCCAGACTGCGTAATAATAAAGCTATAACCCTCCGAGCAGTATGGAAATAATCCTAACAACACTAACCATGACAAAAAAATATAAATAATGACAAAACAGCTCAGTATATTGCAAGGGATTATGGGAATTTTTTTCAATGTCGTCGTACTTTCCTAATTGATTGACAGATTTAGCTTGATTAAATTAAGTCAGAAGTCACCAGATTCGTAAATACGACAGAAAACTAAAATCATAAAAAATGCAATACTCACAATATACGGCAAATAAAATAATAGAGGTCTGCACGATTTCTCTTTTAACTTGCTATGTAGATAGCACGACTTAAATTTTATTCAGCGTTCCTTTAAGTCGTCGCCAGTCGTTTTTGACTAGAATTGTCGCTTTGTCGTTTGATTTTGCTGCCACAATACTAGAGACAAACAGACTTAAAAACCTCTTTGAATGTTTATCCACTCCTTCACTTCTGCCTCTTTAAATATATATGCATTGAATGTTTCAATACGACAGCAAGTTAAAAGAGAGAAGTCGACGCAGACCTGAAGCTGAACGGAGTCTTCTTTTCGGTTTTTAACGTTAGACTATGAAATATCAATAATCTACGCATTTGCTATGTTAGCCAAATCCAAAAAGTTTCAGGGTGTGACAAGTCAAAACGCTTAATTTTGAGATCAACTAAGTGGCTCAACAGATAAGATTTTTTTCGGTGATTAGGTAAGCATTTTGAGTGAACCGAAACAATGCAGTTCAAAGAAGTTAAGCTAATTTGTCCTTCACGGTTGATTATTGCTTGATGTTGCATCTGTCTCATCGGTCGGATTTTTTCTTTTCTGGGTTTAGTTATTACGACTATTCCCAACTGACACGTTGCAGACGCATTGTATTTTGTTTGGTAGACATGTAATGTGGCGACGTTACTGTAACAGCGCAACCAACGATTTTCATTGCTCCAAACTGACCACACAGCCCCAACGTTGTCACAACGTTATACTGATGTAATCACACTCGTCGATTCTTGTCAACGGTAACCATCTAATGTCACCCCACGAGTCGATCCTCGTCAACGGCCACCCATAACGTAGCCTTATTCTCCGCGTTGGTTTTCGAGTTCCTTCAGACCACCGTGGTTACCATCTAACTGACTCATCACTCGTTAACGCGTGGCACGTTTGTCGCTGGTGTCGTGATGGTGGGTACACTTCCACTTGAATTAGCTGGCGTTTGTCTGTTCACGACCATTCACCCTTCTGCCACGCTGTGCTTTTTTGATCTCAGAGAGTGAGAAGATCGCTGATGAAGCAAACTGAAATGACGACGGATCGGTATCTTGGAGCTGCACAAAAAGAATCTTTTGGAATAAAGAATTAACTCGGGTTAAAAATGTAACAACGATTTGGTTTATACATGATTTTATGTATACAGCGGTTTTAACCCTTCCTATTTACTGTTATAATCAAATTACACTGGGGGGGGGTCCTCTTTGTAGTCTACAGCCTGTTTTAGTAGTAACTAAAATTTCTAAGTTGTGGTCATCCAGGCCGGCACAAAGAGGTCTCGGCGAATGATGTGAATTCCAGTAGAAGTAATGTGGGAACTCTACAAGTTGGTTAAACCTCCGGCTTATATGGGTTCCTGCATTTGGCAGGGGTGGGGTTGACTAAGGCCTGGGTTCAGTTGTTTTCCACCATTAGCATCAACTTTTTTCTGAAGTTCCATATTCTCAAAATACATTTACTCAAGTGGTCTTCCAAACAAATTTAGGGCTGTCCAGCCCCCTCTTGAGATTCGTCAGAGGAATCAAGCTCCCTCCCTAACTCCAACCCCTTCACGTTTCATCTCACACCATCGTACCATATAGCAGTGTTAATCTCTCTCTCTCTGTCTCTCTCTCTCTCTTCCTTCTCCCACTTTCGCAGCAGTTAACCTCAACCCGCTCCTAGGGCTGGTGCAACGAATCCAACCTCCAGATGCCACAGCGAAAACAAAAGGGGTTTTCAGTCATAAGTCTTTCTTTATCAGCTTGTCTCATGCTGTGATTTCCCGATCGACCAGACCACTCAAGAATTGGTGGGGGAAAAAGGAAAGAAAATATTCCCAATTTCTCTAGTGATAAAAACAAAAGTTTATCTTTCCTCTATCTATGAGTTTTTACGATCAACAGACCACACCGCCATTTTGTCCATGGTCACTCTAAAATAGTAATTAATTCTTCGTTATCACTTGTATTCAAAGGAATCCGAAATAATGTTTTCATATAAAAAAAATTCTGAACGAATGTCACAGAAATCATAATGACGAACGCGTCAAGCTGGCATCTATCTCTATAGGGGCACTTCTCTTCTAGGTGACTCATTCAAACTAAATGTTTCCTTTCTCTGGATTTTTCGTTCCGATCGGTCTTTAAATGTTATTTCGGTGACCACCCGGATCTCTTTATCGACTGCATATTTGTTTTTATCTGACATCTTTGCGAATATATTAATTTTCCCTTTCTCCTCGTCAGGGAGTGGGGGGGGGGGTGGACAGGTAGTCTTGGTTTTGCTCAATGTTACTGCATTCCATCTAGTTAAATTTGTTTTTATCCCTCATGGAATTATTTTAAAACATGATTTTTCAACGCATTTCGTTTTTAATTTTCTTCTCAGCTTTTCAATCCATCTTCTTGCGTATTTCAACAATTACCATCCAGTTAGTAGACTCTTTCCTCTTCCTACTTTCTTTCTTTCTCTCTCTCTCTCTCTCTCTCTCTCTCTCTCTCTCTCTCTCTCTCTCTCTCTCTCTCTCTCTCTCTCTTTTTGTTTTTTGTTTGTTTGTTTGATCAAACACCGGTGATCCCAGTGTCACACTAATATTGCAAAGTGCTATAACTGAAAATACCGCACTGGTCAAATAAAATCAGAATACCTTGTCTTCACTTAGCAATACTTATATTATACTTATTGCATAAAATGTATTTTCTTATTTCTTTTTTAATAGAGACAACATTTCTATAGCAGTTTATGCCACTTAGAAGAACGAACTTCAAAAGAAACTATCTGTAGAAACACTTGAAATCGAGATAAAACCAGCTCTTCTTTTTCTACGTTGGTGTTCATTGTATTACACGTGTGTGTTTCTGCAAGTCTCTTCGTCTGTGAGGAGATTTTCCAATATTCACTACCATATATAAGTGATTAGAAATCACATAGCAGTCTAACACGCTTTTCTTTATTTTTAATGACATATTCTGACCCCTTAGTACTTTACTTAGATTCAAAAAGGCAAATTTTCTATTCTTATCCGTTTTCGGTATTCCGTGTCACACTCCCATTGTCTGTTACTGCACTACCCAGATAGTCAAATTAATGCATTTAAACAATTTCTTAGTGTTCCTACATATAAGTATAGCATGAAAAATCGAAAATATGTTGAAAATTATTTATTTCCTCCGAAGAGAAAGATGTTGTAAGTCCTTTTAAGTGACCAGATTTTCGATCAACCGAGAATATGAGAGAAAAAAGCACTTTTTAAGGAAAGAGAACAATAAAAGAGCAGGAATTAAGAAGACAGAATATAATAATTGACATTGCGCTTAAATTTTTGAAGATCAAAATGGACTGAAAAGCAAAAAACGGAAGAGACTTCTACAAGCGATATCATTCTGGGGTCTTTTTTCGTTCAAATCCGTGAATCTGTTTCGTTAATAAGTCATGAAAAAACACTATATAAAATTCACTATTTGTTATCCATAATACGGAATGTATTAAAAATTTTCAGCTTTTTAACCAGAAGATGGTTGATGTTAAAAATTGCTTCAAAACATTGTTGATTTATTTAAGATGGAATGATCATGCCTCTAATTTGTATTTAGATACATTGTATTTATTTTCAATTTTTTTAGTTGAATTGTTCACCTATATTGATCCATAATTGTACATAATTAGGTTAAATAAAATTTGTATTTTATATGAATACTACCTGATGAAAATTTAGATGTAGTAGATGTTAAGTTATTTTGTGTACATAAGTGTACTAGTGAGCAAACCAAAATGAGCTGACTCATTTTATAGTTTACCAAGACAAGGTTAACCAATCAGAAGACGTGGAATATTCAATCCGACGTGTATAAAGGCGGCCATTTTGTTTTTTCTTGTAAGAATATCCACTGCTAACCTGTCAGATGAAAGACCTGCAGAACTACGCTTTCCTACTCTCTCCAAATATCCACTGCCAACCTCTGATATGGAAGACCTTAAGAATTCCTGAATAGCTGCTACTAGACATTGGTGCTGTTTCATTGAATTAAATTACTTACTACGTTGGTTTTCTATATGCAGACTAAATTAATCATGTCTTACAGTAGAATGGGAAGTCCCGTATGATAGATTAAGGCGCTGTATGATAGATTAGGGGATGGTAACGAGACCCTTGCACCGGTCCTGTGTGTCAATATTGTCGTATGACGCAATTAGTGATTCCTAATCCAAAATTGGCAACACTCCTTAAATCCAATCACTGTATCTGTTTGATTCTGACCACCACACTACGTAGCTCACATTTTTTACATTGAAAAACAGAAACGTGGAAGTTATCAAATGATGCGACAGCAAGAATAACCATAGAATACCATGCAAAACTGGGTGCTTTAAAATAAAACAAAAATAAACCAATTGTCACACTGGTAGATACGAATGATATTCAGCATCAGATGAAATAAGGCTTATACTTCATGAAACACGGAATTAAAACTTCTCCTTCCTAAACTAGTCTAGTACTAAAGTGATCTTAAATGTTTATATATACGATGGAATTATAAAAAATTCTTAACCTGACCAAAGCCTTTACAAATAAAACAATTGATGTTTAGTTATTTGTGCAACTTTTGGAAAGTGGAACAAGCCAAGAACTTTTTAAAACCAACTCGTATATATTCTCTCAATTTTTTGCATATTTATTCCTGGAAATCTTCATAAAGCTGGGAGTCTATGATCAAGCGAAATGGCTGATATTACAACCTTCAGCATCGGTACCAAAAGAAAAATATTTTTTGGTATCGTGTATCGATTCGCAGTTACCAATCACGTCTTCCCGTGCTTAAAGTCAAAACAGAAAACTTAATTCCAGCTGATACATTAGGCACAAAAAGAAATCTGCTTTTCATGGTTGTCAAGATTCATTCAAGATTTCTGTGGAAAGCACATAAAAGACAGATAATGGTTAAAATTTGGCACGAAAAAAATCGACGAGAGCTCCAAACTAAAAGTGTATTTGTGGTGTCAATGGCGAGTCACTTATATCAATGAAATGAAAACATGGAACCACTGAGGGGATCTGAAGAAAATCTATGCAGCCACTCGATAAAAACAGGGAAATGATGAAATAATTTCAGAGTTTTTGTTAACCCTTAAACGGCATGCATCGTCAATTGAATATCAACGGATATCATCAATTGATGATTCACTCACGATTAGGAATATTTTTTCATATTTTTGCTGGAAAGTTTTTACATACCACTACCCCCTATTCACGAGATATTGCATATTTGGGTTACCATTTGCCATTTGAAAAATGCTCTTAATGAAACAAATTCCTTTTTTTAAATCATTTTAATCCAAGCAAGACAATAGAGCTTCTAAGATGCGGGGGGGGGGGGGTAATAAATATGAAAAAATATGAAAAGAAGAGAAAACATTATTAAGAGGAGGGGACAATAAAAGAAAAGGAATTCAGAAGACAGAAAATAATTATTAACATTACATTTCGATTTTTGAACATCAAATAGTAAGCAAGAAGTCGGATGAGACTTCTACAAGCGAGGAGTGCGATAGAAGAAACTGTTAGCATAGAACTTACGGTTACATGTAGCCATTTCAACTGTAAATCGATGAGACTTTGTCGCCAATCTAGTTCTGCGCTAAATTCATAATGTCTAGCCACCCAGAGCAGAACAATTACTATGGAAATATTTATAGAAAAGGCAAA
>OZ038491.1:19049645-19142145 GCA_964036315.1 Acanthosepion esculentum
TGTGCACACAGAGAAAGTCAGGTTTTACGTTTTTCGCGTTCCTTAACTGGTGAGGTTTCGTGTTGCTTCTAATCGTTGGCTGGAACCAGCTTACTTCATCTAAGTCATCGCATTGACGTGTTCCACTTGATTTTATGGCTTTAAGAGATTATTTCTGAATGATATAGACTTTCCCAATACGCTTAGAACAGATTAACACCTTCTGTTACGTTACTATGGTTAATAAATCACCTCGACACACATGTCTAATCCACCTAAAGGTTAGCGGTAGATATGCAAGATGCAATGCAAACAACATTTGACAAGTTCGGCGGTGGGGCGTATTCAACAAAAAATCGAAAATTGCTTTTTTCACTGCAAATTATTCATTATATTATATCCAAGTATTTTACAAAAAAATGAGATCCGATAACACGATATTTCAAGCTCAGTTTAGATTCGTAACCATGCAATGAGATGAGGTAACATAAACCGTAGATTTATTTGCAGAATATCATTACATTATTGTTACATAATTATAGTGAAATCATTGAGGGTTTTTTTTTTCATTTTTAGTCGTACATTAATTTTTTTTAAATAGAATAAGATCATTCTAAATTTCAGAATTTCGCTATTCTGCATCAAAATGACTGGAAGAAAGCGATCTAAAAATGTACAAAAATGGAAAAGAGAGTCAACGAAAATGGAGGTAAACGAAATAGTGGAGAAGAATATGTCAGGAATTACGCAAAACAATTTTATCAAAGAACGAATAATAGGACCATCATGTAAGCGCAAGAAAGATTGCTTTGACAAACTCGATGGATTGGAAAAAGTTTCTGAAATATTTGAATCTTTTTGGAATATGTGCAGCTTCGACCAGCAAAATGGCTACATATAGAGATTTGTTACCAGACATTCGGTCAAGCGAACTTACAAAAAACGTGGATTGAGTAGAAGAAATGCAACTGTAACATAATGTCTCACGGGGTGATGCGTTCAATTTGTAAAGAATATGAAGAAACATTACAATAATATTATCTATAAAAAAAAAGATTCTGTAACAGCAGTAACAACATCGGTTTCACAGCATTTCTGATTTTTTAGATTTTGAAGTTTTGAAACGAAGCATTGTTAAAAAGGGAATCGACATCTGCTGAATTCGTCAACTCTAGAAAATTTATATTTGATCATCAGTACAAAGAAGGCTATGTAATTTCTACTACATATGGCACAAACTCAGATTAGTCATCCTGTCAGGTTGCAAAAAAGGAAAAAGTTTTATAGCTCCAGTTTGTTCAACTTAGGAAACTTAGCATTGCAGTCAAAGTATTCTAAAATGTTGCCAATAAAAAAAAGGAGAAAATGAAAGATCTAAGAGATTTAATTGAATTGATGCCAATAAAGGCAGCAAGTTATTATAGAAATCTGATTGAAAACTAGAAATAAACCAAAGCAATGAACAAAACGGTACTAGTTTTGATGGACATGATGAAATAATGGACTTCACCTAAATAACGAACAACAAATCGAATATAGCGTCAAAATTTATATTTTTTTTATTTCCTTATGTATCTAAATACATAATTGTCAACAATGTTTCCGTAAAACTTGAAAATTCTTTTAATAAATTTTTAATAAATATTATTATTGTTATTATTTTACTGAAGTGTAAGGTATTTACAATTCCTTATGGCTAACCATGAAAAGAAATGTTGATCCAAACTGCCTAAAACCTTTAATCGCGTACTGCCGCAAAATAATCAAATGTTGAATACGCCCTTCCTTCACCGGACGCGTCATTTGCCCAAATGCGTTCACAATCGCGAATACACATAGATGTTCAAAAGGTTTGGTCATTCCTTTTCGCTTTCCATTGATATTATCAATTAATGAAACGGACCAGTAAATCGTGGACACTTGGGGAAATACGATATTATGTTTTTAAAGATCAAAATAAACGAAAGTGATGCGAAAATATCGAGCATTTTTTTTTTTTTGTTGGCAAAATCATTTATTCATGCATAACATCATTATTTAGTCATCAAAACGCTTTCTCAGTTTTTCGGATATGCGGGTGGTGTAAATAGATAATGATAACCGTTTCCTTATAAGGAAAAATTCGGTATTCACCGACCAAGTAATTAGTACTACTGTCGTTTGAAATTTATAAAATCTTTCTCTTAAATTATTTTTTCAAGAAAATAGTTTTCTCAAGTCCAGTAGCTGTTATCGCTCTTTCCAGCATTGATAGGAGTTTCCTTCCTAATCTTTGGTTTGAAGTAATATGGAATAGCAACATCTTGATTATGTCATTATTTTCTCTTCGTATTACTTGTGATATCCATTTTACTTGTTGCTGAAGTTCTCAAGTGATACGGTATCTGTTATTTGGTACAGTTCCTTGTTTGTGATTCTATCATGCCAATCCACAATGTTCAAAGAAGGATGGTCTTCATTCGCTCAAGGCCATTTTGGACCATTCATCTTAGAAAGCGATTGTATGCAGCTGACAGTTTAGATATTTCTGAACGGGTTTGACTCCATTCATGACATCCATATGAAAGTCTCGGTCCGTCGAGACTATTTCAGACTATGACTCGATAGCGGCTCGAAATTAAAAACCAGCCAACTGAGTTCGAATTCCAATCGAGTTCGTTACATATACGTTAGCACTTGGGAAAAGTATGGGTCTGTCTCTTCTTTCCCCATCTATGAGTTAAATAGTATGTTATATGATTTATACTTATCCCCAATATTGTTAATGTAATATCCATTCCCAAACAAGAATTATTCTTATATAATTCAAAAATATTTCAGCTTTCTTTAAATAACCCACAAATGGGTGATAAGCCGTAAAACAAAATCAATTGATCAATCAATTGATCAATCAATTCTCTCTCTCTCTCTCTCTCTCTCTCTCTCTCTCTCTCTCTCTCTCTCTCTCTCTCTCTCTCTCTCTCTCATATACATGCCAAATTTCAGCTAAATTGTATATTTTATAATGCAACCACTCCTTATTTAAATAAGGAGTGGTTGTATTCCGTCCCAATGAAGTGGTTTCTAAATCAGAAGTTATACCTGGCCGCTTTTTTAAGCATTCTACGCGTGTAATGGGTTTGTGTCAACCGGCTTCAGACAGATCTAATGACACTTTTTCACCATTTGTAACATTTCTAATTCATTTCTAAATGTTTATATCGTACGGTAGTGTACTAATGATGAAACGTAATAAACAAATACGAAATTCACTTCGAAACTCTATTTGCATACAGTATATTTTAAATTCTTTTGCACTTTATTTTTTTCATTTTGCTTCATTTTTTAAAACAATCACAAAGTTTTTATACAGCGTTCATTAACGACAGTTTGGATTTTTTATTTTATTTCATGAGATTTTATAGCTGGTCGTAAATCCGGGTCGTTAACTTATTCGGGTAGGTCGTAAAGTGAGGAGTGTATGTATTAAGTTGATCCCAAAGTTTCATAATTTTTCAACAAAATGTTTTATTCATCTAAATTCATATTTTGAGTGATTTATTTGATATTTACGGCTTATCAACCTTTTGCAGGTTATTTAAAGATGTAAATTTTTGTTTACATTGTAAGAAAGTTTTGGAGATAATAATGGTTTAGTGATACAAGACCTACTAATTAATCCATAGCTGGGAGAAGAAGAGGCGGATGCATGCCTTTCCTAAAGCTGTTTGCGCGTAAATGAATATAACGAACCCAACTGGAATTGGAACTTGGTTCTCCGATTTCCAATTCCGTGCCGTTATCCATTTTACTACCCGCACATCCAAATTTACAACGCCTGGTATTCCCAAGCGATCACCCATCTAGGTACTGAGCAGGCTCAACGTCGCTTAACTTCGATGAACGGACGAAAATCGGTGTTTAAACGTTATATAACCGTAAGCTCAAAGACGCATAAATAAAACTTTAAAAAGATAACCATTCATTTTTTTTAAATTATTACGATACGAGTTTTTCTCTGTAACATGGTTGGCAAAAAAGTTAATTCTGTTTGTTTTTTTGTCGTTAGATAGCATTAAGAGTGTGTAAATCGCTCTTTGGGGTGGTTTGTAACACGTTATTTATCATCTCTCAGTTGCGTCTCTGTCTTTGGCCAGGGTGCCCTCAGGGGCGACTCCGTCAAAGAACAGAGTCGCAATTGAGGAAAATTATACTAAGAGGTGCCCAGCCCTGGGTAACAGCTGCCCGAAGCCGCGCGCTCTCATTGCACCAGAGAGTGGGATCGGTGCTCGCATCGAGGCCAACGCAACCGACGTTACTTGCCCGGGTGTGCGCGCTCGGATCCCCACCTTAAAAAAAGACCTTGTGTCACAACTCGTCTTAGTGGGGAGACAGGTTAAATACCTAGCATTAGTTTAATTAATTCAAGAAGATCGCTTTGTTTGTTTTGTAACTGTTGATATATTAACGTCTATTTTCTTTAAAACATTTTCAGAATTAGTATAAAGTGTACGAATACTGAAAATATTTACCGATTCTAACATTGAAAATAAGAAGCATTTTTAAAATCCGATTTGTGGGTTGTTTTTTTTTTTAAGTAAGCTAGTAGGCCGACTAAAAGTTGGATAATAATTTTTTTTTTTTTACTGAATTCACCCAATACAAGGACAAGGAGTCACTCATAGTTGAGTAACTTCAGTAACCCTCAACCATGGTTGAGGGTTACTGCATGAGGTGTTCGATATGAATATAAGAGAATGTAGAATGAAGAGGAGATTTTGAATATAGATAGATAGCAATTGACCCTTGAAGAGATTAAAATTATAGTTTTCAGGGAAGCATCTACATGGGAGTCTATTCCACAAAGTAGAAGATCTCAGGTAAAAAAAAAACTTGTTTAAGTAGAAGTTGCTCCTTACAATTAGGTCACAATACAGGTGAAATATAGGTGATTTGACTCAGTGGACATAGCATTGTGAATCCTAGCTCTAAAAGTCTGAACTGGTGCAACTAAAGAGTGAAACTCATTTGAACATTTTTTTTAATCATATCACCCCATGCAAGACAGTAAAGCCACTAAGACACAACGGGTTACTGGGTGGGGAAGAACAAGAAAAATAGAAAAACATTAGGGAGCGAGAAGACAGTAGACAGCGATTGACATTGCATTTTGAAGATCAAAGTTGGTTGGAAAGCAAGAAGCCGGAAGAGAGTTCCACAAACGAGAAGTGCGGAAAAAAGAAACTATTAGCGTAGAACTTACGGTTACATCAATTCAATTTAACTGTAAATTGACGAGACCTTGCCATCAGTCTAGTACTGCGTTTAAATTCATAAAGTGCCATAGCGAAGAGTCGATCAGAACAGTTACTATGAAAGTATTTATAGAAAAGGCACAGGGAAGCTACATTATGGCGGTGGGAAAGTAACTAAAGCCGAGACGCCAGGTCAGGACCAATAATATCGCAGATTCATTAGATTTATTAAGAATCTCTAAATATACAACAGGAGCAGCGGACCAGAATTCTTTGCCGTGGAAATAGCGATCGAGAAGTGAGTAGCTTGCAACGTTGTGTCTGTAGTAAAGGGGCTGTAGGGCGGGAAAATAAGTCACCATTACAAGACGTTTTTAAACGATTTTGAACCCGATGAAGGCAGAATTGAAGTGTGGATTGAACAGCTTTGCTCAATCAAATGTCCGTGTGAGTATGACGCGTCAGTAGTGGTTCACCTTTGGCAACGTTGATCAAATGAGCAGTTCCTACACAAGTAGATCAGCTCTTAGAGCACCGTGTAGTAATGAGTTTCTATGATCGACGCATTCTAACACCAACTGGAATGAACCGAGTAGTATCAACGCGGACCCTTCGTAATCGTCTTCTTGCAGCAAAAACTCCACTACGCCACATCGTGAGAGGGTCACCTCGGAAATCGAACAGCGCTCCATGATGAGAGCATGTTCGGATTAGGTAAGGTAAACCTGGAAGCAACATGTTCCAATCATCATAATATGGTATGCCATAAACTACAACTCGTCTTTATGTTTGTTTTTACTAAATATTCTTCCAATATAAAACCCAAGAGCTACTAAAGGTAGAGAGAGTTACTGAATGAGATAGTTATATGGACGTAAATAAAGGAAATGCAGGCTATTAGGATATGTAGGATAAATAACGATTGACCCTAAACTTGAAGAGGTTAAGAAATTGGGGAACTATCCCCCGGGAGACTGTTCTACCTACTAACCGTTCTACAGAAGAAGCCATCTGAGTGAAACTTCCTTCTTATCAATGGAATACGAAGAGAATGAAGACGATACGGCAAACATGAACAAACCTACCCGCAATAAGACGGAATGTCAAGAGGACGGTTTTTCCCATGACACCGCTTTTTTAACTCCCTTTATTCTTCTGCAATGTTTATTGTTTTGAAAAGCAATGATTAGAATTGGAATAAAACTTAAATATATCCTGAAAGTGAATTTATACATTGTAATGACAAAAGTACGCAGGTGTAGGCTTTAAGAAAGCCTAATTTAACTGAGAATACAGGGTTCGCCTATAGTGTTCTTTTACAGTCCCAGTAAACAGAAATAGCTCTCTCAAAGAGGATAGTAACAAAGCAAAGCGAGACCATTCTTGATTATTCATAACATTCAAATTTAAGGAGGATTTTCAATGGCTTTCCAAACGTTCCTTTTTTATTATTTTTGTCTTCGTAGGAAAGTGGTTTACCGTAACGTTTTCTACGGCTTGAGTCGTCTTCCTGGAATGGCTGCTACCAAAGACTAGAAAGTCCAGTCTCCCCTACTGTTTCACGCCTATATCTAGAGGAAGAACAAATGGATTCATGCCTTTCCCAAGGGCCTTAGTGATTAAATGAAGACTTGAACGGATTTTGAACTCGGTTAGCCGATTCCATTTTTCATGCCTATGACGTTTATGCTGACCTCACAGAACACAGGAAAACATTTTAGAACTCGGTTGGTCTTTTCTACCGCCATATTCACTTGATCCCTCTGCATCAACCGGCAAACAACCATATCACGTTAAAACACCGGTTCCTATACGATCACTGAAGTTAAGCAATGTCATGCCAGGTCAGTACCTAGATGGATGACTGCGTGGGAATACCCGGTGCTTTAAACTTGCATGTGCGAGTGGCGTAATGGATAATGGCTCAGAATTGTTATTCGGAGAGCCGAGTTCCAATTCCAGTTGGGTTCGTTATATTCACCTACGCGTAAATAACCTCGTGAAAGGTATGAATTCACCTCCTCTCCCCCTATCTATGGGGTAATTTGTTAGTCTGGCATCACTAAATCATTATTATCTAAAAAACAATTATCACAATCTAAAAATATTTTCTGGCTTTAAATAACCTGAAATGGTTGATAAGCCGTAGAGAACGAAACAATCAGTCAATCAATTTGTACTAAACGATTACTATCTTTTTCTATCGCTTCAAAACTCTTCGACGGGGGAAACTTTCTTTAATGAGAACCAGATTCAAGTGTTTGTCAAAACTTTTTTACATCAAAATCTTTGTAGTTTTACATAAAAGTTGTGGAACCGCTACATCATAAGTGGCAACAAGTCATTGTAAATAATGGCGAATATAGAATTTAATGAAATGACATTGAACTCTTTTTTGATGAATAAAATTTATAAACAAAACCTAAAATTTGTTTATGACTCAACCTACTAGATCAATTCAATATTCATCGATGTGTTCGCATTTTTGTTTATCCACATCAAGTTTAATTTATACCGTAACTTTTTAGATTATGTTAACTGTCATTTGTGAGAGGATTTTGCTTTTCCTTTGGGTAATCAATATATTTCGTAATCACTAATCAAAATATTATATTTAGGCCCGGAGAAATGTTTAAGCATACCACGTGCCTGAAAAAAAATTCCCACTGACACAAAAATAAAACACGTACATTAACCATCACAATCCACCACCACTTGCTCGTGTAACCTTTCTGAAATTATTTTGATTGTGAGTAAAGCGCCTACGTGCGGATAAAAAATGAATTCAGCAAATACACAAAAATAGAAAGGGGCGTAAGACAAGGATGCGTCTTCTCGCCGGACTTATTCAACCTTTACATTAAAGAAATCCTGACAGAATTAGGAGTCCTACCAGGATTCATTACAGGCGGCCACAATCTTAAGAATATAAGAAATGCAGATGACGACAGGGACTGCTGCAGAAGGTAGTAAAGGAAAGCGTGAAGAAAGGACTAAGGCACCAAGAAAAAAGTATGTACGGTGGTCTGCAAAAGAAACAGCCGAAAATGCGAATTACAAATTGGAAATACCAAATAACACCAATGCAAATTTAAATTTAGCTAAAAGCTAAGCAAAGTATTAAGAAACAAGAAAATTTCATTAGAAACAAAGAAAAACGTACTGAACTGTTACTTGATATCTATCCTCCTATATGGCAGTGAATGATGGACAAATTCTGTTATAGATGAACAAGAGGCAACAGAAATGTAGTTCTACGGAAGGATTCTGAGAATACCGTGGACTGAACATGTGAGCAACGACGAAGTTTTAGATAAAATGGAAACAAAAAAGACATACTTAGCATCAGAAAGAGGCAGCTGAAATTTCTAGGGCACATCCTGGGGAAAGAGGGTTTTGAAAATTTGACACTCAAAGGGCATATTGAAGGTTAAAGGAAAGCCGTGCCTAATCTACCTAACGAGCTTGTGTAAATGGTTGGCAGAGCAAGGATTAGCAAAAGGACAAAATTCGCTAAGGGCTAAAAAGAACAGGAAGTTGTGGAAAGCTATGAAGGCAGGCAATACCTAAGATTAAGTAGCATAATCTTACCCTCAGTTTCAAATGTTTGGCTTTGTGATAGACTCAACTCAGTAAAAACAAAACAATCTACCTTGTGGATGAGATAGTTGCATATTTCCTACCAGTTTTAGAGGCTGGATTTCAAGTCAAGCTCAAAGAGCAAAATTCTGAATGCTGCATTTCAAGATACAGTAGACCATCGGTTGTTTAATACACCAACTGCCAACGAGGGGGGATAACTTGTAGTTGTCAGATTTTATTACAATGTCGACCACGAGTTATCTCGTTTTGGTGGTCTTGCTATCAAGTTTCCAACCACAAGTTTTTTGTTGTTGTTTTAAAGGTAAATAATTGGTTCTGTCGTCTAAGACAGGAGTAAAAAATATCATACTGGAAACTAAAAGTAAACTTTTTATGGGAAACATTTATTGAAAATATAACACATAAACGAAATATTTGAAAAAAAATTTATTGCCTAATTTTAAAATGGAGTGAATCATGCTCGGCATCACCTTACGTAACAAGAAAATCAACACCTGGATTCGACAGCAGACTGGATTGAAATACATAATCAAGACCATCAAGAAGGGCAAACATAGATGGACTGCTGGCCATGTGTTCATCTCAGAGACAACAGACTGGAGACAGATTGAAGACAGACCGGACACCAAGACAGTGGAAATGAACTAGAAGGTGGCCTGGGTAAAATGGCGCAACAACCTGGTGGGGTGGGGGGCAAAATGGTGGAGGGCAATCAGGTAGGAGTGAGAAGGCCCTGTATTTTGAAATTGGCTATTATAAAGTTTGATTGTTTATTGGTTTATTTTGTTTTACCGTAAATCAACCTCAAGTGTTCATTTAATGCTGACAAGATATTTAGGATAGGTTCGTATCAATAGAATATGTATTCTTTGTAAGAAATCAGTTTGTAGATCAGGTTTTTTGTAAAGACGGTTTTTGTCGAAAGTCAAATGTATTGCTGGTAAAGTTGTTATTTTTTAAATATATTTCTGGTAATTTTTTTAAAAAAATGTATTGCTGGGATTTTTACTATAAAAATCTATTTTTATACTTTCATAGTGTTTTGACCCCAGTTTGGGGGTTAACTATTTGACCATAACTGGGACCCTAACAGGTTCTACCACCCCAGATCAGGGTAAACCTGGAAACAAAAGCAATTAAGAGGCAGTTCCACGCTCCTCAAAACTTCCCGGGGCTTGCTGCCGGATATAGTTTATCGTCATACTCAGGACCCTTGGCGTCTGAAGTCAGCTTTCGTAATTGACCTCTGGCAGACAACGTGTTAATATGATGCAACCTTTCTAATTCCTATTTTCCAATACTTGGCTTTATGTCAGGCTGAGATAATCTTATTAAAACTAAAATCAATAAGTATTGGCAATAGATATTATCCCCCGATAAATTTTGGTTACGCAAGAAACTTCGAATATATTTTTCATTAAAGTGCTCATTAACTCAATTCGAATTGCTTTCCATGGTTTTCTGCTTTGTATTTGAAAAAGGAAAAGAGAGATGAACCTATGTAATATCAATCTTTCTATATAGCATGGTGGACAATTTCCTCACAGATGAAGAGAAGACTAGAGGCAATAGAAATGTGGTTCTCCAGAAGGGTGCTGAGAATACCACGGACGGGGCGTGTAACCAATATGGAAGTTCTAAAGAAATTGGAATCTAAAAGGACATTATACTTAGAATTAGAAAGGGTTTTCGGAGAATTGATTCTTAACTGTCGAGCAATGTAGACGTGTTTTCTTCGTGTTTGGAAACTGCTCCACATTGGAGAGAGAGAGAGATTGAGGGAGAGAGGGAGGGAGAGAGAGGGAGAGAGAGAGAGAGGGAAAGAGAGAGGAAGAGAGAGAGAGAAAGAGAGAGGGAGAGCAACCCCACTGGCTAGTTACGTCGACGTTAATAAAATAGCTAAGTTAAAATTCGCTTTGCTGATGTCTTTCATCTCTGAACCCAAACCGACTAGCGATCACCGGCCGAGAGAAGACGAAAGAGAGAAGGTACAACCTATGAATAAATCGACGCCGTCGCTCAAGAGTTCTCCAGCACGAGTGGGCTATACATCACTATGCCTAGTAAATCACTATTAAACCCAATTGGTTTACCAATACAATGCTCTAGTGACCAATCACTGATAGAATTACACAGCCTCACATGTTAATAAATAAAACTGTTCATATGAGTAACTTTGTATTAATCATTTGCTGTTGTTCTCCGTTGATTTGTTCTACTACATAATGCTGTTCTGAAATAGTGAAATTTACCAGAATATCTAGCACAAGTATATGGGAAAGTGACCAGGTCTCAGTGCTGAGAGGGTTTAAAAGAAACTGGGAAATTAGTAGCACTGGTAATTCAAAGTATCCTCCCCCAAAAAAGTAGCAAGTAAGTAGCAAAATACAAAACCTAATAGGACTGTGCTTTCAAAAGTAACCTCAAAAGTCTCAATGATTTAGTACAATTGCCTTCAATACTATAATACTGATATCGAGTTACAAATTCCAGTTGGGCTGTCAGTTGCCTTTATATCAAAGAGTAAATTTCCAGAAGACGGTTTTTAAAACTTAACAAATACCTTCACCTATTTCCAGCCGGTACATCAGTACAAAATGAATCTGTCATCAAAATATGTCGAAAAAGTAATGGTTCACTTAATTGGGAGACTGTCTGAAAGGATCATATCGGGTAGTTAACATTTACCAATATTCTGAGTTTGGAGAGGGGTCATATATATATATATATATATATATATGTGTGTGTGTGTGTGTGTGTGTGTGTGGACATTGACGTCAACACCCGATCTGTTTTATGCTAAACGCAATCGTCAGGTCATGACAATTGCGTTTAGCCTCAGACAGACTGTCTCCTTTGGATGTTGACTTCAATGTCCACACACATATATATATATATATATATATATATATATATATATATATATATATATATATATATATGTAACTAGCAGAACAGACAGTTACCTTGCCTAATCCTTGGCTTGGGTTGCAACTGATTTATGAGAGGACGCGTTCTGATTATAATTTGGTGACCTTGTGCCATATTATATGCACCTATTCTCTGTATTTGGTTCTTCCAAAAAGTGATTCTACACAAGCCTTTGCCAAAATAATGCAACCATATGTGCGAGTAGAGTGGCTGTTCAATTATAAGGATTGAGTTGATGTACCTTCATACGTCGAAAACGATGGGAGAATTCAGTATATATATATATATATATATATATATATATAAAATTAGCAGATCAGCTGGTTTTAACCTTTCGATATCTTCAGCCGATTTCGGTCAATTGATTTCCTAATGCTTTATTTTTTTTTAAAATAATAATAATGAGTGCTATATTATTTTACTGACGATTAACTTTTCTGTTATTATATATGTGTTTGTGTATGTGTGTGTGTGTGTGTGTGTGTGGCGTGCGCGCACGAGCGCGCGCGCACGCCACCTCCCGCGAGTGTGTATGTACAGAGGTATGTATATGTGTAAAATATGTAATTTTTCCTATTATAAAAACTCATAAAACTAAGGAAATATTGTTTTAAACATTTACCCCCCCCCCCAGCAAGACAATAAAGTCACCAAGACGTTACTGAGCGTGAGAGAGTATTATGATTGAATAGGGAGTTTGGTCCTCACAGGGTGCTCTGCACTTTCGGCCTTGTGCCACATCTAAGCTACGCTCGGAAAATCACCATGTCACTCTGGCGGGGTGTAATTGTAAGCAAGCTTGTCTCCCTAAATCTATTACGACTGAGTAGTGAGTTCGATCCTCACTGGGTGCTCCATACTTTCGGTCTTGTGCCACATCTAAGCTACGGTTTGAAAATTACCACTAGACCGGAACATTGTTGTTGTTCTTACTAGCACACACAACGGCCATTGTTAAGTAGACCACAGAATTGGGAAAGTTTAAACTGATAATTGTAACTTGACAAACTTAGGTTTCTACATGAAAAAATCGGTTTCTATCCTGAAAATCGATTCTTTCTTTATTTAAATTTTGACTTTTCAAGTTGTGTATTGATGTGGTGACTACCGTAGCGAGAGGCTAAGAAGATTGATGTGTGAAAGCGCGGATGGTGAAGTTATGCAACAAAACATCGGTATTAACATTTGGATTCTTGTCTTATGATAATACGTAAATTATCTTGAGTAATTGTGAAACTTTTCCATGAGTGCCAGACACAGCGTACACGCTTTTGATATTTTGATTTAGAAAAAACATTTTTCTCAATTTACATCAATCAGAGTTAATATTTACAAATGAGCTGATTAGATTTATTCGCTTTCGGTATCGACAAAAAGCAGAATTGATATTAATGCGTTAGCAGCTTTTTTTTATTATCTAGATTTACCTAGTTTAAGAAATAACAGGTGTAAAAAAAAGTCAAAAATATAAACGATTTGGAAATAAATAGAAAATATCTGTCAGTATGGGAAAATCCTCGCTAATATCGGATTCATTAATCAATTGTCATTTCTATTTCACAGGACCGTATAGCTTTATGCGTTGGATTTGTTCTTTTTTTAGAAGCCGGATTTTTCATCAAATTTGTTTGTTTTCGTTCCAACAAATTTTAAATCTCTTTAACATTTACACTCAGCAAAATCTTTTCTTTTTTTTTTCAACTTTTGCGTTGATATATAATTATAAATCCCGATATTGTTTATTCTATAATAAAATATAATGTGACATAAATGTAGTTCTCGGTCAATCGGTCACGCAACCTGGTTTCCTCTATTTAGTAATGAGGAATTTATGTAATAATGGCACAGATAATAATGACACAAGTGGAAAAAATCTCCATCTGATATTAGTTGATCTTATCTGTTCTATATACCTGTATCCTTGG
Source organism: Acanthosepion esculentum (assembly GCA_964036315.1). Classification (NCBI taxonomy): domain Eukaryota; kingdom Metazoa; phylum Mollusca; class Cephalopoda; order Sepiida; family Sepiidae; genus Acanthosepion; species Acanthosepion esculentum. The sequence continues at coordinate 19,063,318 of OZ038491.1, forward strand.
AAGCAAATCTTCTCTTTTTACCTTTATTACTTAATATGACTTCCATGATAGGGTTGTGATAGAGACACTCAGATCAATGGTTTCTACTTTACGGTTCACGGACAAGTGGACCAGAAACAAATAAACAAACTGTCTTCTGATTAGAAATTTAATTTTAAATAGCTTAAAATGAAACAGCTATTGATGTTTAATTTTAAGCTCTTTAAAGACTGTGTTTGTCATTTGGGTCATTTTTTTCTTGTTTTCACTTGTGTCATTATTACCGTTTAACAGTAATGAGATATTCCGTTATAAGAGGAGCTTTTACTCGTCACAAATAAGCGAACACGCCTCGTGTTACCACAACAAAATATTATCTCATTATTAAATTGACAAAATCAAACTGTTAATATATTACTTTTAATTTTTGCTTCGTGTTAGCTTTCTTTGGAGATTTTTGCGTTTGTTGATGTTATGGGACATTACCTATAACGACAGTGAACTCTTCCTGACACTATAAATACTACGCCTCTCAAGAGGAAAGTGGGAATCGAGTCAAGCCAATAGTAGTTCACTCCAAACCAGACTGACGGTCATACTAACACCTTCAACATCTTGTATTATTATTCTGTTTAATATATCTTTGTTATTTCTACTCTTGTGTTCGTGTTGTTCTTCCTTGGCCCTAACCTTGGATCATAACAGTGGCGACGAGGATATTGGACCATAACAGTTGATTTTAAAACCAGAATTCTTACTTGCAGGCAACAGCAGAGTTAATTGCATCGGTACCAATGAGCAGAACACTCATACAGAAAATAAAACCAATGCACTTTCAGAATTACTTATAAATTTCCATCATTTCTTGTCAATATGGGTAATTATTTGATGGACCTTCATGACACAGGAAAACGTGGCTCTCTCGAAATCAAAAAATAATATATATATATATATATATATATATATATATATATATATATATATATATATATATATATATATATGGCCTGACGATTGCATCTAACATGAAACAGACTGTCGCCTCTAAGTGTTGACTTCTATGTTCACTTTTATATTTACACACGCTCTATCTCTGATATCGAGCACTTTATCCCATAAATATAGCACACTTTAAGACTATATTTCTTCATATATATATATATATATATATATATATATATATATATATATATATATATATATATATATATAAAGACAAAAGGGAAATGTGTATGTGTGTGTGCCTAATAAACAAAACTGAGTAAGTTGTTGTTGTTGAATTTCTTTATTTGTTTAGATTTATTTATTATTTTTATATTAATATAATTATTAATTATTATATTATTTTAATTTGATAAATTATTAATGTACTTATTTCTTGTAGGTTTTGATTTAAACGTTTTGTTTTTATTATTTTTTAAATTCCCGATTATGCCTGTTGGCTTGGTAAAGAAATATTTTTAAGAAAGGAGATATTTGAAAGAATACAAAAATCCAGCGTGCAGATTAACAATTTGTCAAATTCGATAGCAACACTCAAGAACTTCCCGTCTAAGTAAGTTATTTTCTCTTTTTTATAAATACGATATTCTTTAGATCGAAATTGTAGTTGAACATATTTTATAATTAAGGCGTTAAATGTATTACCTCTGTGTATGATTTAGCATTGAATTACATCACTTAGCATCCTCCATAGTTTACCTTCACATTCATAATTCGCCTTAAAAATATTTTTGAGCGTTCTGAAATTTTTAAAACTTTTTTTTACTTCTGTTTATGTTTCATGTTTCCAAATAAAATCCTTACACTTGCCTTGATAAAGTCTATCAGAGGACGAAACGCGTTGGTAAAGAAAAGTTTCCTTTTGTTTTTATTCACATTGTCTTTTTACAGATACATTTTATTTATATCCAAATTTTTCATACATACACGCGCGCGCATATATATATATATATATATATATATATATATATATATATATATAGTGTAGCGAACCCTCTGGAGGGGGCTCGATATAACATGGTCTGTGCGCCCCAATAAGAGATAGATGTCACAAGAGGCCAACAGCGGTAACAGTTTGTTTCATCCTTAAGTGCAATCGTCAGACTATGCGCGCTGTGTTTTTGCTCGACTATTTATATATACAAGTCAGTGATGCAATACAGGTAGGCCTATTGAATTATTCTAACAGGTATTTAGGTGGGCGGTGATGGTTATGTTTCTATGCGCTGTTGAGTGGAAATAATTTCGGATTCGGATGCAGTTTCTTATAGTGTTGTTTCCTTAAATGCTACTTTTTCACTGTAATCAGAATAGATACTTTTAAAATTTTACTTGTTATAATTTCAGCTTTTTAATATAATTTTCGTTCGATTTGATTATATTTTGTGAATCTTAATTTGATTATATTATGTCAAGAATTAAAATTAATGATTTATTTTGCCTTTAAGTAGAAAGAAGAGATTTCGACTCGATGCTATCCGATAGTGTACCAAATCAAATCGTTTGGGCCTAACATATATAACAAAAAAACTGCCGAGTGTTTGATCTACGCTCATCGCTACAAGTTCGGTTCTTTTCACAATAGCTTACTAAAAGTGTATTTGTTGGCAAAAACCTATATATTATATCTTAAAGGAAAATCTAGGGCAGGGCTTCCCAACCTGGGTGAGATTGCCCAACGGTGGGCGATTTCACATGTTGGGTGGGTGATTAGAAATTTTGGAGGGTGATATAAGAGTTTGGGTATTCAAAAATATTTTAACATATGCAACCTGAAAAAATATTCAAAAGAGATATGCAAAGAACCGGTATAAAAAAAGAAAATAACAAATTTGAAGCTAAACGGAAATAACTAAGTCACATTCCTTGATAAGATCTAAATATCACCACAAACAAGGAATATTTTGCCATTTTCTATACTTTTGAGAAGGGTCATTAACATTCAAATAGTTCTTCAGACGAAATAACATTTTTGGGGGATTTTTGTTCTTGGAGACCAAGAACAAAAATTAGTTGTTAAATTTTTATTAGTTGCTAATAATGTATATTCTTTTTAATTTTATAATTATGAACAAAAATCATTTAATTTAGCTTCATAAATACGGGGTCGTATTATACTCAAGAAAATATGGTAACTGGCACATAGCTGCAATGAGGATCAAAATTAATAATCTTCAGTGATCTACAGAATAAGTTTTTTTTCAATGATCTGCATCAGGGCTTCTCAACCTGGTCAATATCACCCACCAGTGTGTGATTTCAACTGTTGAGTAGGTAATAAGCAACTGAACAGAAAATGATGGGTGATTGTAAATTTAAAAAGGCATTTCAACATATACTACTTGAAAACAAATATTCAAAGGAGATATGCAAAGAACTTGTATAAAAAAAATTGAAAGCTAAATGAAAATAACTGGTTCAGATTCCTTGATAAGATCTAAATATCCCCACAAACAAGGAATATTTTGCTATTTTCTATACTTTTCAGAAGGGTCATTAATATTCAAATAGTTCATATAAATATAAATCAGATAAGGGGAGACCAAGAACAACAAAAAAATATTCGCTGTATTTTTATTATTTGATAGTAGTGTATATATTTAAGTTTATAATTATGAACAAAAATTGTTTAATTTTTTGTCGACACTTACAACACTAACACTAATCATAAAAATAACCTTAACCCTAAAGCTAACTTTATATATATTGTTTTCAATGGTCAAGTTTGCTTTGTTTTTTTATTAATACGATGGTAGCAGTAGCAGCCGCAGCATCTCAGCATTATTTGTTACCTCCCTTTGGTATATTTTACTACATCATAATCAGTTTATGAACCAGTAACAAACTTTTACCAACCAATTTTAGTATGTTTTTGATTGTTTCCTATACAAGTGGGAGGTGGAAAATTGTTCCATGTGAAAGTGGGCGATGACGCAAAAATGGCTGTGAACCCTTAATATAGGGTATCTTCACCAAGGTAAATGACTTAGTGTTGTGTTTAATATGTAAAATATTTCATTTTAATCATAAATATATGCATGGTGCGACGGGTAAATTGTCATCTAAATGATGCAAAAATGAAAATAACACTGACACCTCATTTTAACAGATATAGTTACCAAACTTACACAAAAATATCTTGAAATACTAAAGACTAAATTTATTTAATGAAATCGCCATTGGCTTCAATCACGGCCCCCAGACAACTTCGGAATCTCCTGCAACACTTCTGGACGGTCTCCTTGTTCAAGTTGTTGAATGCCACCATAATCCTTGCATTCAGTTCATTTTGGGAGTTTTGTTTGTCTATCTCGCTCAACTGCGCTCCACACATAATAATCAAGGTAGTTGTAGTCTGGAGAGATAGGTGTCGCAGTTAGCTCCCCTTCATTTCCTTAACCCTTCACCAGGGGTCTCTCTCTCCCGGGAGTATAAATACGGGCTGACCTTTCGCCTCTTTCTCTCTTTTTCTCTGCTTACGCGCACGTGTGAGCAACTACGTCGATTTCGGCCGCGGGCCGAAACCTCGCACGTGGGGCGAGGTACAAAAAAACTTTCTCTAAAAATTTCCATCAGGATGAACGCACCTACACACAAATTAAATGTGACGAAAATTAATTATTTCGAAATATCGAGGACAAGTGACAACAAGTCTGAATTTTCAAACAACTTTCTACGGTATTTTCTACCGCACGGCACCATGGAAGCAAACTCAAGCTTCACTGGATGAACGCACACTTCTCTCTGGACGACTCACTGTTCCATTACATACGATGCGACATCACTGTGAAAAATTTGCATGCACGTTATTCGTCGCTACAAATATTGCAAATTCCACATTTTCTCGCTACTTGCAACTGGTCATTGCAATCGCATCCTGTCAATCCTGAAACTCAAAAGCGCGCGCAAACAATTAATTCTACACCACGTGGCGACATCTTACGCCATTGCTTGCTTACCATGCCTTAACATTATTTCGAACGATCCACTGTTTCGAAATCATTCTTCGAACGACTCACTGTTTCGAATCACATTTTCAACGCATCTTTCAAATAAAATTTGCTGCAAAGTTTACTTAATCACGAATAAGCGAATTTTATTTTTCAACCTCGCCATGACATTCAACAGATGGCCTGCGCAAATTCGACTCACTGAATTTTGCAGATATTCGACATCCAACAGATCGCCTGCGCAAATTCGACTCACAGAATTTTGCAGATCTTCAGAGAAATAAGCTAGCTTCTCAACCAATTCGGCGATTTTTGCTCAACACACTTAGGCATTTTATTCAACACAACGTCACTGACAAACTCACGCGTACAGTACGACGAGGACAGCAAACAGGTTGACGGGACGACAAATTCAACTCAAGGTGAACAAAAGCTGAACACTACCGACGTTTCTCTGACTCACTAGAGAAATACAAAGCACATTTCGTCGAAGCACGCATCGCAACAACGGACACATTTTCTTTTCAGCACACACGAACAATATTTAAAACTTTTCACATGTTAAAAGTTCGTTTTTTCTCACTTTTAATCCAGAGGGGAGGTATTGTCGCAGTTAGCTCCCCTTCATTTCCTTAACCCTTCACCAGGGGTCTCTCTCTCCCGGGAGTATAAATACGGGCTGACCTTTCGCCTCTTTCTCTCTTTTTTTCTGCTTACGCGCACGTGTGAGCAACTACGTCGATTTCGGCCGCGGGCCGAAACCTCGCACGTGGGGCGAGATACAAAAAACTTTCTCTAAAAATTTCCAATATGTGAACTCTTACACACAACCAGCGTTTCCCATATTCTGGGAAAACGCTAAAACAAAATTCACAACCGTACGGACATTCAAAACAACACCCACACCAACAACTTTCCATACAGACTGTAACATTTTATTCATGTCTTCAATGTATTGTAACTTGTATTTTAATCTATTTGTAATTCACGTATTAATATATATTTGTTTTGTACATATATATCGGTCTTGTTTGCTTTCTTTTGCTTTCTTTGGACTCCATTAAAGTCCAACATTTTTATGTAGCTGGACCGGCCAGCGGAAGCCATAACCTAGAGATAACTCATCTTCTCTTCTTCCATTCACACCCGCCGGTCCACTACATAGGTGACTAGATTTAAAAGGTGATGTGGTCGCAGAAAATGTCTGACAGCCATAACTGGGTTGTCATGCTTATGTGGCACGGTGCAGAGTTCTGTTGCCAGACACAGGGTCTTCCAGCAACCACCCTCTTGACCCAGGGCAGCACTGTCTCCTCAAGGCACTTGATGTAGGCCTCCGTGTTGAGTCTGAAGCCCTGTGGGAAAATGAATGGAGTCATAACGTCGCCATCACTAGTGAACACTACAAACACCTTCGTAATCACCATTAGACTCATTCAACTGTTTCCAAATCTTCTGCACTGTCTTCAGATTGACACTCTTTGAAATATTCTTATTGGAGCTTCCGGCGTGAATGCCAAGAAGTACAGCATGCCGTTTTCAAATTTATGGTGGAGTGGATTACGTCATGGCGCTCTTTTTCTTACAGAGGGTGCCCAACTGACCCTACTATACTGTGCAGTCGACAAAATCAAAAACAAACAACGCACTTGAGCGAAATTAAAAATATAAAATGGTGGCAATTTACCCATCGCTCCCTGTATAGACTTTTTCTCCATCAAACAGCATTTTGTACATCCCCGATCGTATTTATATGCGTTCTCTAGCCAAATCCGCATCTGCGCCTGAAAAAAATGTTTAGTTGGTCACGTGATTCGCGACGTGACGTGTCTTCAGTCAATCACGTTTTGTTACTGAATAGTAGAGACGTGACATTGGTCAATATAAAGCAGCATGTCAGACTTGCAACGTGAATGAACGAGGGTCATATCAAAGAAAAAAGTGAAAAAAAGATTTTAAAATACCTTTTATTTAAATGTTAGACATGTGATTTAATATCCTTTTCGTTAATCTTCTCACAGAGGAAGAGTTTTTCTTTTCTTTCTCTGGCATTTTGCTGTCGGTCGGTCGCCCTGAACGATCCTCATCTTCAGCCGACATTTGAATTACGCGTGCCACTCAAAGATTTATGTTCGGCATAATGTTCGCCAAAAGTCTGGGAATCATTTGAAACGACATAATCAGCTTGGGAATTTTACGATACCTCCCTATATATATTTCACGACGACAACATTACACATGTCGGATTCAAGTTCTATTGCACAATATTTAAAAGAACATTCCTGTCCACATTCACGTTTTAGAGAAATATTAATTGACAATACAAGTATAATCCATCATGAAAATAAAAAAACAAAAACTTCAAATTCTTGAAAATATAAAAAAAAAATACAACCAACGCTAAATAAGATTATTTATGAGTATAGCAACAATGTTTTAAAATGCCTATAAAAACAATGTTTTGGAATACTCAAATTGTAAACATTTTTTAAAATTCCAGGTTGAGTATTTTAATAATAAAAAAATATAAATTAAGTTATCTCATTTACATATTCTTAACGTTAATTTTTAAATTGTCTATAAAGAAGTGCGTTTTATGCGCATTTACAAAAATATTTACAACTATCAATTACATTATATTTTTATCTTAGCAATTCACCCCGAAGATGATCTTGGATGAGATTGAAAGTACTTGGAAAAATAAAAGGAATAAAAAAAACTACGGCGTCTTTCTTAATCAGTTTAATAATAATACTAAGAAAGCGATCCGTGAATTTGTGAGGATTAAAATAAAAAAATAAATAGACATATGTCTAGTTTATTCAACCAAACATGCTTGAATGAAGATATTGTCGGAGTTAGCTCCTCCTCAGTTTCCTTAATCCTTCAACAGGGGTCTCTCTCCCCTGGCTATAAATACTGGCTGACCCTTCGCCTCTCTCTCTTTTTCGACTCAGGCCTTGGGCCGCTACCTCGCGCGGAGTTGAGGTAAAATCCCTCTCTTTTTCACTTAGGCCAATATGTGACCTCTCACAGATACAGCGTTTCCCAAATTCTGGGAACGCGCTAAGAACAATACACGTACGTACGAACACTTACAACACACGCACATAATTCTCCATACAAACTCTATGTAACTGTTCATGTCTTTGTGTAACTCGTTATTAATATATATTTGTTTACACATGTATATCGGTCTTGTTTGTTTTCTTTGTCTTCTTTGGACTTCATTAAAGTCCGACATTCCCATGTAGCTGGACCGGCCAGCAGGAAAGTTTAACCACCTGATATCTCTTCACATCTTCACCCCCACGGTCCGCTACAATATACTACCTAAATATATATATATAAATAAATATGTATGTATGTATGTAAGTAAATGTAAAAACGGTTTAAGTGTAGCGTCAATCGACATCTCCAGTTGCCTTGATCTATCCACTTCCCTTCTCCACATTCTTTCATTTTTCATTCCTATCTGCTCTCGCTCCGGATCTTTTGTGGCCCCCTTGCCTTGATCGACCCACTGTCTTTCTCTTTCTCCACATCCCCTCCCTTGCCACTCCTATCTGCTCTTCCTCCAACCCTTCTTTAACCCCTTGCGTGATAGTGGCCTCCGGCCTTGCTTGGGGCGATATGATTAAAAAAAAAAAAAAAAAAAAGTGGCGACAATCTGTTTCATGCTTGGATGCGCTCTTCAGGCCTGAAGATGCGTTCAAGCATGAAACAGACTGTCGCCGCTTATTGTTGACCTCAGTGTCCCATTTTACATTTACATACGCTCTATCTCTTATATTGAGTACATACATTTAACCATAAATATAGCATACCTTAAAACGATATTTGATATGTTTCGCTGCTCGGAAGTGGTCTAAAGAAAATCTTTTTTCTGATGACGCTGATTAATGAAAGATGTCTTTAGTTTTACAAAATGCTTCAAATATTTACCATTTCGTCGGATTCTCAACCAAATAAAAATCATGGAAATCAGGTCCCTTATCTTATGACAGCCTCTTCTTCGTGTTTCACGGAATTTAACGCCTCTCTTCATCGCGGAAACAGCCAGGAGAAACGTGAACTGATTTTTATTTCTTAATTATTATGAATACTTCATTTCTTGAAATGAAGCACTATTAATTACATTGGCCGCATGTCTTAAAAGTGTCATCTTCCAAATTTATCCTAGTCGACCGCTTTTTATTGAAAGAAACTTTGTTGCTTATATATAATCAATAAATTAATAAAAATCCAATCCATTTATCTCTCGACCAACTTCAAAGTTTTACGGACACACTGGATCAGTTAAAGCTATGCTAACATGGTAATAGATTTATCTGACTCTGATGAGCGGTGTGTTCGCGAAACTTTGAAGTCGGTCAAGAGATAAGTCGATTTAACCTTTATTAATTTATTGACTATTGCCACTCTAGTTCTTTGTTAATCACTTCCTTTACCAAAATTCTAGTAATTATTTTTTTATGTATTTTGATAGGTGCTATTGATTTGTATTATATATACCGGACGTCCCCCCAAAATTGACACCATTTTGTATTTGTAACATTGCGTTAGATTATCTTCCGCTTCTATCTTAATTCTGAAATGTGTTTTTCAGTACATCCTGTAAGTATAATCGATAATTTCCTTTTGCTTTTTACATTAAGATTCATCATGTACAAATTCCGGGTTCACTCAAGGTAGATGGTTACTTTAGTGGGTAGTTTATAGGAATAGGGCGGAAGATAACGGTTAACTCTAGACTTGAAGAGGTTAAGATTGTAGTGATCGGGGAACATCCTCTTAAAAAAGAGAAGCACATTATCAGATTGGCATTCTCCCAGTTCTTTAAGGTTTCGAAATTGACAGAAGTCTTTGCGTCCAATATTTCGCTGATAATGGACAGTTTTGCAATGAAACCAAAGATGGTGGACTTGGATTTAATGAGCTTGGTTTCATCACCTTGCAGTTGGAGGTTCAGGTTGTTGAACTTCGCGAGAATGTCAGCCAAGTGGACAACATGGGGCTTGATGGCTGCGAGTTGTTCTGCAAGCGGACGAATTGTAAGAATTTAACGACAGAGTTAAAGAGCGAGAAAAGGCGAGCAAGGAAGTTTCCTTTAGAAAGCCATTGCACTTCTGTGTGTAGTAGGAGCGTCTCAAATTCTTCGTCGTTTTCAGAACACAACTGTTTGAAAAGCCGCGAATTCAACTGATTTTGTTCACATCTGCCATCGCGGTGGTCAGAGAAGCGTTTAGATTTGTCGATGGATGATGCAGAAAATGATCATAAAGTGCTTGCTTGAGAAATGCGATGAAACCACGGTACCGCCCAACCATAGTGAAGCACAGTCTGTTGTATATGCAAGAAGGTTTGGTATTTTTTTTCTGCTTCAAAAATTCCTCCACTGTGCGAAATACAGAGTGTCCTTTAGGATCAGTTTCCATCGTGCGGGCAAACAGCAGTTCTTGATATAGTTTCCCGCCATGAATGAATTGTGCATAAGCCAAGAGCAGAGATTCGTTGTTGAACAAAGTTGGTTCGTCTAGTCGCAAGCTAAACAACGTGTTTCTCAAAATGTTGCAAAGTATTTTTTCAGTATCGCCGGCCATTTTGTCAATGCGCCTCTGTACGATATTATTGTTCAAAGAGATAAGCTTTCAAAACTAGTTCAGGTATTTCTGCCGAACATTTGGCATAACTTCACGAATGACTGGTGCGACCAAAGTTTCCTCATTCGTATTAGCTTTGCCTGCCTTGGCAATAAGGAGGGTAATGTTTTAAGAAGCGTGTAGCGGACCATGGGTTTACGCGTTATTAAATTATGAACACGTGAGTTCATTCCTGCTAGAAAAAGGTACACTACAAGAACATGGCGAGATTGAATCCACCATAAAGAAGTGTAAAGAAAACCAACAAGACCGATATATATATATATATATATCAACAAATATATGTATTAAACAACAAAATTTACAATGGACATAGACATTGTGTTTATGTGTGAACGTAAAGAGTTTGTATTTTGGTGAATGTTCGTACGTACGTGTATATGTGTATTTCATGGCGTTTTCCCACAAGTGGGCAAAACGCAGATCTCTGCGAGAGATCACATTTTTAAGTGTGTCCGCTGAAACGCAAAGTAAAAAGAGAACGAGGCAAGAAATCGCCCAGTATTTATAGTGTAGGAAGTGCGTGCCCTAGTGAACAGTTAGGAAATTAAGGAGGAGATAACTCCGGCAGCGTGTAGGCCATTGTTATTGTTATGTGCCGCAGAGGCAAACATGCCATGTTAAGTTTTGTTCTTGCCGCGTCTGTCACGCAAGTCTTTGATATAGCTCACATCTTGATCGGCTTTATTAGGATGCAACTTCTTGAAATGTTTGCTCAGTTTCGAAAGCTTCATGGATTCGTTTGAGAATGCCTTCTCCCATATCAGGTAAAACGTCAATTGCTCGTTGTGAAGTGATAGAATAAAGCCGTATTTCAAATATTCGACATTATATTGCCGGCATTTCTTCTTCGATCCTGCGTCTGTCATTGTCCAGCTCCTGATCCTAGAATGCAGAAACAGAGAGACGTAGAACACAGAAAATGCAGAGGCAGATTTATAGTCAGTAGCCGGATCCATGCAGGGACGGGAGAATCGAATAAATGTGCGGATGACTAACACTGCCTGCCTGTCTGCCTAACCCTAACCCTAACCCTGCTACCACCTTCATCGATTGATCCTATGCGACTACCCGTAGTCGACAGCCGTTAAATTCAGTTTGTTATTTTTTTATGAACCCGCATGTCTGCACGTGGGCATTAGTCATTTTACGCACGCCATTTTCAAGTTACCGTGAACACTTGGAAGTCTGATTTCCCTGACGCTTGTGCTTCCGGGAGTCAGCGAGCATCAAACCATCTTGGTTGCAATTGATGCAAGAATTAATACGCTTCAAGTATTGCGACATAATGTGGTAGCGCTGGAGGTATTACTGACCATTATACTTGATGGACATTTGAATAAAATCTCGTATGTTTTATCTAAATCATTTTTTCAAATTATTCTTTATATCTATGTCATTTTGTCGTTCCCATTACGAAGATATCGTCAAGGGAATTAAGGCATACGTGACACTTGAACATTTTCATTTTTTGTTGGCCTTTTGTAACTTGTCTTTCCACACCCTTTTCTCAAGTTTTACTCCATTACCACCACAAGCCATCAATGATCCCTTAACCCCTTCCTAACCTTTCAGCGCGTCCTTGGAAACTCTCACCGCCATCCAGGAGAAGCAGTTCCGCCCACTTTGGGAACCAGTGGTAAATAGGAATTTCATTTGAGGTCGAGTGAAGCCCAATATCCTCTCAAGGCACAGTGTCTCCTCGAGGGGACATCCGTTCATCGTGACTGGAGATGTTTCGGGGTCTGATCGCCGGTGATAGAATGTAACCAGATTGGTTTTAGAGGCATTGAATGTAATCAGCAAGTTTTTTCCCCATTGGGAAGTTTATGTTAGATCGGAAAAGAGGTCAGCTGGCAATCTCTGATCGTCAAGACTTTTAGAGGTGCGCCCGTATATCATCAGCATAGACGTTTACACATGATCGGAGTATATGCTTAGATAGATCATCTATGTAAATCAGAAAGAGGGTTGATCCGAGAAGTGACCCCTGAGGGTCGCCTACGTTAACCGCCAGGGCCTCGGAAGTCTGGATGTTGATAACTTAAGGAATGATTTTATAATAGAGAAAACCCATTCAGTGATTCCATAGCTGGAGAGATTGGATAGAAAACATTTCTGCCACACCTTGTCGAAGGCCTTCGAGATATCTAATGCTATGGTCCTTGCGTCATGTGTGTCGTCAAGGGCCTCAATAATTCTGTGTGTAATGATAGGCTATCAGCAGTGGATCAGGTTGATCGAAACCCATACTGCTCGTCGCACAAGAGGTTGTTCCTATCCAGGTGCTCAACAACCTTCTTGTTGATTAAGGCCTCAAAAAGCTTACTAATGATACCGAGGAGACTAATGGGTTTATACTGGGAGGGGGATCAATTGCACGCGTTCTTGAAGACCGGGCATACGCCTGCCACCTTCCACGTGGTTGAGAAAGATTTCTCATTCAAGCAGCGGTTAAATAACTTTACTATAATTGGGGATGATATTCGACCACTGGAATTTTGTCTTGGGCAGTGGCATTTTGAGGGTCAAGACTTTTGATAAGTCTAGAGACTGCTTTTGATGAAATGAGTATATTACTAAAAGATTGATTTTTAAAAAAATTTAGATACTTATTTCTCCCAAAGTTCAAGAAACACAGCACTTGGTTCTCAAGTGAATGCCCACCGGAATCACTTCTTCCGGTTGTACCAGAGCGATACATCCGATTGAAACAGTAATAAGTGTCCTCAAAGAAGCGAAGTTACTGTTTTCTAATAGAATGAAACAACGTATAGCATCTCGCAAGTTCGGTTCAAGAGATTATTGGCGGCTCTGCAAGTGTATGCTGAACAACAGTAAATCCTCAATCTCTCATCTATTCAATCATTTCGTAGTCCTGACACCTACAGCAGATAAGGTTGAATGCTTTGCTCGGAAATTCTCTTCCAACTCAACACTCGACTCATTTAGAGTACCCACACCTGATTTCACCACTAGGACAGAGGCTCTACTGAGTGATATGAGCATAACCTCGTCACTGGTCTCAGACACTAAATTAGACTCCTATAAGGCAAACGGAGGTGACGGGGTGCCAGCCATCATCCTAAAGAAATGTGCCTCCGAGCGGACACTAATTCTTTCCAAACTCGACAACTATGGCCTCGCTACTTCCTGCTTTCCAGCTTGTTGGAAACCCTCCTCTGTAGTTCCTGCTTTTAAGAACTCTGGAGAACCTTCTGACCCCTCTAAATATCGTCCTATTAGTCTCCTACCGCTTTTCGGCAAAGTATTTGAGGCTTTAATCAATGCTGAAGTGGCTTAGCATATTACTTCTCACGACCTACTCTCTGACACACAATATGGCTTCAGTTTTGCCAGATCTACTGCTGATGTACTAACGGCTATCACAATATGTATATCAAGCTCTTGATAATAACGGTGAAGCTCGAATCGTGGCTCTCGTTATCTCGAAGGCGTTTGACACGCTGGTCTTCTACGTAAGTTCCAGGACTTCGGTATTACAGTGTGAACTGGGTGATAAGCGAACTTAGTGTAGCTGGAGATGTTAGAAGTATAGAGTAAGAAGTATTAAGAAAAATGGAATCAAATAATTTTTCTCCCCTTCCTACAAACAGGTTTATTTTGCTTTTTTTATTAAATGTTCAACATGAGGCCCAAGAACCATTCAAGGTAGAGAGTTACTAAATGAGGTTGTTGTATGAACATAAGAGAAGGAGCTAAGTGCAGATTATGTGGATATGTAGAATAGATAACAGTTAATTCTAGAAGTGGTTAAGATTGTAGTGATCAATGAAGCATCCACTTGGGAGTCTGTTCCTCAAATAAAAGCTGTTTGATTGGAACTACCTTAAGTCAGAATGCTTCTTTCTAAAAAAAAAAAAAAAAACTTCTTATTTTTTCTTTTGTTTTTCATGAGTAATTCTACATTGCAGGATATAAAATTCTTTTCATATTTTGTTACTTTTGCTTTTTCTTGTGATTGAAAAAGAATAAAAAGCAAAAGCAAATCAATCTTTTGAAGGTTATTTAAAGGCAGAATTTTTTTTTTACATTTTAAGAATTTGGGGGTGGTAAGATAATAATGATTTACTGATAGAAGTTTTACTAATTAACTAACACATAGCAGGGCTAGAAGAGGTGGATTTATACCTTTCGTAAGGGTCTTTGCGTGTAAGTAAATATGACAAACCCAACCGGAATTAGAACTCAGCTTTCAAATTGCCAATTATGAACACAAATGGAATTGAAACTTTTCAATTCCCAGCTGCTCTTCATTACACTACCTGCACGTCCAAGCTTACAGCATCTAGTATTTCCAAATAGTCACCCATCTAGGTACTGCTTGGGCTCATCATTATTTAACCTTCATTGTACAGGAACCAGTGTTTCAATATTATATGGCCATATGCCCATTTTTTCTTGCAGTTCACACACACACTATTTACTAGAACATTTTAGATGTAGAAAAACAAGAACAATTTAAGGTTAAGAAATAAAAAAATTCAGCTAATAAACAGCCACACAGGTTGTTTGGAAATGTAACATATTTCTCAAATGCAACATATTTTGACAAGGTCAGAAGACTCAAAAAAAAAAAAGAAGCACAATGTGGCAGGGTCTTTTCATTGCAAAAATTAATCAGCAACTGGAGAAAAGGCAAGATTTCCTTATTTAAAAAAATAAGGAGTTCCTCCCTCCAAGATTCTTCAGTGAGATTTTTGGCTTGTTAGGGAATTTTTCACTCTCTCTACTCTCTTCATCACTGACAAGCAGTTGGCAACATTTCCCTGCTGGAGAGAATACAATTGACTGATGCAGTTGGTAACATTTCCCTGCTGGAGAGAATACAATTGGTTTATACAGATGCCACTATGTTGTATCATTTATTATTACAAGGAAAGCTTTGACCTGGTAAAAAGATAGCCTTTGACTTTCAGTGAGAAATTGAGCTGGTGAAATTCTGTAATATTAACCTGAAGACAACAGATATGATCCAATGAGAAAGAATGACCACAGCTCACTGGACACACATTCCAGCAATATAAAATGTTGTGATAAGGCAACATTTACTAACACTCATCTTCTGCCTCATGACATTTTAAGTCATTGGTTGCATTAGTTCACAAAAATAATCTTAAAGGCCCCACTTTGAAGATTTCACTAACATTTTGCAAATATGGAGTTTAGAACTTTTCATGCACACAATTACATCTTGATGTATTTGTTAAATGTTGACAACTTTCAGGTTTTGCATGTGAATAAAGTGTTGGTAAGTACAGAAGTATCAAGCAGATAATCGGACACCTTATCTTGTAATAAAACAAATACAAAGATTAGTTTAAAGTGCTAAACTTATATAAAAAGGATTAATATAATTTACAATCCAGAAGAGAAGGAGGGAGAGAGAGAGAGATTTCATAGTAAACATGTCTAATCGGATTGTGACTTAAAACGAATACCATAGAGGCATGTGGAGTTCCACTAAGGTCATTTTCAATCTGCTACGATTTTTGAAATTTACCAAGTTCACTTTAAAATGTCACAAAGTAAGAGAAAATATGAGTAGGAAAATTGGTACAAGGCCTTATTCAGGGAGTCCCCAGTGTTGGTTTAGGCCAGGTATGGGCAATCTTTTTCAAGCACTTGGAAACATGAGATACAGTTCATCATAACACATGCTGCATTACTAAAAAATTAAAGTTGATTTTTTTTTATTGATGGTACCACTACCATTTGGCCCACAGAACATCATGCACATAAGCATCTGCCTTAGAAATGGGGAAAATTCAAGTCAAGCAAATGCTGATATTTTATACACTACTCCGTCTTTGAAACAAAAACTCACTCAGGACTTTTCAGATGAAAATTGTTGGAAAGCAAAGCAGAATTAATCAAACTAAATAAAAGCTTTCCAATTCAGATCGTTATAAAAGACAAACCTTTTTAATAAAAGAAACAAACTTGGCAAACAGACGTTCATGTCCACCATAAGATGAATTATGAAAAGGACAGTTTTTCCATTGACACTGCTATTATTTTAACTACCTTCACTCCTTGGCAAGGTTTATTATTTTAAAAAGTGATTATTAGAGTTGAAATAAAACCTAAACATATGATGAAAGTGAATTTATAGATTTTCTTTTATTGTTCTTGAGAATTTACAACAAAAATATTATCACTATTTATTAGATTGTTTATTTACAAGAATAATTTTATATTTACAACATTCAAAAACTAATATTTATCATTTACCAAGAAATAAATATGAAAACAATTTTTTATTCATAAATTTATAAATATTTACTAAATTATTAAAATGTGTGAACCAATTATCAGGAAATCCTTATTTACTAATTTATAAAGTTTGAGTTGATTGGCAATTAGTCAATGTTTTGCCAACTATTCCTATAAATAATATAATAAATAATGTAAGTAAACAAACTAATAAATAACTATTTTAATTGTCAATTCTCAAAAACAAAGAAAATGTATAAATTCACTTTCATATGTTTAGGTTTTATTAAAATTCTAATCATCACTTTTTAAAGCAATAAACATTTGCGAAGAGTGGAGGTAGTTAAAAAAGCAGTATCATAAGAAAAAGTATCCTTTTGAAACTATCTTTCTTATTGTGGTTACAAAGTTTTGTTCATTTCCTGCTAATGCTCTTGGAAAAGGCATGAGACCACCTTCCTCCAGCTACAGGTAAAATAGCAGGACAGATTGGGTCCTATTGCCTAGAGGTGGCAACCAGTCTAGAAGAAGGAAAGTTGAATTCAAAACCTGCCTGAAGAGGGATGGATTCCGTCAGGTTATCTTGTCCTAGACACACTCACTGCTGCCATGGCTGTAGTACAACCCCAATTGATTACATGAATAATTATGTGATCTGAATTAGACATCTTTTATGTGCTGTGTCCCTTCAGGATGTTGACAATCATGATGGCTCTTCACAACTTCCCGCCTTTTGCAGCTCTTAAAGAATTTTGTCTTTTTGTTATTTCTGCTAAACTCTGCTTGGTCAGCCATCTACTCAAACTTGCTAGGTAGGTCAATGTCTTGTGAGTATCAAATTTTCCAAGCCCTCTTTTCTCATTGTTCCCTAGAAATTTCAACTATCTCTTTCTGATGTTAAGTATAAATGTCCTTTAGGCATCAAATATCTTGAATAAATTCACATTTTATCTGATATATTTTTACAGAGATTAGAAAATACATTACTAGGCACAAGTATTCCTTAAGTTTAGCAGGCATCAATTAATTTTACTACAATCACCATGAGCTTGTAAATCATTTCAAAACGCATAATCAGATCAGGTTATAAAATTAAACTGATCCTCCCTATTTCCACACAAAATATTTTTGCCTCACAACAAACAACATAATCACCAAATCAAATTATACAACAAAGTATTTGCTGTCATCCAATCATTTCTCAAGTCAACTGTGCCTCTGGGACCTCTATATGCATTAAGTAAACTTACCTCCCATGCAGTACAAATTTTAAGATGGTTCTACAATCATCCTAGACCATTTTAACTGCTTTCCATTTTTACTATATAAACAATACAATTTCACTTCTTTGTTTGGACATGTGCCAATAAAGATTGATTATTTTAACAAAGCTACAATTATATTCAAATGTCTACTCATCAGTTTTATTATTGCTGGCATTGTCTACTGTAATTTGTCACTATACACCTGACTGTTATTCAATCAAGATATAATGAAGAAAGTATGTTTTAATGACTATAAAAATTCCCCAGATATTGTGAATTTTTTCAAATGAAGCATTTTAATCATTTTTTATATCAGTTATTCTTTTTTATAGCATTTAAGACCCACTTTTTTCTTATCAAATATTAAACATTAAATTTGTAATAAATGCAAAAACTTGTAATGAGCTGGGCCGAATGGCAAACTTGTATGAAGCTCCAGTAAAATTTTTAAAAAGTTTAATCCAAGTTATTTTTTTTTTTAATGTTGCCCATTGAAACAAAATCTTCCCATTGATCTTATATGTGATCAAATACAAAAATTCAAACTAATATTTCCATCTTGTTACATTTCATCCACATAACTAACCAGTCTAAACTAACATCTTATATAAGAGGTTAGTTAACTATGTCCTTCCATAAGTCATCTGGTCTACAAACCATATGGAATTATGATATTATCTGAAATAATCATTGATATTATTTTCCTTTAACAGTATTATGCAAAAAATGCTTAAAAATGTCTTGTTTATGCATCATTGAAGATCTCCCATTGGATCTACAATTAGATATGAACCACCTGCAGACCAATAACATTCTGAGAGAGTGAGAATGTGAAGTGACTTTAAAAAATGTTTTGCTGTTGAAGAAATATTCATGCTTTAAAATATTTGGCTTGAAAAATCATTTGTCAGAAGAGATTTAAATGAAAAAACATGTCCCAAAAAGACGCAGGTTAAAATCTGCATGCACTTGTTTTAATTAATCAAGATTTGCAATCAATTTGATGAAGAGGAAAAGTTTTAACTTCTTTTTTCTATTAGAAAAAGAATTTTCTCTTTCTCATTGATGCTCCATTTTTAACATTTACATTGAAGAGAGTTGTTTTAGAATTTAGGTTCATACATAATGGAAAAGATTATTAAATATGGATTAAAATAAACAATTTAAAAAATGTATTATTATCTTAGTATTATAGGCATTCATAGTCTTAAGAGTGTTTTTCTCTACAAGTCCAAAAACATCACTAATTTGGTTTACTTACCGAAATATTTGCCAGCCTGTACTATACAGCGGGTGGGTAAAATTTATATATATATATATATATATATATATATATATATATATATATATATATATATATAATGTCATTCACAGACAGTAGTGTTTCGCTGTATCACAGCTCCTTAGTGCAACTAGCCATCTGAAGGCCTCAAGCCTGAACCAAAACCTGACCTATTTGGTGTCGGATCAGAGTTTCTACCAACTCATCCTCACTTGGCAGAGAGAAACGGCTAATTCTAGCGTATTGTTTTTATGAATGTAAGCAAATTACAGTCGGAGGGTTCCAATTCATTTTACTGAAGAGCTTTGCGTTAGCATAGGTGGCTGTTGTTTATAGAATCAGCCTATCTCTCAACAGTGCTCAACTGAAATATATTTTCAACAGCTTAATTATGTAATTCGCAGACAGTATATATATATATATATATATATATATATATATATATATATATATATATATATATAGAGAGAGAGAGAGAGAGAGAGAGATACATAGAGATAGATAGAGATATAGATAAGCTTTAAGAAAAAAATTATGGGAATGTTTTTGAGAGTAATTAATAAAGAAAGGCTAATATTAAAACTTAATTCCTAAACATTTTTGCTTGATAAAATGGTTTTAGTGATACAAGTCTTATTAATTAACCCATATCTAGGGGAGAAGAGGTGGATTAGGTATTTGTGTGTAAGTGAATATAACAAACCAAACTGGAATCGAAACAGATCTTCAATTAACAATTCCAAGCCATTATTCATTACACCACCCACACAAGCTTACAGCACCTGGTTCAAAATATCTGGGGAAAAAAAGTTTGACATTTTTAGTAAGGTCGAAGAACAAAGGTAGCCCTCAAAACAACAACAAAGATAATAGTTCAAATGCTTCATAGAATATATCTTTCTGCTTGTATGCATTTTAGTCAAAGAGAAAAAAAAAACTGAGAATTAAAATGAGGATTGTTGATGGCAAATTCAATATCAAAAGGTTGTTTAGATGAACTCAATGATACGATAAAGAACAAATAAGAAACGTTTATCAATCTAACAAGTTTCACTTTTATTAAAGCTTCATCAGTGAATGCAATATGGTGAAGTTGAAGAAAAAATTCTGATATTTTTACTTTTGTGTTTGATTTTCATTGTTAATCATGGTTCACATGTATTTGACTTGTTACACAAATGTTAGTATAATTTGTGGCCTTCTGAATTGAAGGAGAGATGACACATCCATTTGAAGTTCCAAGAAATTAACAGATTCCAAGCCTAACTAAAAACCGTAAATATTGTTTTATTTATGTAAGTATATAAAAAATTTAGTTTGTCTATGTGGGATTCAGAAGATAATGAATATTTGTAAGTATAGGTGTGTGTGTGTGTGTGTGTGTGTATGGTAGTAGTAGATATTCTCTGACAAAGCTTTAATAAAAGTGAGACATGTTAGATTGATAAACATTTCCTGTTTGTTCTTTATCTTTTTATCCTGTCGGATTCCAATCTATATTTAATCCCAACACAAATTCAATGATAAAATTTTTTTAAAAATGGCTTTATTTACTCTTGTTTAATTTTTTTTCTATATAAATTGGTGAAAAAAAAAAAAAAAAAAACAACAAAAAAACACTTTAGATGCCAAACAAAAAAAGAACTAAATCTAGCACCAAAGAAAAGGAGAGGAGAAATTACAGTTCATTTTTTTTTTTTCATTTTATGAAGAAGAGAAAAGTGTTAACTTCAAAACAAAAAAAAACACACATTCAATGATTGGGTTTTTTTCTAGAATGAATGATTGGAAAGATCAGAATATAGTTTGTTTTTTTTGTTTTTTACATTCAGGTTTTATCCAGAAAAAGATTTAAGGAAAAAAAAAAACTGTCTCAAAGATTTTGGCATTATATCAGATTATAAAAAATCTTATTAGATTGGAACACAATTTTCATTCACACACATCCACACACAGATTTAATAAATTTTGTATTGTCTTTAATAATAAGAGTTGGATGTCTGCCTGTACATTCCCAGGTACATCTGCAGAGCAATGACACTGATACAAAGTGTGAAAAGACCTTTGGAGAAGAGTAAAGTCCAGGAACCCAGTTGACATGCATGGATTAGAATCCTGAAAGAAAGAAAAAAGTCAGTTCAAGCAATACTAAGTCAATACCATTTCTAACAAGTTTCAGTTTACAAGTGAAACACAGCAGCAAGAATTTGAGCAGCTGACTGCATCAACTGAATCAAAAACAAGAGTCACTTTAATATAGAAATCAACAAGTACCATAGATATCAATGGAATAAATGTTTCATGTAAAATCTTATCCTCACTACCTCCCTTGAAATACATAAGCAGTCAGGCATTTAACACTTCTGCTGTTGACATACTTATACATCATTACAAAGCTTACATTGCTTGCTATCAACATAAATATACAATTTCAAGACACCATGAAATGTCAGTTCCTAGTGTTTGTGTTATCAACTAACTAATGCTTAGTGTCATTTCCAAACAGTGTAGACACACAGTAGCATAAAATACAACATATTTTTTACTTATTTTATATTGTGTGTTGGCAGTGTTGATTAGGTTAGTCAGGTATCCAATCAAAATGTTGAGGCCCATGAGAAATTGCTATCTGCATCATGATAGTCATTTATTTCCAATACATAGCAATTTCCTATTCCCCACCCCTAAGGAGCCAGCATAGCCAGGCAACAATGCTAGCATGTAACACTGAAGAGGCAACTTCTACATAGACAGCAGTTAAGAATAAATTTGGGGTAAACTAACATACATTAGTTTATGCACAGCAGTAGCAGCATACACAGTGGATGAAAGGAGAAATTCAGCTGACCACACTCACTATATTCACCTGCCTTTCCTCCAACCAATTATTACCTTTTTTGATCACTGCAAAACACTTAGATAGGAAAAATATTTTCTAATGAAAAGTAGATCCAAGAGTTTGTTGAAGACCTTTTCACATCAAAACCTGTGGGAGTTTACTCAAAATGTATGAAAGAGCTGCTTGATAAGTGGCAATAAGTCATTACAATTAATGGTCATTACATAATTGAATAAAATCTTATTTTTTTTATTTGGTCAAGCTAGCTAGCTCAGACATTGCCAACTGTATACTGCAAAGTGAATTCTGCATTCATGTAAGATTGTAGAAATATCAGGGATGGGTCCATAGAGCTGTGATTTAGAGAGATGGTCAGTATAGCCCTCAGCATCTGGGTGTAGGTTGCATCAAGTTTAGATGCAACAGTTTCAGTTAATGGCTAAGCAGTGGCACCATCATTAAAACCAACTCTACAACAATGTGAAAGAATCTCCGTTTGAGCTTCTCTGGTAGACCACATTTCCAGATTATATCCATTTCATATAAGGCAGCCCAGGCTTTAGCTATATAAATTTTCACATCCTTTTAAACAGAATTTATATTTGGCTTCATAGGTATGTAAAAGATTTGATAGATTTTATTGATTCTCCTGAGAGAGTTTGAGCCTTGTTGGTTTTGCATTTTATTTTTGAAAAACAGAAATTATTTAGGACTAAACCTAATAATACTTGGCAAATACATTATGTGGCAAGCTGTAGTCATCAAATAATTATTTAAAAACCAAAATTTATAATTTTGATAATATCAGTAAGATTAACCAAAGTCCAACCATTTTGTTAAGACAAGTGATATGACAAGGATAAATACTTTGTGTGCCATATCTCCCAGGATATAGGTAATCATGGCTCTCCACAATGTTGAGTCCTTTGTTAATAAATGCTTAATAAATTTTGTCTTTTTGTTATTTCTCCTAAACCCTGTTCCATCCATGGTATTCTCAGCATCCTTCTGTAGAACCACATTTCTATTTCCTCAAGTTTTTTCTTCAACTATACAAATAGATGTGTTCCAACATTCACTGAAAACTTATTCCTTTTTAGTCTGTATGTCATGGATAATTCATGAGAGAAAAAAAGGAATTGACTGTAGTCAGGATCATGAAGTAAATGCAATTGATCCTTTCCTTAGCTGCACAGTATGTGCTTTGCCAGGGCTACATGCAGTTTTGACTACAGAGTTTTCTTTCTCCTAGATAAGTTGCCACCCAAGGCTGTAGAACCTAGTCTGTCCTACTATTTACCCATAGCTGGGGAGAGAAGTGTTAGATTCATACCTTTCCCAAGAGTACTAGCATGTAAGTGAACATAATGAACTCTACTGGAATTCAAACTCTGCTCTCTGATTCCTCAATCCAAGCCACAATCCATTACTCTATCGTGGATCCATAATTTTATGAGAAAACGTGATGGATAATATCAACATTCTCTTAACTTTGTGCCTAAATTTGAAAACTCTGGTGATAACAAGCCAAGGAATTAGGAAGAAGAATAAATAGAAAACTCACTCGACAATTAATGGCCGGAAACAGCTGAGAATAAGAAGAAGGAAGACAACAGGAAAAAGAGTCTTTCGAAGATCACTTCGGGACCACAGCCACACAAGTAATGCTGTGCTAATATGTTGGATCTGCAAAAAGAGAGAAAAAATAAAGAAGCCAGAAAGACAACATGCAATTATTGTAGACCATAAAAATACAAATAATGTTTAAAGTGGGGAAACTGCAATAAACATGTGGCGGGGATAAGCAACATTTTCTCTAAGTTTTTTAAAGCAAATCACACACATTACAAAACAAATTAAATTATTCTGTCAGTGACACATCCAGGATTTTGATTTGTGTTGTAGCATTTTCGCAAGAGAAATGACAAAAACATTTAAAAAAAAAAAAAATTACCAGAGAACAAATGAAAATATTCATGAAGAATAATTCATTTGGTGTGCACAAAAGTTTGCAATACAGTTTTGAAAACTAGAGACTGAATCTTCTTTTATGCATCAGGTCATTTCAATATGCATGCAATCATGACTCTCCATAACTTCCTTTCTTCTTAGTAATTTGTTTTACCCTTTACCATAACTCTTTGTCCCTGTTCTGCCATCCATTACTACAAACTCATTAAGCAGGTTACTTTCTGGTTCTCTTGCTTTCAATATCCTGTGTGTTAAATTCTCTACACCCTCTTTCCTCATAATTTGTCCCAGAAATTTCATCTATCTTTTTCTCATAGTAAATACAAGTTTCCTTGTTAGTCTTATTTTCATTAAAATTTCCTTGTTGCTCACATATTCTGTTTAGGGTAATCTGAGCATTATATCAGTAGAACCACATCTTTGTCATTTCAAATCTCATCCTAATCTGTAAGGAAAGTGTTCTGCATTTGTTTTTTTAATCCATTCACTCCAAGCAAGGTTTTGGTTCCAATCCTAGAGGAATGACTACAAAAACGTTCACCTCTCCAAGTGTATAGACAAAACACATAGATGCATGCTGGGATTTCTTTTGCTCCAATATGATAAGCCACTTCTCAGTCTCATCCAACTTTTAGTTCTATTCTTTCTTGTCTTAAAGTCAGAACACTGATTGCTTCTCTGTATCCTTTTTTGTCTATTAACACCATTCTTAGTTTGTGAACTTTTTGCTTTATTACTGTTGCCTTGCCTTACATATATTGATTGCTTGTGTAATATTCTTTTTGCAAACTTTATCAGTTCTGTTTGTTGGGCATTTCTGCCAATTACTCTACACAAGTTGATAAAGACACTAAGACACAAGGAGCTACAGAAGGTGAAAGGAAATGAGAAAAAGTCACTAGAAGATTTTACTGCCTTATAGAAGATCAGACATTACAGAGGAGTTAAAAAAAAACAACCTTTATTTCATACTTGCTCATTTCTGTGATCCTTACAATTCCTGAAAAACTTGCAGATTACCATGATTCCGTATGTTGACCCAAGCCTTGTGAGTGAAATTGGGTAGACAGAGCACTTGGGTGCCATCAATAGCTATGCTAGCACAAAGTCACAAGTCATTGTGGCCGAGGGCTTGAGCATGCTGGCATTGTTCAAATTGTTGATTACCTTTGATAACACGCTCTTTCCCAGAAACCGTAACTAAGGTCTGCTCAGCAAAGTTTCAGTATAAACCACAGGTGGGCTCTGTGGGTGTTGAACAAACAAATGCGCCTGAACAAGCGTCTGCAATAGGGATTGGCTAGCCGCCCTAGTAGACAGTTAACCTCGAATACAAGTGGCCAGCTATACATGAACATACATGTGATAAAATTTTAAAAGTATATCTATAGTTCACAAGAGAAATTGAGTTTGAAACACACAATTCAACAAGAAATCATTCATTTTCACAATGTTCTAATAATTTTCTGGTTTGCATTTCTTTGTGTGATCTCAGCCTCTTCCAAAAGAGGTTACCGACCGGCTTCCAGTCCAAATAATACACTCTCCTGGGACAGGCTCAGAAGGATAAGCCAACTTAATCAACCACAGTGGAGATCATAGTCATTGTTAAATCTCTGATGACCGATTTGTTTTTTATGGCTTATAAACTTCTTGCAGGTTATTTAAAGCCAGAAAATATTTTTAGATTGTAAGAATATTTTTTTAGAGATAATAATTTAGTAATACAAGTCTTACTAATTAATTCATAGCTGGGGGATATAAGTGAATATAACAAACCCAACTGGAAATAGAACTCAGCTCTGATTAATAATTCCAAGCCATTATCCATTACATTACCCACCCATCCAAGTTTACATCACCTGTTATTCCCAAGCAACAAATATTTGAAATCTTTCAACATCAACCAGTTTTATCAGTAGGAAAATATAGAACTATTTCAGTTATAAAGCAAGCTAAATTATCAATATGAGTCTATCTTCAACACAGTAGTTTTTCCAAAAAGAAAAGATCTGTTTTACACATGGTCAGATGAGATCAAAGCATGTAATCTAGACACATGATTTATGTATACATATTATGTGGCTTTAGTTGAGAGATATACAAATGTGAAAATGCATAAAAAGCAACTGGCTAGGTACAGTGATCAGCAGCAGGAGTCAGAAGTGGAGATTTCATTCTAGCCTTGTTGTAAATGACTTTAAATAAGGAAACCTCATATTGAGTTTGACTTCAGAACAATAATCTTTTGATATTCTACCATGAGATGAAGAATATCACCAATACATTTATCAAAACCTTTCTATTAGACATGGGATTTAACCTGAAGAACAAGGACTCTTCTTTTTCCTTTCTTTTTTAAAAAATAAATAAATAAATAAAATTTTTAAAAAAGCTTAAAAGAAGCACACTTACTAAACTGACATTTGAGTCAAAACTCATCTGAATGTATTTCCAATCAAATTCAATTCCACGGGCACCAACCCACAATGGAATAAACCTGGAAGGGAAAAAAAGTTTAGAGAAAAGATGAAAAACCAATGAAATGACAATAGTTACATTATAAAAGAAAAAAAATTTAAAACAAAAAGATTTACAGATTACAACAGCTATTAAGGAGATGTGATTTAATATACTTTAATGTTAAAAAAAAAATTATTCAGTATTATTATTGTTTAGTTAATAATAAGCATTATAACATAGCACAATGAGCTTTATTGTAGAAAAAGGAATTTTTGACAATATATGCATTTTTACGTATTTATGGTTATTTTTTAACTTTTATCAAAAATGACATTCTTATACATGTAGTTATAGATAATATTACCCATTAATTATTAATTTTTTTTTTTTTTAATTAATAACTATGCTCAATTGTTGACATTAATTAGGTATTTTCTGATATGTTCAAATTTTGGAATACTGCAATAATAAAAATTTAAATTTCATCTCTCTGATAGATATGGTGATCTGTTAACTCACTGAATTCTACACAAATATCTGGAATCCTCAAAAAAAAAAAAAAAAATCCCAATTCTTTTGTAGGAATTATTATGATTTTCTTTAGAACCATAGTTTATTTTCTGTTTTATCTTCATTTAACCAACATAATGCAAGCTAAGTGTATATTTCTGCAATTCTAGGTAATTTTTCTCAAACATTTCTTTTATGATTTAGGGACAGAATGGATTGGTAAATTTCTTCTAAGCATTATCAACATATCATTTAACCATGTGTAAACAAACACACCGACGGAAAATAAAAGTGCAACACCCTTGTACACATGCTAGACACCCATTAGGTTGACAATAGACAGATCATAATTATCTCCATATAATACAAACCCTTTACAAAATTCTGGAAAAACCTTACATAATTTGCATTGACATTTTAGAAGTTGTAGCAGCAAAATTTAGTATTTGTCTAACTTTTTAGTCAGTTCATATCGACTAAAAATATTAATTTATATAGTTTACATCATGTTTTGAAACACAAAATTTACAGTGTTTAAAGCAAATGTGCAGACGTGTTTACACAAGAATGCAATGAGCTTTCAGCAATAATAAGCTGACATTAGGAAAAACAAATTTATAAACAAAACACCTTCCAGTGGACAATGGCTATTTCTCTATTATCAGAACAAACCAGAAGTGAACATTACTATCACATCTATGAGCAGCATATAAAAGAACTGAAAATATATTTATCAGTCATCTACCATCAGACATGACATGACTCCACTTATTGCATCTCCTATTAAACTGTCACAGGTTGTATACAGCAAACCAAATTTCTTATGCATGTGTGACTGTCCATTATTTTGATGATAAATTTTTTTAATCAGTTCCCCCCAAGCAAGACAATAAAACAACTAGGATGCAAGGGGCTATTGGAAGTGAAAGAAAATGAGAAAATCCAATCCTAAATGGGAAACAAGGGATAAACCTCTACTCCTGTTTAAAAAAAAAAAAAAAAAAAAAAAAAAAATAGGCAAACATATCTACATCTGTTATAGATGTCATTATAATCAATTTACACAAGCACAAAAAATGGAATCAAAGACATTACTGCAAACATTCTCAACTGAAATTCATATTCAGAGGAGTTCATTTTCTTTCCTAATAACCCTTATACCACCTATGACCACCCACACACATAATGGATTCTCCTTAAAGATATGACACACATTTTATCATCTTGCATGCACACAAGTTCCCAGGCTTTTTAATTCCTTCTTGGTCAAGCCAAGAATTTTTCAGCACACACTTATATTTGCTAAAGATCGGAAACAATGCAAAAATCTATGGGAGGCCAGAAGTAAACAATTGTCCAGCTTCCATTTGCTCTTTTCAGTTATAGTTAAGTGTAATGTTTACTTACCGGGTCATCACTAGTTCTGCAGTGGCCCAGCCCATGCCAGCAATCAGGAATTTCAGTTGACCTTTACCAGCAATGGAGTTCATCACTAAATATAGCCCAATGAGGTCAGCCAGATCTACAAAACATTTCATAGTTTCCTGTAAAAGAAGAAAAAGAGTAATTTATTATGCTTTTATTTGTTATACTACAAAGAGCATTAGATATTGAGAAGGCAGGGACTATGATCATCACATATATAACAATAGTAATGAATTAAATAGTTTATTTCTTGAACTTTTCTACCTTCTGAAAAGACTAAAATTTGCCTAAGCAACTTTTAAATATAGCAAAACAGCTAAGTTTTAGTCATGTGAAACTTGTAAAATCTATAATCTCCACAGGATGTAAGTACTAACCTAGTTAAAAGATTATTACAAGATTTGAAAAAAAAAAAAAGGTAACAAAATAAAGAACATGCAATATGTTTGTTGTTGAAGTTGTTTTGGCTTGTAAAGCTCACCCTTCTTTTTAGTGCCAATAGCATTGAGATCTGACATTGGCCAATGGACATGCAGGTCACGATTAATACAATCACATCTTCAAACAACAATGTAATTAAATGGGGAAAGACAAAAGAACTTGCCTGAGGATTATTTGCCAGTCTTAAATGAATTCTAATAACAGAAACTTTACAGGAAATTTTATTAAAGAGAAAGAAAATAAAACAAAGGAATTTTTCATTCTGATTTTATGAGACAAAGTGTTGTTACTATAATATATAGATTCATTTTAGACCAGTATTCTGATTTTTGTTGTTTTTATATCTGGGGTGCTGTAGCCCTCTTTTGGTCCGATTTTCTAAGATGATGAGTTGTTACTATTATACATTGATTCATTTAGACCAGTATCCTCGTTTCCATTATATCTAGGCTGCTGTAACTTCTAGCCCTCTTTTTGTCTGATTTTCTGAGAAAACATGTTCTTATACTTTCAGACCAGTTTCCTCATTTGTTTTTACCTTTGCTACAACATTTTGGTCATGTTAAAAGCCTTCTTTCCGTATGCAGTATTGAGACAAGCTGTTACTATTACGCATTCTGACCATTTGTTATCCTTATGTATAGGCCACTTCATTGTCTATCCATCTTCAAGCACCTTGTTATATTTAGTTGCCTTCCAGAAATTTTGAAGAAAAATCCTTCATCTGAGCCAAAGATATGCTGCTCCTCATTCCTCTAACTTTCCATATCCAATGTCTTTCTCAGAAAATTTCCAGGTCATGCTCATTCTTCATTGACCTATCTCTCCACTGAGCCACTGTTTATTTCTGCACTGTCTGACCCAGTGATTAAACTTGGGTTTTCAAGTTTGTTCTTTAATCTACTGGCCCATGTCACATAGAACACTTGGGTAATCTTATTTTTATGTTTTGGAGCCTTAAATCTAGTGTTTATTTTCTAAGTGGAGGATTCTATAAGGTTCAGATCTATGCTTAACCTGTTGACAAGATGATTTGAGAACAGCATTCACTCTAATTCCTTGAATGGCTCCATTTTTCAGATTTATTCTATCTATAATTCTGTCTTCCATAGGAGTACTCTTTTTCCTACTATACATGATCAGCCATACCTGATTTCAAAGTTTCTGCACAGATTACAGATTTTTATTACTGAAGCTATATTTTTAATTCTGCACTTCCTTAGGAAGAAGAGCAGAAATGATAGGGATGTCATTACGAAGGCAACCAATCATTTTGAATACAAGAAGCAAGACAAAGACAACAGCTTGAATAAAATTGGTGCAGAATAATGACAATTTATTATTTCAGAAATTCAGACTGAAACTGAAAAGAATAAAGAAATTCAAATATCAAAAAAAAAAAAGAAAAGAAAAAGAAAAAATAAGATGCCAAAATCGAAAAGGTTATTCATGTTAACTCACACCAACAACATCAAGTGAATCAGTCGAAACTTCAGTGGGAGGAAAGAACGTCGCCAACACGAGCATCTTGCACAGCTGAGTGAATAAATAGGCCGTGCCTGCCTGTACACATTTCCAGAAAGCACTATACTCAGCCCTAAAATAAAATTAAAAAAAAAAATAAAAAGCATTCAAAAAAAAAAAATAAAAATAAAATAAAATAAAATAAAATAAAAAAAATTTGCACTTCTTCACTTAACTCTATTTTGTACAAACATCTACATGGGCCATAAGATAGTTTGATAGCAAAAACAAAACAAAAAAAGAGTTATACAAATTCATGAGTACAAATGGACTTCTCTGAAGTAGAAAGAATGACCCAAATTTGGTTACAGTGAAACCTTTCACTCTGAACATATATAGTGGGGAGAAAAGAAATATTTGGACACAGCAGTATTTAACATAATTTTGCACAGTGGGCAAAAATATTGTTTTCATAGACATTTGTTTATGACTCAACAAAAAAATTAATGCTCTGATAGTGGTTGAGGATACATTTGAAGTGTATTGCAAAGACAAATCTGCTGAAATTAAACATTTTGGAAATATTTTCAATTTTAGATATCCATGGCCCCAAAACAAAATTATGATCCAAAAGCACATTTGTTGTAAATTATTTAAATATCACGTGAGTTAGCATTCTCCCTCCTTCCTATAAATAGTCGCTTGGTCAGTGATTCTAGAGTTTAGTGAAGCTTGGATTCACTTCAAGTCTCTTCAGTTACGAAGACTTACAACAACTCACTCAACTAGTTTAATGGCTGAATCTAATTCGAATATAGGATAGTGACCTAAAAGCCTAGACATTGATCCTAGCTCACCCACTGCAGCAAAAGAATGACATCATTGGCATATAGATTTAAGGAATTATGTCAACGATCACAATGAAAATTTCATAAGATTAGAGCCCTGATAAGCTGTGTCAGCCCTACAGCATTTGAGTTTATCAATACTTGTTTAGACTATGATATCACATTAGCTAAATTGGACACCATTTTATTAAAATCCCAAACAAGATTTTTGCAAGACATTTTCTTGCTACAAGCAAACAGGAACTTAACAAAAATCTGGATGACTCCTTGAGGGGACTCAAAAATCTAAGAAAGTATTGCAATTTCAAAGACCGTACAGCCAAACAATGTGGGAACAAAGCCATGCCTGATGCTTTTATTAGTGTAATTGCTTCTCCAGCAGTACATCAAAGATGCTGGAAAATAAAACATTGGATTTACAGACAGCTTACGATCAAGCTTCAGCCATGGATTTAGCACAGAAGAATAACAAAACTTATGTTTCCTGTATTTCCTCTCTGGTTGTTAGAGTTTGTGAAAGTAATCCTTCTGGCAAAGACAATAAGATTAATATCTTAAACCCACCTGAAACAACAATAGTAGCTGCGAATTACAAGCCCTGGAGTGCTAATAGGAAAGCCTGTTTCTTTTTGGGGCCGTGCCATACCATAAGAGAAATAATTGTCCCACTCTGGAAGCCATATGTAACAAGTGTTCTAAAAAGGGACACTTTGCTAGAGCATGTCAGTCTCAAGTAACAAATGCCACAAGTGCTACCGTGTTCTCTACCAACATAGAAGCGCCGGGTGAGCTAGTCACATACTGCGATGATCATAACTATAAAACGAAAAATGTTTAACACCTTACTTGACTTGTGCTTCCAAAAGCTTTATTAGTGAAAATACAATTTATTCTTTAAAATTAAAATGTATTCCTTCATCAAAACAGGTAACTATGGTACAAAAAAATCTAAGGAGTCAATGGACAGGATTTGTCATTGTTAGTCTCAAACATAATGATAGACTATATCCTGCCATTCACCCGAGTATTATGAAAGATTTGTGCTGCAATGTGGTGCTGGGGAGTAATTTTCAGCATCAGCACCAGAAAGTTATTTTCGAATATGACAATTATTTTACTGAACTGGTTATGGGAAATACAGGAATATGTTATGCTTTAGAGGCTGCAGATATGGAAGAACCCACATTATTCCAAAATATTACATCTATATTCAAACCGATAACTACAAAATCTAGACACTTTAGACGAGAAGACTAGAAATTTATCAATATGAAGGTAAATGATGTGCCCAAGTTGTAGTTAAAGTCAAAAACGGAAGACAGAGGAAGAGATTATGCATAGATTATTTGCAAACAATAAATATATACACTGAACTTGATGCATAGTTGTTGCTGAGGATTGATGATCTAGTTACAAAGCTTGCCAATTACAAGTACTTTTTAATCTTTGACATAAAAAAGTGCCTATCACCAAGTTAAAATAAAACAATCTGACACAAAGTACACCACTTTAGAGGCTAATGGTCAACTTTATCAGTTTACTAGGCTTCCATTTGGAGTAACCAATGGGGTTCCTGCGTTTTAACGATCAATGAACAAGATCATAAAAGAAAACCTTAACAGGTACTCTACTGTATCTTGATAATATTATCATTGGCACTGTGACTGAACGGAAGCATAAGAATGTCTAAGAATTTCTGAAAGTTTTATAGAAAAAAAAAACCAAAAAAAAAAACCTTAAATGCTGCTAAAACTATTCAGATGGTAATATTATCAAATACTTTAGGGTATTGTGTGGGAACTGGCATCATTAAACCTGACCCAGAATGGATGAAGCCATTACAAGAAATACAACCCTCCAAAGATATGAGAACACTTAGTAGGGTCAGGGGATTGTTTGCATATTATACAAAATGGATATCCAAATTTTCAGATAAAATATGTCCCCCAGTTAAAGTCGATTAGTTCCCACTGAATAAACAAGCTCTCTGCATTTTTGAATCACTAAAATTCGAGCATATAAAGCAACTCTGTGGGTTATTGAATAAAACTTACCTTTCGAGGTAAAGTGCGATGCTTCGGATAATGCTATATCTGCAGTACTAAGTCAGAATGGGAGGCTTATTGCATTTATGTCGAAAACACTCCAAGGAAGCGAAACAAAGTATAATATAGGCAAGAAAGAATCTTTGTAACTAGATCATCAGTCCTCGGCAACAGGTATGCATCAGGTTCAGTGTATATATTTATTGTTGGCAAATAATCTGCACATAATCTCCAGAATGGGAGGCCTGTTGCATTTATGTCGAAAACATTTCAAGGAAGTGAAAAATGCTATAATATAGTCAAGAAAGAAGTTTTAGTGATAATCACTGCAATGCATAAATGGAAGTATCTTTTGTTGCAAGTTAGCTTCAAGTTATATACCAATGTCAGGTCAGTGTCATTTATGTACAATAATCAAAGGTGTACAAAAATAAAAAATGCCAAAATCAACGAATGGATAATAATGGAGCTTGCTGAACTAAGCCTCGATATTAAATATCGACCTGGAAAGAGTAATGTCACTGTGGGTGCTTTTAGTCATGTCTATTGTGCGTCTGTAAATTCTCAAGGTTCGACTGTTGAGGATTTACACAAGGAATTATGACATTCATAGGTATCAAGACTCCTGCATTTTGTAAGATCAAGAAATCTCCACTTTTCTACTGAAGACATTAAAAAAATATGCACATCATTCAGAGTTTGTGCAGTGTTAAAACCACTGTTCTATCATCCCTCCCAAAAGTACACTGATAAAAGCCACTGGACTTATGGAACATATCAGTATTGATTTTAAGGGACCTCTCCCAATGGCTAATCATAATCTGTACTTGTTAGTGATTGTCAATGAATATTTTTGGCAGCCATTTGCATTTCTGTGTCTGAATATGCACACTTTGACAGTTATTAACTGCCTAGAAACTTTATTTAGTTATGTGTGGAATGCAGAGTTATATTCACTCAAAAAGAGGACATTCTCTCATTTCCCAAGAATTGAAGGAGTATTTACCAAGTATTGCAATGAGTACTTCTACACCATAATCACCCAAAAGGTAATGGTCAGGTAAAGTGATACATTGGGATTATATGGAAAACTATTCAATTGACTCTTAGGTCTCAGTGACTAGCGGAAAAACACTGGGAACAAGTTCTGTCACAATCTATTCATTCTATTCAATCTGTCTTATGTACAGCTACGAACTGTAAACTCCATGAGCAATTCTTCAAATTTCAAAATACTTCTCGTGACAGCTCACTCCCAACTTGGTTAAGGAGACCTGGACCAGTACCTTTAAGATGATTTGTCTGTACTAGTAAGAGTGACTCCTTAGTAGATAAAGTTGAACTGATTGATAGCAATCTGACCTTTGCTAACATCAAGCATACTGACAGAAGACAATCAACTGTATCTAAGATTTGGCTCTCTGTCCTGATCAATCAGAACCTTCCATACTTTGGCAAACTTCACAAATATCAAACAATTTCTCCACAGAAGAAACTAGTAGTTGTTCCGTTTTTACCTACTCTACATGAGTCATCAACTGAAAGTAAAAGTTTTCAAATAGAAAACCAATATCCAGGACCAACAACAGCTAATATGGACCAATCTCCAAGATCAAACCGTATATCAAAGCCCCCACTTCCATACGATATGAGTGTGATAAAATTTAATGGAAAATTTTGTCATCAATTTAAAAAAAAAAAAAAAAAATCTCTAAACAAAATAGATTTTGTTTTTATTGTCATTAATATATATATTATATATATATATATATTATTGTCATCCACAGACAGACTGTTTCACAGCTCTTCAGTGTGGCTAGACGTCCGGTTGCCTTTAGCTAGGATTGAAACCCGACTGAATTGGAGTCAGTCAGAAATTCTACCACTAAGCCGTCAGCGCATGGCAGGGATGAATGTGAATTTTAGTGTATCTATTTTTAGATAAACACAGTGACCGACAGGACTCAATTCACTTTTGCTGAAGAGTCACGCTATATCAGCTTTAATAGTCACTGTTTACAAACCCACATTTCCTTCCCCAGAGAGCTCAACCGAAATTAATTTTTTCAGGAGCCTATATATATAAAATAATAAAAAGTCCTTATTTCCTAAAAGGGGAGAATGTTGTAAACTATTTAAATATCACATGAGTTAGCGTTCTCCCCTCCATCCTATAAATAATCACTTGGTCAGTGATTCTAGAGTTTGTACTTGACAAGTAGTTGTGGGAGGCTTGAAGTCATTTCAAGTCTCTCTTCAGTTACCAAGACTTATGACAAAATTTTTCATAATTCGGCAAAAAATAATGCATTGATAGTGGTTGATTTTTCATTTGAAGCAAATTGCTAAGGAAATTTTTTTAAATCCTAAATTTTCAAAAATCCAGGCAATCTAGGGCAAAATAACTAAATTTTTGGATTTTGATCCTTAAACATCTCTTTTGTCATATTTCCACTTTGAGTACATTTCTCTATATAGCAGTCATTTTTTATTTTGTTGTTTTTTTTTTATATACCAATATTCACCCAATACAAGACCCAAGAGTCACTCAGGGTAAAAGGTTACAGTGTGATTTTGGATGAGCACAAGAAAAGGCAAGAAGTGAAGTTCATGGAATTATGCAGGAAAGATAACTGTTGACCCTAGACTTAAAAAGGTCAAGAATAGTAGAGATTGAGAAAGCATCCTTGCAGGAGTCTGTTCCACTAAGAAACTGTCCTAATAGAATTTAATTCTTACTATTGTAATGGAACTAAGGAATGTAGCTTATCACAAAACATACCATGAAAATAGCGAGCAGTTTGCAACGTTTTATCTGTGTGGAAACGAGTTGTAGAGTTGAAAATAGTACATCACCCATAAGTAATTGAAAGGTTATTGGACGTGTACGGATTTTTTTTTTTTTTTTTACAATAATGTGCACTCTATACAAAGCCCAAGAGCCACTCTAGCTAGAAGGCTATAGTGTAGGAGGTAACAAGTACAGTGTATAAGGATATGTGGGGGAGATAATGGTAAACCCTAGACTTCAATAGGTTGAAGATTGTAGTGATATAGGAAGCAACTTCTATGTAAAAAACAGGGAAATCCAAAAAAATATCAATGTTTTGGAGCCCAATTAAACAATTGTTAATTGGATAAATCATAATGGACAGTAATTGAAGAAACACTGATTTATTGAGCAAACTTCAGTATAATATGACAGAACAGAATAAAAATTTTACCACAAAAAGATTCATCATCATACTACACCAGAAAGATATGGAACAATTTGTCTTTAGAGAGAGATCTGGCAATATTGAGGATTACAGTGATTTTAAATTTACACAGGTGATGTACAAGAGTAAATCAAAAAGTAAAAGGTAATTTCCATACATCTTTATTTCTACCAATGAAGAACAAATGCATATGTCACTTCTTGACAGAAAACCATTTTCTATGTCCCAATTTCATCTGTCATTTTAGATTTATATAATTTCTCTGCATCCATTACTTTGTAAAGAAGAAAACATTTCATGCTACATATTTGTATATCTCGTCTAAGTATGAAGACCAGACATGCCTTTCAAATTTTGTATACACAACCCCAAATTATATTGGAATCAAAAGATTTGCAAAATATTTTTTTAAAGCAGGTTTTTGGGTTTTTTTTTAAAAAACTATTTTTACAGTGTGTGCATGAAGTCGGGGATCAGTTTTCTAGTTTTATTTTGCAAAATCTGATATTTTCTTTTTAAATAAAAATATTGAAATGTAATGATTTAAATATTTCCTTATGAAGTTTTAATCTTGATTTCAATTGCAAGAAAATGAAATGGTTAGTTGTAAAGAGAAAAATCACAAATTAGGTTTTGTCTATTTAATAAGAAAAGAAGTTGAGAACAAGAAAGAAGTGGAGTTTCATAGAAGCTTAATTTGGATAGAATGCATAAAATGTAAAGGCAACCATTTTATCATTTCATTCAGAATTGCAAGAGTAAAGAACATTTTTTATTGGAATTGACAATATTGCTGATAACACTGGTTTACTGAAAATATAAAAATGGGAAATTTATTTTATTTAATTTTGTTTTGATAAATTTTTTTTATATTAAAATTTGGTTTACTGACAAAAGCAAAATTAAAATCTTTAGAACATTCTAATATATATATATATATATATATATATGTGTGTGTATATATTTTTAGGCATCAATTACTTCTATTTTTAGAAAAAACTCAAAATATATGTTATATTGTAAATTTGCACTGAATTAGACACAAAATACTTTGAATTATTTGGGTGTGGCTCTTAATACTTGTCCTTGGTCTTAACTTAGAATTATATTTTTCTACTCCTATTTTTCTAGTCTATTTTTGCTTTTGATTAACATCTCTTGTTTCACGTTGGCTATTTGTATACCTTATAAAACTATGCCATAAATGAACCCCAAGCTAGATTAAATATTTCGCCAGTATGACATCACCTAAACAAGCACAAACCACAATATAAGTTAATATTTGGCCTATTTACATTATATTATATATATATATATATATATATATATATATATATATATATATATATATATATAAAGGGGGCACATATATGAATACAGGTATATAAGAAATAGTTGCATGTATCAATGTGTATACAAGTATACATAAAAAAAATGTTGCATATGTAAATAAAAACATACACACACACACATATACACAATCATAGATCTTTTTTTATCTTCTTAAATTTAAAACATAAATCCCGTCTATTTTAAATAAAAGATTTTTGTTTATAGTTTTAGGTCCGTTTATTTAAATACATATTAAAAAGAACCCAAAAAAACCCCATTAATCCTTGTTTATTTTAAATATAAAATAAAACCTTTAATCCCTGTTTATTCTAAATATAAAACATAAATCCAGTTTATCTTAAATTTTTTTAATAGTTGTCGGTCCATTTATTTTAATAAAAAAATTAAAAAATACCAGTTAATCTCCACTTATGTCAAATGCAAAATATAAATCCAGTCTATTTTAAATCAATTTTTTTTCCCTTATAGTTTTATGCTGGTTTATTTTCATACATATTTTTAAAAAATACCATCAATTCCCATTTATTTTAAATATAAAATATAAAACCTGTCTATTTTAAATACAATTTTTAATTTTTTTTTTAAACCTGTAATCCTCATATAATATATGGACTGTGGCAGCATTGCATTAACCAGATATTTTCTTTTAAATTATGTAATGGTCAGTCTCTACTCAGCACCAGAGTATTGCATTGTGCTGCTGCCGGGGATTTAATAATATATACTTAATAGCTCTGTTATATTGCATCAAGTACTATTTTATTAACACCAGCACTATGTGCAATATATATATATATATATATATCCTGGATTTAAAATCCTACAATAATAATCTAAGGTAATTGATTTGATTTATGATACCCACTTATCCTCAGAGAACCAAGGCATTTTTCTCACACAGCTTTGTTTTTATTTCATTTCAATATGAAAATGCCCAAGAGAGCATACGCTGCTTCTACAATTCTCCAGTGAAACATGGCGTTAAGAAAAGTTTTCCACTTTGTCATCATCTTCACAGTATTTTCATTGAAAAAAATTACTTTTGAAAGATTGTGGAACACACCAGTTCTTTTATAAATGCAATTTGATGAAAACCAGAACATAAACATGCGATTCTGCCACTGTATACTACAAATTTTACATTCAAGAAACATTTACATATGTGTATTTTTTTTAAATACTAAAGTTCACCCAATTTAAGGCTCATAAGCCACTTAAGGCAGATTGTTACTGTTAAAATGGTTATAATGTGCGAAGTGTGTGATACTCATAGGAGGCGGGGTAAGAAGTGAAGATTATGAGAATAAGGAGGGTAGATGATGACTGACTCTTTTGAAGAGATTAAGATTACAGTGTTCAGAGGAGTATCCATGTGGGAGTCTGTTCAACAAAGTAGTATTTCTTGGGAAAAATTTGAGTCCTTACATTTAGAATATGGGGGAAATGTAGGTGATTTGATTCAGTGGAAGTAGCATAGTTTGTTTTAGTTGGAATATAAGATTGATTAAAGATTTTCTCTCAACTTTTGTCATTTGGCAGGCAGCATTAGGAGTGTGTATTTTTTTTTTGTTTCTTTTTCTTTAATCCTATTTCATTTAAAAAAATCCTTTGAATTATATTGTGACAACTGTCACAATAAGCACCATTTCCCACTTTTTAAAGATTGACACGTTGGGCATACTTTTGCTTATTGATTCTAACACTGAATATTTTTTTTGTAGATAAATTTAAACTCAAATGTGAAAAAAAGATTTGTGCAGCTTAAGGATACTAATTCATTTGTTTTTATAAAACTTATCAACCCTATATGAGTTATTTAAAGCTAAAACATATCTTGGATTACAATTTGGAGGGGGGGGTAAGTAAATATTGCATCAATATTTTTTTTTAATAATTTTTCCAGATATGAGTACTACTATTTAACCTATTGCTTGGGGAGGAGATAGATTCATACCTTTCCCAATTTCTGATTTATCATTCTGAGCAGTTATCATTCACACCATCCACCAGCTCATGGATAAGGTACTGGGGATAATCAAATGTATTAAGCGTAGTTTGCAAATTTTCATACAAGAGATTTCTTACTGAATAAAACACCACATTCAGGTGACAACTTCAGGTTGTTATTGATAAAGTCAAAATAATCAATGTTATATTTAGCAGGAAATAGTCAACATACTCAAATATTCCAGAACTTGCATTGGAATTGATTTATGTTACTTGCTTTGATGTATGCCTCCCAACATAAGTGGGAAAAGAAAACTATTGGACACCATTTCTATGCATTATATATATATATATATATATATATATATATATATTTTACCTCCACAGATTGAATATGGTTTTGTCGAAAGAAGTGACTTCTTTTTCTGGGGTATGCTAAAGGAGGTGCACTCAATGAAAATCAGAGATACAGCACACTTGATTAAACACATAAAGAGTGAATGTGCTAAAATTGACAACAATGTGGAGTTATTGCAAAGTGTTCACATGAATCTTTCAAAGTGCATAACTTTTGTATCACAAATGATGAAAATCAAATTGAAGATTTTATTTATTAATATTCCAATTCAGTAAAATGTTGAAAAGTTCATTTTTTGAAAATATGCATTTTTGCCTATGTGCCCAGACTTTAGAGCCACTATGTATCAACAGCAAGAATTTGTCCAAACAATTTTTTTTTAAATTGTACCAATAAGGTGTGTCTATTCAACTTTTTATTATATCTTTCCAATTTCTGAGCTTCCAAAATCTACTAACACCATTAAACTTTCAAAGACAGGAGCAAAAACCTATGAGTGGGTATTAAAATTTCAAGAAAAGGCACAAAACCCTACCCACACTACTTATGTTTTTTTTAAATACCCTGCCATCTAATTATTTTTTTTTTTGACAATATATTTATTTGCATACAGTTTAGGAGATAATCAAAGATTAACTTTGATTAAAAGTGTTAACATGTAAATTTGCTCCAGCTAAGATTAAAAAAAAACAAAAAAAAATAACACTAATTATTTTTATGGCTTAGCTTTATGAGGCGTACAAAGAGCCAAGGTAAAAGAAGAGACATTAATCAAAAGAGAAAATATACAATGTAGACAAAAAAAGCTTATCTACAGATTCCTAAATAGCTCATCAGCAAATAAAAGAGAAAATGTAATTCTAAGTAACTGCCAAGGACAAATATTAGAGTCACGCCTATAAATAATTCAAAATATTATGTATCTAATTGAGTGCAGATGCATTTCTAGTATGTATGTTTTGTCTGTAATCAGGATATGTTAGAAAGCTAAACTTAGTGTAAAAGTGCTCAATATCAGAGATAGAACATATGTGAATATAAAAGTGGACACTGAGGTCAACATCAAGTAGTGACAGTCTTGCATTTAAGCATGAAACAGGCTGGACAAATGACAGACTTATATGTAAGATAGATTCTGGCAAGAAAAATTGCCTAGCATGAAACAATGAACCAACTTTCCTAGCAATTGATTCAATATACTTTTTCCACTTCCACGTCAGATTAAAATATTAGCTTGTGAACGCACAGTGAGTGACTCTTCTGGATGTTAGAATCAGCCATGCTGCTTGAAGGTATATATATATATATATATATATATATATATATGACTATGAATTGCTTAATTATAATTATCTCAAATCCTCCTAATAATTTCTATCACTTGTATATCCTTGCTTGAACCGGTTTCTAATGCTCTGGATGGAGTGGCTTGGGGATAGTAGTCGTAGCTCGTGGGGGCACAGTCCTATGGGTAAGGGAAACTCAGATGAGTTCCCCCATGGAATATGTGATCGAGCGGCGATATATCGAGTCTAATTCACTACCTCTTCGTTACTGAGGCCCATTGGTAAAGTTGGTATGATGTTTGCCTGATAACGTAACTGCCTGGGTTTCAATTCTCGGTAGTGGATGCACACTGCTGATGAGTCCCAAATATAGGACGAAACGGCTGTCCAGTGCTTTCTGCATTCTGTTGAGGTTTCTACTAGACTCCATGAATTATTTAATTATATATATATATATATATATATATATATATATATATATATATTATATATATATATATAAATAATAAAGAAGTTAATGGTCAGAGCTGAATTAGACCAGGAAACAGCAGTATTAAAAATGTGCTCAACACACATAAAAAAAGATTAAAAAAATAACATGTAGAGCTTTTAAATGTTTTTGTGTGATGTGCTTTTCCTTTAGGACTTCATTGGACTAGGTTCATTTGACATTAATGTAACTACATGTGCACAAGCAAGAAACTCCAGGAATTTTTTATTTTTTTTATTTTAATGTGTTTTGGTTATGCAAACTTTGAAGTCAAATTTTATAAATGTAATATTGGTTACAAAAAAGTACATAACAAAAAAATAATTATGTATTATCTGTCTATATCTCTGAGATGAGGTATTATTATTTACATTATTTGGACTGTTATCCTCATCTTCATTGCCATATTCACAACATTTCAGCTGTTGTATGCTCCGGCCTTTGGATATATAAAGAGGTATGGTAGAGTAATCAATAGCAGCTCAGATTGAGGAATTGGAGAGCCGAGTTTAAATTCCAGTTGGATCCATTACCTTCACTTACATGCTATAATATATTTTTTAAAATTCTCTTTTCCAGATAATCAACAAATCTTACACTGTGTATATATATATATATATATATATATATATATATATATATATATATATATATATATATTCATTAAGAAAAAAACAAAAAAAACTTCATTAAACAAATTAAAACCACTTTCAAAAGTTTTTATCAAGCCGGAATCAAAATATTAATTAAAACTTAAGATGTGCAAAAGTGAACACTTGCATTTAATATTTCATGACTCCTCTTGTGGTCACAACGTCGACCAGTCATTTACTAGAATTTTTAAGAAGTTTCTCACTGTAGTGTGCATCAATTTTTGGCCCTTCTTAGCAAACTCCCAAAATTGCTTAATATTCTTGGGTTTCTTGGATGTACAAGTTTCTTTAACTTGAACCATAGATTTTCAATTGGGTTCTGATCAGGACTTTGACTAGGCCATTCCAAGATTTGAAATTTCTTTTTTCAAACCTATTCTTTTGTGGATTTACTTTGATGCTTTGAATCATTGTCCTGTTGAAAAATCCAGCCCCAATCTAAATACAACTTTCAAACCAAGGACAAGACACTTTCATTCAAAGTTGCTTGGTATCTTGCAGAGTCCATTGTACTATCAACACATACTATTTTGCCTGTTCCAACTGCAGCAAAGCACTCCCAAATCATAATGTTGCAATTGCCATGTTGGCACCAAATTCTTCACTTCAAATGTTAAATTAGGAGCTCACCAGACATTCTGCTTTTCATTCCTCCCAAAAAGCTCTAGTTTGGTCTCATCTGAGCATAAAACCTTTTTATGATGTCAGAGAACTTTTCAGTGATCTGTATGAGGAAGATATGGATTAAATACAATAAAATGATTAAGCTGAGATATGTACGATAAACTGCCCGCAAGGTCACAATACATAGGCGAGACACCTACGAGTCTAAATAACCTGCATTTATGAAAACAACACCAACTTTTGTTGGGATAACCTATTAAACTTCTTTATATTGCAGAGAAAAGATATAGGTCATAATTTTGATTTTAAAAATTCTGCTTTAGAAAAAAAAAAAAAAAAAAAAAAAATGTACTCTCATTACAAAGTAAATACCTAAAAGAAATGGTGATAAATTACCATCACAATAAATACACATCAGATGCATTTTTACATATCTCTGAAATTTGTAAAACCTATATTAAAAGAATGTAAGAATAAAACATTTGAAGATGATGTAACTTAGTATTACACATTCACTTGCAATATTCATCATATTTAAGACACTTTCAAAATTCAATAATTGACCCAATTTTTAAATATGCTAACATTTCAAGAATTAAACACACATACAGAGCACATAAACACGTCACCCAAAGATTGGCACATACATATTAATGCCATAAAATGATGTTTACCCAACTAAAGAAAAGAAAACAATAAAATTTAAATTATTCCACTTCTCCAAAATTTAGGATAAGCTAAATAAAAAGTGAAACATGTTAAAGATTTTCCTACCTATTCCATATTTTATATATATATATATATATATATATATATATATATATATATATATGTATATATATATATATGTATACACACACACACACACACACAGCAAAACAGACTAATAGCTGGGAGGGTCATCTGTTAAAGCTGTTTGTTAATTTGAAGCATTTTTTGTGGCCTAAAAACACCCAGTACAGTATAAAATTAATGTAAATACAGTATATATGTATGTGTATTTTATTTTTAAGTCACTGTATAGTAACTTAAAATAAATTACACAAACACACAGAGATGCTCTTTAAATAAAGTTTGAAAAGTTTTAAAGTTTACCTAAACTTTTTTTAACATTTCAAACCAAGCAAGGTGGGAGTGCTACTAGCACCGAACGGGTTACAGAGAGTGGGAGCAAGAGTAAAGAGACGTGATTGAGGAAAGGATAAAAAGAAGGACAGGAAATTAGATCAAGCCATCAGAAGATGTCGATTGACATTACATTTGAATATTTGTAGACTATA
This sequence comes from Acanthosepion esculentum, assembly GCA_964036315.1. NCBI lineage: Eukaryota > Metazoa > Mollusca > Cephalopoda > Sepiida > Sepiidae > Acanthosepion > Acanthosepion esculentum. The sequence goes on from OZ038491.1 coordinate 19,107,911, forward strand.
ACTGTCAGGGAAGCAAGTAAGAGGAAGGGAATTCCACAGACGGGAAGTGCAAGACATAAAGCTATTGGAGTAGAAGAGACGGCTAAATTTAACTGTTTTGACAGTGAAAGGTTGGGACTGAGATGCCAATCTAGTAACACACTTGAATTCATGCAGTTTGGGACCCAGCAAAAACTTACCTTTAAAAATTGCTGTGATGGTCTAATAATGCTATGAAAGTAATCATAGTGTTGCCTCACAGTAGTAATTACTGGAAGCCATGAAATTCTTTTGAATCAGTGCTGAAGCTTGGGAGGGGTAATAATGGTGCGCTGGTGGGAGACAATTGTTGTGTTCGTGGTGGATGAGAGTTAGGTTTGCTTTCATGAGCCACCTGCTTGGGCTGGAAGAACAAATCTAACTTAATTGTTCCCCACTTTGATACTGTTCATGAATTATCAATTCCCTTAAATGTTCAAAGGTGTCGATAATTGACCTTAATTTCCCGATTCTTGGTCACATCAACAAATTTTAGGAGAGTCTCAATCATGCACGTTAGACATTCTCGGTTGTTCCACCACCTTTTCCTCTGGATCCCTGCTGCTGCTGGCTGACGAACCATCTTGATCGGAGTCTGCTATCTACCCAAACGAAAGGACTTAATACACAGGGTCAGCATCATTCTCTTCAGGCCAATTTTCCACATCTTGAAGTGTTACATCTTTTTCTCCAGTATGAACCAATAATCAATGAAAAGTCTCAAAACCCCTCAAAGTCCAGTTCAAGGTCTTTGTTTGACATCAACTTTTTTCCAACAATTAGAAAGAGCTGTTAACTTGACTTCTTTCCAAGCAGATGCAAAGTTGTAGGTTCCTGTCTTGAGGTTATAACTCAAGATGTTATTTAATGTGTGCTTTCCTCTTGTGTCTTGTATTAGAGCTTCCTCTTCCTCCAAGACTTTATCAAGATATTTTCTCTGATACAAAAGTTTGTATGACATTATCACCCCTTGATTCATTGGTTGTATCAATGCCGTTGTATGAGGCGGGAGAAAAAAATGAGAATACAACCATCAGCACTAACAAGTCGATCTGCATCCAGGTGTGCTGTCGTATTGTCGATGCCTTTACATCTTCAGGAAGAATACATAATACATTCTCCTAAAACTTATGCACTTCAGATATGAAATACTTCAAAAACCAATCACTGAAAATACCTTGATTGAACCATGCCTTTTTGTATCGTAATAATGCATGGGCAACACATCCATACAATCCTTGAGAGCACATGGCTTAGCAGAACTTCCTTACAATTGCAGGCTTGAAGCAGTGGCTTCACAAGGCATTTGCCCCAAGTAAAACAGAGAATTTGTCTTTGCTTATTTTCTTCCCACGAATGTTATCCCCATCTTTAAATGCCTGGGTATTAGGTGAGAGTGAGTGCCAAAACTAAGCAGTTTCATCCATATTATATATCTGATTTAAATCAGTCTTGCTCCTTCATGAGTTTATGAAATTTAAGATAGAACAGTTCTACAGCATCTTTATCAAAACTAGCAATTTCACCTTGTACCACTTTATTACAAATACCATGTTGATTACAGAATCACTACAGCCAACCTGTACTACCGTTGAAAGTGATACCCAAAGATTCAGTTAATTTATTTGCTATGTCAAGAATCTCAACCCCATGCACATTCACTGACTTCTGTTGCACTTACCACTTGTAAACAGCTTCCTCCAGGTCCGTACTTTCACGTGCTTATGCACAACACCTTTCTTATCTATGATAGGGTCTACATCAAACTTCACTGCAGTTTTTCCTTACTCCTACGTATGTCACTTACAGTTTGTATTTTTCAAACGTAACTCATAAGTGATACAATAATAGTTGATAAAAATGAACATGCTACCACCCCTGTCTAAATGACTGGATTTCTCTGTAGCCTTGGAAACAAAAAAATTATGAATGTATGTGCTTTTAAAACTCAGTAAATTCAATTAAATTATATAAATAAATTTGAAGTTTTTAGCTTCAGTTTTTGAAACATGGTAATTCCTGTGTAGTGAAGGAACCATATTTTTAAATCAGTTAATTTATAATATATATATATATATATATATATATATATATATATATATATATATATATAACATACATATATAATATATAATGAATCATGTTAGTTGGAGGTTAGAACTAGCTTCAGAATGGATTATGGGTCATTATTTCCAAAAATCTATTTCTAGTAAGCTTGATTTCCAAGATATGTTTGGTCATTGTCAAAACTTTTTCCTTGATAATGTTCAATTAAGAACAGTCATAGAGATTCATTCAGAAATAAACATTCAGGTATTAAGAACAAAACTGTGTGTAGCTCACATAATGTTCGGAAGATATTTACCACAAACTGGCAAGGTGTAGAAAATTCAGAAGTGGGAAACTCCACGATTTGAGTGATGATCAATGGCACCATTGGATTGTTTCTAATGATGCTTTTCCTTTAATGCCATGTCCTTTCAGGAGGTCGGCAATCATAATTCTTTACTTCTCTTTTACTTTATCTGTGAATTGTCAGAATGCTAAGTAGTCATGCATAGGAATAGTACTTTTCTGAGAGGATATTTCTGTGGTGTTCTTGACTTGCACTTAACACTATGGGCATGATAAATATACTACAAGTTGCAATTGCAGTCTTGCAATAGCCTCTCCATGGTGAAAATCATTCATGCGTGATGAAGAGCCCCACTCTTCTCAAGGCAACACCATTCATATTGCATACACAATAGACTAAAACATAGCAGATCTTGAGGAGTCTAACCTCAATAAAAAAAAAATCCTGCATATATCTTGTGGGTATGTGGTCATTCATGTGGCATGCATCAACAGACTGATGCGATGATCTAATGAATACTGTGGCTGTGCAGATCAATCTTTTTTTATAATGGTCTGGCACCTACACTCTAACAAGCTGAGAACCATATGATGGCGCTATGACCCTTGATCTTAATAGCAACAAAGTCAAACTGCCTTACTGAGGTCAATAAGATGAGAGATAAAATTGCCATGACTTCTTAAGACAGTGATTTCCCTTTGGCTTCCCTATAGTTTGAAATACATAATTTTCCTTTGATAGCCAAGGCTTAAGAGGCCAGTCTACCCTACTATTTAACACAATTGGAGGAGAAGAAACAAAAGAAATTGGTGCTTACTTTGGTTAATAAAGTTGGGTTTGAGCTGGATTATGGCATTTTGGAGTTTGCAGTTCAAAATAGCCATTTATTTTAATCCAGCTTGATAATAGATTAGTTCTTTCATTCTATTGTTGGCATTTACCTCAACACTCAGATGCTTACATTCTACAACATCCAGGTTAGAAATGGGCTCCAAAAATAGGAGATGTAAATATTAATTTCCTCAGGGCAATTGCTTAGATCCATATTTTTTACTTTCAATTTGGATTAATCTCTTCAGGACATGGGTGATCACGGATCTCCAAAACTTCCTATCCTTTGTAGCTTTTAATAAGATTTGTTTTTCCCAATCTGTTCTGTCATCCATTCACACTGGTTCTTTTGCTAGGTTATTTGCTGCTTTCCTCTGTATCTCTTGCCTTCAAGATGTCCTGCAAATGTCAAATTCTCCAAGTACCCCTTTTTCATTATGTGCCTTAGAAATTTTGGTAAATTTGCAGTATAAGCGCCAAAAGCCCCCGGTATTGAGAATGTACCATTCTGGTGTGAAATTGCCTGGTTATTTTGAAAATGACATTAAAACATTGTGCTCGATTACTGTTTAGAAGTTATGGACAATGTAAGTTTGACTTCTTTTTCATCTCGTACACAGAACATCTAGCATTACTGGCATTGTTTACATATGTCTGCCTCAAATAGTGATACGGTGAGCAAGCTTCACTTGTCTTGATTACTGCACAATGTGCAAAGTTTGAAATGAATATGCAAAATAATGCACATGTAAAATCCGATGATTAATATAAAATAAAAATTACATGCCTGAAAAGTAAAAAAAAAGTTTTTTTTTCTTTTTGATGTGTCATGTGAAATTTTTGTGCATTTAAAGCTTCATAAATTCCATTTTAGGCTGAGATTCTGTTTCATTCGCTATAAGCAGATTTATTAAAGGACAATAAAGAAAAAAATACTATTCATTTAAAACTTCATTTTAAAAAATAAGCACATTTTAAAATAACAACCGCAAAAATTTCACAGTAATCAAGACCAGTAAGATATGAAAAGGCGTAAAAAAAAAAAGAAAGAAAAAAAGCCCGTTAACTAAAAATGCTTCCATGCATTACAACTGGAGAAAAATGTGTGTAAACAATGCCAGTAATGGCAGCCAGACAATGCAAAAGAGATCAAATTTACATTGATGATAAATCGAAAACAGTAATAGAGCACAATGTTTTAATGTCATTTTCAAAATAACCAGGGAATTTCACACCAGAATGGTACATTCTCAATACCAGAGGCTTTTGGTGCTTATACTGCAAATTTACTGAAATTTCAACCGTTTCTTTCTGATTCTATGTATGTGTCCTTTTTGTTTCCATTTTCTCTAAAACTTCCTTGTCACTCAGGTGTTCAGTCCATGGTATTCTCAGCATCGTTCTGTAGAAATACATCTGTTATGATGAATTTGAATACTAACTACAAAATCAAAGAGATAAACAAAATGAATGACAAAGTATTTCAGCTAAGAAATTCAAATAACTTCTCCAATGTGCTGTGTCCCTTATCGACATGGATGATCATGGCTCTTCACTTACTGAACAAGGTGTGATATGAATGTAAAAGTAGGCAGTACAAAGTGAGGATTATATGGATATGGCTGATAGATAATGATTGATCCAGGATTTAAAGCAGTTAAGAGAGAAGGAAGAATCCATGGAGGTCTCTGTTCCATAAAGCAGTAATTCTTTGGGGAAAAAGCTGTTTGATTGGAATTTCCTCCTTAGAATTGGAATACAGAGTGCATGAGACATGACAAGTCTTATTAGTAAAGGTCTGAATTGGTAGAAATAAATAATGGAGCCTGTCTGAACATTATTGCTATTTCTATAGTAATAGAGTGGCAACATGGTTACAACTTTGCCTCTGTGGAAAAGGGGCTGCAGTGTGGAAAATATGCCACACACAACAAGGTCACATAAATAACTTAGGATACTATCAAAGTTAAAAAGTGAAGATGGTGCAAGCCCCAGCTCAGATATGGCAACAATGCTCCATTTTTGGTCTAATCCAACTCATGCAAAGACTTTTGAATTGTGATAAAATCAATGTTTATTTTAATTGGCAATAAATAAATCATAATACAGATTGATGACAGCTAATTAAATATTTGGAAAAATGTGGATAGCTGACGTTTCATAGTAGCTAATAGTTTTTCTTCGTGAAACTTTGAGAAAAAAAAAAAAAACTTATTATAAATCTCTGCAGAGGTTCAAGCATGAAAGTCCAGGCCAAAGTCAAAAGTAAACAACTTGGATCCTAAGCGTTCTGGAAAATTTCCAACCAAATTCTCAATAGAAGCAAAGAGTCAGTGCCTAATATCATAAATGGGCCTGAGGTTATCTTATCTTTGTCAGATAGGGCAAAGTTATTTGCTACAATCTTTGCCTGAAATTCCCCACCATCTTCACAGAACACAAACTTAATATTTATATCACAACTCAGGAAGTCTCAAGACTTATGAAAAGACTTGACCCTAAGAAGGCTACCAGTCCAAAAACCCCAATGATTGTTCTTAAGAATATTAATGCTGAATTATCCCCGATCTTAGCAAAGCTGTTTAACTGCAGCTTAATGTGAGCTTGAGTACCAACAGGCTTTCAAGTTAAGGGACCCCTTGAGAAAATACTCATTCATTGCAATAGAAAAAAATTCCAGGTTTGCACAGTGATGATAGAATGTTACTAATTTGGATTTTGAGTTATTGAATGTGACCAACCAGTGCCCACCCCAATTCAGTTGTTTGTGCTAAAGCAGAAAACAAATCAGCTGCCAATCTCTAGTCATTTAGAATTTGGGAAGTGCATCCATACAGTGTTGTATCATCTGAATAGCTATCCTCAAAAGATCAGAATATACTCGGATCACTAATGTAAAGCAGAAAGAGTTGAGTCAAAAATCAAACTGGGGGAAAGGAGGTCGCCTGAATTGATCTCATGGGCATCAGAAGACTGACCATTAACAACTACCCTCATGGACCTGGCCATTAGGAATGGCTTGATAAATGACACTTCCAGTGATTCTATAACAGGAAAGTTTGTATAGCAACTCTCAACACCAAACCTAAGTCAAAGGACTTCAATATATCCAATGTGATCATCCTCGAGATGTATTTATTGTCTAATGCCTCATTGATTCTGCATGTGATGACAGGATATCAGCAGTGGACCAAGCCAATTGAAATCCGTATTGTTTGCCACTCAAGAGTTTGTCCCTGTCAACAACCTTTTTGTTGATTATAACCTCAAAGGATTTGCTAATGATACTAAAGAGGCTGATAGACCAATATTGAGATGGGGGTGAGAGAAACACATATATATAATCCATTGCTAAAGATGCTGGAAAAATCGTTGATCCCCTGTACCTCCAGTAAGTACCAGACTGCTTTTACTATCCTCTATCTTTACAAGAGCCAGATCAGACTGAAAATACTGTTGCTATGTCTGAGCTGGAGCTGCAGTCTTCACTTTCCTGCTTGATAAAATCCAAAATCATTTATGCAGCCTTGCGGGTGGTTAATTATTTTCCAGCCTAGAACCCCTTCCCCACAGATGTTGCAAGCCTCTTGCTACTTTATCACCATTTCCATGGAAATGTTCAGATAAATATCCCCAAGTTCCACCAGTTCCAGCCATCCCAACTAGGACCTGTTATGCTATGTACACTGTAGCAAACCACCATCCTTCCCTTCATATTCCATTAGTAAGAAGTTCCACTCAAACAGCTACTTTCCACAAGGTAGCAGCTTGTGGAATTGACCCCCAAGAAGATGCTTCCCTGACAACTACAATCTTCAAGTTTAGGTTTATCTTTTGCACATATCCTCATAAATGTATCTTTTACTACTCACATAACTCCTTCAGTAAATCTCTACCTCGAGTGGCTCTTGGGCATTATATAAGCTGAACATTAATAAAAATAATAAATAAATAAATGTCAGTTATCATATGTCTTACTGCTGGTCTCCATCTGCAAATGAGAATAACTGCAAAACACTTTCTCCTCTCCAATTTATAGACAAAAGCATACAAATGCATGCTAGGATTTCTTCCTAGCCAACAAAATTGGCCAGTTCTTGGTTTCATATGACTCAGTCCCAGTCTGTCTCGAAGTCAGAACACTACTTATCCAAATTTGCTTGTATATCAACCCCAATTCTTAGTTTGTGAACTTTTTGCCATATTACTGTTGTTTTGCCTAATTACTGTTAATTTGTCTTATATATATTGTTTGCTTGCTTTACATTATTTTTTGCCGTTTTTTCTTGGTATTGTTTATCATAAACATTTCTAATTGTTTGTTGGGTAGTTGTGTTACTTATTTTGCATTTGACCATGATCAATTACTTTAGCCTTACTTTAATGCTATATATAATTTTTTTTTCCTTTGTCACCCTAATATTTCTATAATATCTACATTCATGGTTTTGCTTCAATTTCTCCATCTTTCAGTTCCTTATTGCCTACATTTTGTGATTCTCTTCAACAAATCCTTCTTCATTTACGTCAGAGAAGCCAGAGTCAGTATTTATAGTTTCTGGTTTTATTTTATTGCATCTGCACCAGTAAATGTTTTCTAGTTTAATGTCAGGTTAGAGTCTGTATCAATTGCTACTTGAATACAAATACAGAGTGGGTTTATGTGACTTTGAAAAATCAAAAAAGTGTTAAGGCACAGAAGCAACAAGTTCATATTTGGAGCTAGAAATACAATTCTGAAATATTTCTTTTGTAATCTTTATCAAGTGCAATGTCTCCTTTTAAAAAGGACCTTCAATTCCAATCCTTCCTTTTTCTTAATCAATTGTGGGATAAATGGTAATATTATTGTTCCCTTAAAAGTTAACATTTGGCATTCATTGACCAAGCAGCCAGTGTTGCCTTCAATTGAAATTTATAAAATCTCTCTTAAAACAATTTTTCAGGCAAATAGATTTCCAAAGTTCAGTAGCTACTATTATTATTATTATTATTATTATTAATATTATTATTATTATTTCTGAAGTCCAATAGCTGCTATTATTTCAACAAGCAATGTTCTAAGATTATGTTGTCAGAACACTGTAAACAATATTGGTCTTTATCAGATGATCTACAACATTGCCGTTTCGTAATGTACTTCATCAGTTCTTTCATTATTCATACCTGCTTTTCTATTTTCAGAATGTAGGTTCTATTTTTTTTATCACTGCACACCAAACCACTATAAAGCCACTAAGATGCAAGGGATTACTGAGTGTTACAGAATATGAGAAAAATCTTTAAATAAATCTTACACTTTTACTGTATATGGAATCCCCTCAAAATATGTTTTATATATTAGTTCTATATATTTGAAATTATAGCCTGGCTCTCAATTTCAGTCAAGATTGTTTTAGGTGTTACTATAGAAGGATAAGACTACACAACCAAGAAATTCAAATTGCATTGGAAGGACTAACATTTTGCTTGGTAAAAATAGTCATTGACAGAGTGCTAAAAGTTAAGGAGAGAAAATAAAATAAAACAGGAACTAAGATAACATTGCATTTAAATTTTTAAAGATCAAAATTGACTGAAAAGCAAGAAGTTGAGAAAGTTCCACAAGAGAGAAGCATGAGAAGAAACTATTAGCATAGAACTTATGATCACATCTAGCCATTTCAGCTGTTAAATGGCGAGACCTAACTGCCAACCTAGTACTGTGCTTAAATTTGTAAGTTTGAGACACCAATGATAAAAGCTCTTCAGGACAATTACCATGAAAATATTTATAGAAAAAGCACAGAGAAGCTATATAACAGCAGAAGGAAAGTGGCTAAAGCTGAGATGCCAGGTCAAGACTCATTGCAGATTATTCTTTGGATTTTATCAAGGATCTCCAAATACATAGCAGACCCACAAGATCAGATGTGGCAGCAATAATGATAAATGTGTAAGTGGTCATTTTCTTCCAAAAAAGCTTGTTTTCATTGCAAGTGAAGATGAGCTTTGGATTGCATCTTTTCTTATCAATCAAATTCTTCAATGTTGTCAGAAGTGTAGCAACAGCAGCTGTGTCAGCAGACACAGACTCTCCAGTAATTTTCATATTTTTCAGTCCAAACCTCTTCCTAAATCTGAATAAGCATCTCTTACTTGTAGTAAATAGTTTGGTGTTACTAGTAGAAAAAACAGTTAAAAACAAATCTTTGCATAGGCTCAATGCTTTCTGATGCAATATGCAGCCATCATGTACCTTTTTTCTTACAAGGCCCAAGAGCCACTCATGGTAGAGAGTTACTAAATAAGGGTGTAAAGGGCAGAAATAACAAGTGCATATTTAAAGGATATATAGGATAGATAACAGTTGAACTTAGACTAGAACAGGATAAGATTGTAGCGATCATGAAAGCATCCTCTCGAAAATCTGTCCCACAATGTAACAGTTCTATAGAAAAAGCCGAGTGGAACTCCCCCTCCTTATGAATGAGATATGAAAGGAATGAGGATCTGACCCTGTGAATGTAGCATGGCAAATGCTAGCTCTATTAAAATATTTAATGTTAATGTCCTCACACACAAATTTTTCTAGTTTTATATACTTTTCACACAACTTAGCCATTAACTTGGAATGTTTGAGGTAAAACAGATACACTGGCCCGTGTTTCTGTTTCCTTCTTAGTTTCATAAAGTGAAAATCATTTTTTACATAAATTTTTTCATAAAAATTTGGCAAACTAAGATTTTTGTGCCAGACAAAGAAAGAAAAAAAAAGTACAATTTTTCCCATGGCACCACTATTATTTTAACTACCTTCACTCTGTGGCAATGTTTATTGTTTTAAAAAGCAATGATTAGAATTGGAAAACAAACATATGAAAGTGATTTAGACATTTTCTTTGTTCTTGAGAATTTACTACCAAAATAATAAACACTATTTATTTATTAGATTGTTTATTGAAATAGTTGGCAAAATATAGACAAATTGCTAATTGATTTGAATTTTATAAAAAACTTCAATACAATGACTGATATTTGGGATTGAATGCTATTTTATTATAAACCATATTTTATGAAAGAAGAGTAGCAACTACCATCCACCAAAAAATATATTCAACTCAACTGTAAAAATGAACGAAAATATAATTTAACATTTGTTACTAATAAGATTTCTATGTGCCATGTCCCTTCAGGATACAATCATGATTCCTCACAACTTTGTCTTTTATAGTCCTTAAAAAATTTAGTCTTTTTGCTATATCTCCTAATCCCTGTACTGCCAACCATTTACATAAGCTTAGGTAGGTTATGCACCACTTTCCTCAGTCTCTCTTGCCTTCAATATGTCCTGTGAGAGTCAAATTTTCCAAGTCCTCTTACCTCCTAATGTGCCTTACAATTAGCAAAACAAAAATAATTAAAGTAGGTCAGGCCTACTTCCTTGAGATCTGAAACAGTTTGCATTAGTAACACTAAATGTCAGTTGGAAACAATATATATCCTACAAAGAACTATATGAGACCCTAACAAGGATTGCAGGCAGACAAAACCTGCAAAAGGCAAGTGCAGTTTTAATGGCCAAAATAAACAAGAAGTTGCGCAGCTGCTTATAGGATGGGGTGCAAATTAGGAGATCATGAGGTAGACTATTAAGTACCTTCATCAATCAACTCCAATCACAGAGATGACACCAGAATCAGTAAGGATCTGGGTAGAGAGTTATGGATTATAGAAACAGTTGGGAAGAAGTAGTCAGTAGCATTCATTTGAGCATGAGCAGATAAGATAGAAATAAAATAAATGTGGTGGGTTTAAAGTAGGTACCTACACTAATTTGCGATATGTAAAGTTTAAAATGAATTTTTATAAATGAAAAATCTTTCTTGAAGTTTTTATTTTAGTTTTAATTTCAAGCAAAATACTTGGTTCTATTTCAAAACTAATTTAAAAAGAGTTTTTAATTTAATTTTTTTTTTGCTAAAAAATTTGAATTTAGTGCCATTTTTAACCCACATTTATTGCAATGTAATAAAAAAAATCTTCCAAAACTAAAATATACTTTTCTGAAACTTTCTTTCAGGAATATTAACTGATTTAAAGTATAACAAATCTGATATTTATCTAATGTAATTCTATGGTGGCTTTAGACATTAAAAATGTAACTGAATCAATGTAAGCTCCTTTTATATATAATTTTTAAGTACTCACTAATCTTAAAAATTTAAAATATTCTCCATAATCTAAAGTTTTTATTAAATTTTAAATTAATTTACTATAGTTGTCATTTTTATTTTCTGATAATGTTGTGTATAGTAGTCCTTATGTAAAAAAAAAAAAAAATTTCAAAATTCTTTTAAAAATATTGATGCTTGAGGATTTGTACTAAGCTTTTCCATTTATGATTAGTAAATATGTTTTAATTTAATATCTAAAATGGTAAAATTAAACCAGAATTTTAGGATTTAAAACTTAATTATTCTAATCAAAATTTACAAAAAATGAAAACAATTCTTGTAAAAATTCATCATTCATCAAAAAAAAAAAAAAAAAACTTTTTAAAGACAATTGTGTCCTTCATATATCTTATTTATAAAAGCAATTAAAAGCTTCTCTAATTAAATAATGTCTTCGTTTTATTGTATTTTTTTATTTTACAATTCAGAGCAGGTTTAAATAAAAAAAAATTATTTAGGTTTTATTTTTTATAATTACTACAGTACATCCTTGCACAGAAGTGGAGCTTCTCATTTTGAAAAGACTATAAACATCTGAAAATACAATTTATAATCACAAATATTCAATCCTAAAAAATCTTTTTTTAAATAAATAAAAAAAATTAAATAGATATATTGATAATTGATTCTACATTGGTTTTCTAAAGTTTGGTCATACCTATCTAAAATTGGCTCTCATGATGGTAATTTAATAAAAGTGGTATATGGAAATCGTTTTACAGGCTAAACTGGAAGATACTAGCATTTTTATCAAGCAACATAGAAAGAGTAGATACACAATATTATGGAAATTAATTTTCATCTATAACCCCAAGTTTATACATGTCAAATAAACTGATCAGTGCTGGAATACGCACTTAGTTTTTTTTTGCGTTTGCCTCTGACTGCTTGTCTGAACTGAATTCTTCGCATATTTTTGTGACTGCACATACTTTTCAGCACGGACCACACTATTTAACTTGCGTCCATAAAAGTAAATCGTTCATGAAATTGGAAGAAAAGGATGAATATGGGGGTGGGTAGTAACCGAAAAATTCTGGTTGCTACACTTTAAAAGCCTGGAAAATAGATTTTAAAATTTGCTGAAGGAAATTTATTTTTATTTAAATCCGGCTGTTAAGTTTAGAGAGTTTCAAAAGATTTCTTTATACAAAGAAAAAAAGACACTTTAACAAAACAGTAAACACTGATTTATTTTTTTTACATTTCTCTTAATTTAAAAAAAAAAACTAGACAGCCTTCTGTGCACTTGGGAGTTAATTAAATAAATTGATGAATGAAATATATTTTTGTGCTTAATAAATCCGGCTTTATCATGGTTGAAATTTTTTTTTTAAATCATTTGACTCGGTACTAGCACGAAATAAAACAATACCGTGGTGCTAAAATAAAAATCTACTTTAAATTCTTAGCAAGCTTGTCTTTCTAGGTCAATTACAACTGGGTAGTGAATTCAAGCCTCATTGGGTGCTCTATACTTTCAGCCTTGTGCCACATAGGTAAATCGTTAAAGGAAATGTACGTGTCAGAAAATAAGGATGTTTATTTTAAGAAAGGTATTTTACTGCGGACTTCTTACAGGACGAAAAAATATATAAATTGTAAATTGTTGAAATATACCCGTGCAACATTTGTTTCTTTTTGTCAATTTCAATTTTATTTTTAACTCAAGGAAAAACACTAAAATATGTTGTATTTTGTACGATATTTTAGGTTTTATCTCCGATGCATGACTTTGCAAATCAGCAAATCTAAAGAGGAGGGCTCAGAATAAAAAGCTAATTCTTAAAATTTCAAGAATAGGAAAGTAAATACGTGTTTAAAAATAAACAGAAATTGTTTGAAATGCTGAACTTAATATCCCAGTGTCTTTTAAACTGTGGAAATGTTTTGGTTTTTGGTTTTTTTTTATTATTATTTTAGTGTGGTGAGCTCTTCAAATATTACCTAAAAAAACGGTAAAAAGCATAAAGAACTAGAGACTAAGGCTAGGTAGGCAATAATGTACAAAAAGAAACTCAACTATTTTCTTAGATATAAATTTTTAAATAGTCTCTCAAGTAAGTATCTAACTTTTTATTTTCTTTGAAAAAATAAAATATTTCGTTCAAAACAATATTACTTTTAAAACGCATAACAAAAGTAAATCATTTTTATCCCGCACCTTTAAACCGGACTTGACATTAGGGCAATTGTTTCATGAGGATATTTTATACTACAACCAAAAACATTAAATGTAACACATATATAACATTCGTGTAAAATAACAAAGATAATAAAACACTGGATTTGGCGCTGTTGTAACTAAATAATAATAATAAAAAAGATTTAATTCCAGAGACACGTGTACTGAATGAGTTTCGGAATTGATCCGGTGTAGACGAAAAAAAGCAAGTCGAATTTTCGAAGACAAAACTACACACTTTTGTCGACAAATAGATAAAAGAAAATTTTACTTACATTCCAGAACATTTGTATACAATAACATAAGGCACATATGCCAATGCAACACAATTTCCAAAATGAAATAAAGTCATTTTGTTGGCTATCGAAATTTTTCAGCTGTGCAAGATGTTACGGTGTAGACCGAAAAAGCCTACTTTTGATAAATATTATATTGCCAAAAATGTCAAGATATGGTTTGTAATACGTAAAATGTCAACGTTTTTAAAAGTCAGGGTATATTTCTTTTTCTGAAATTAAAATTTAAAATTTTCGATAAAAGAGGTCTATATACGCATTAAATTTTAAACTACTACAATATTATAGACGGAACCTTTTTTAACCGAAACAAGAATAAAAAATGTAACCGTTTTGCTTTTTGCAGTCATTCGAAATTTTGAGAAAAATAAACATACATTATATTTTTAGTATAAGATATCCAATATTTTTTTTAATTTAATTTATCTCCAATAAGAAGTAAAAAAATAATTTTATCATAAAAGAAAAAAAAAAATTAGTGCGGTCTTCCAGTTCCTTAGCAACTGTTTCCAAGGGCAACAACTAAAAAAAGTTTGCCTCTTTCAACAAGAAAAAAGTTTTGAAAATGTCTAAACATTTTAGTGCGAATCAGGTAAGCAGTTTGTTGTTTTAATTTCTAATTATTATGATAAAAGATTAGGAAAGAAAAATAATTATACTTAAGTTATAAATATCCTCAATGATGTTTATTTCATTGAAAAATATTTCAGTTTCCCTACCTGGGACAGTTACACACATGCAATGCTCATATCTCTAAAATGATGAAAAATTGTTTATTTTATAAAAGAAATATTTATTTTTCAAAATGATCTCCCTTGTTAATGCACTTAATTTATTCAGTGGACATTAATCATGCAGATAAAATATTATACAGTGAAAATTTCAAATTCCTTCTTCTGTCATTATACTTGGTAACTTTCTTGAGATTTTGAACCAAACACTTCCTTTTATTCAATCTATGGGGTTGGTTTGGTTTCATTCTACTTTCCCTGCTTATGTGATATTTCCTATCAGTTAATATTCATCATTCTTTTCCATCTTTTTGTTGCTTATCCATTTCTTACACTTAATAAGAATATGTGATTTTTCAGCACTGACAAACCCAGAGATTGAACTCCCAACTATCAGGAAACAAGATATCTTTTAACCAACACTTTAATCCACAAGGTTAAACATAATTTTAACAGGAGGTTAAATGTATCTAGAGAAAATAATTAAATGAATATCTGTGGAATGAGGTATTTAATTGAGCAAGTAAAAATATTTATTGAAAAAAGGCAATTGCATCTATCAAAAATACAATACAAAAATGCACTTAATTATAATGTACTTTTTGGACAAAGAAAATATGATGCAAAGATAATGCAATGCAATGTTCATAGCAATAAGTTGATGATGGTTGGATGGAATTACTGCTGGAGCCATGGGCTAGCTGGCTGTCTGCTGCTGGAAAGATAGTCATCTTGGCCACAGATTGTTGTTTTTGTAATTTTTTAGGCCTTTTTATATGCTTTTCAAAAGAAAGGAATTCAGCACATGGAGGAATTTAGTATATATATATATATATATATATATATATATATTCATATAAGCGTCCTACAAGGCTGGCATCCCATTCACACCCTTTCACTGTTGAAAATGTTAAATGTAGACGTCTCTTCTACTCCAATAGCTTCATATCTTGCACCTCACGCCTATGGAACTCCCTTCCTCATTCCTGTTTCCCTGATGACTATGATCTCCAACTATTCAAGTGTAATGTCAATCGTCATCTCCAGTTGCCTTGATCTAGCCTCTATCTTTCTCAACATCCTTTCCTCTAACACTCCTATTTGCTCTCGCTCCAAATCCTCTGTAACCCCTTGTGTGCTAGTGGCTTCCAGCCATGCCTGGGGTGAAAAGCTTTAAAAAAAAATAAATTAAAAAAATTATAAAGAATAACAATTCAAAAAGAGAGAAAATATACTTGTGTGTACACAACTGAAAAAGAAGGGAGACAATTATAGGCTTTGCTGTTAGAAAATGTGTGCATATGTATGTGAGGCTTCATGTAACTGGCTGAAAATAAGTCAACAGCCTGCTGAGGGAAGAAATCTCCCTCAGTGAATAGAAGTCCTGTTGTTTATATGATTGCATTTCAATACAAAAGAGAGGAAGTGGATTTGTTGTTTCTTTCTTTTATAGTCCTGAAAAGTACCATCTAGCAGGCACATTGACAGACAAGATAGGAGTAATCCATATAGATTTTAGCAATAAACTGTTTCTTTTTATTTTATATATTTGGCTGTCTAAATGAATTATACAACCGATACACTTATAGAAAAATATGTTCAGATTCCCTTATTATTTTTGTTTAGATAATCTTAGAAAACATGTTTTTTAGTTAAAATGATGTATTTCGAATAAGTATTTAAGATGTATAGTGAGGCAGTGAAGAGAATGTTTTAAAAGGAAAAGTGGAAGAAAGGAGAAAGTTTTTTCCTTCTTTCTTTTTAATCATTTCACCCTAAGCAAAGTGATAATGCTGCTAGGGGGTTTACAGGGAATGAGACAGAATGAGAAAACTATAGTGAGGAGAAGTAAGGAAAAAACAATAAAGGAACAGGATTCGGAAAGACAGAAAATGGCAATTGATTTGCATTTTAAATTTTGAAGATGGTTGTTGGCAAAGAAACAAAAAATCAGAAGTGAGTTCCACAGAAGTGCAAGAAAAGAAACTGTTGGAATAGAACAGGGTTTCCCAACCTGGGGGCAATATCACTGTCCTAGAACCATTTTATTGATAATGTTTATTCATTCAGTTTAATCAAAGTTTACATAATTTTTCTTTGTTGTTTGTCTAATGCATTGTTCTTCATTTTCTGTGGCAGTATGAAGGAGCTTTCAAATCAAGCCATTTGCAGAACTGGCAAGTTCCAAAAAGCAGAATTGAGGTAACTCTTTTATATTTTTCTCTATTTTTTCCCAATTTTTTTTCTGCCTTGGAAGATTTTGATGATCATTAACAGACAGCCGCAGGGGAGTAATGGATAGCAGCTCGGTTTGAGGAATTAGAGAGTCAAGTTATAATTTCAGTTGAGTTTGTTACATTCACTTATGTGCAAATACCCTTGGGAAAGGCATGAATCGATCTCTTCTCCCCACATCCAGCTATGGATAAATAATAGGACAGACTGGATCCTATAGCTTTGGGTGGTAACTGGTCTAGGAGAAGGACAGCTCAGAATTCAAGACCTTCAACTATAGGTTAAATAGCATCATCAACCCACAATTGGTCAAGTGTAGTGAGTATGGCTACACACCTGAAGACATGATTAATCAGGGAGTGCTTCTTTCAACAGAAGGAGTGATTTGATTTGGATAACAATGTTTCATATAATTTTTAAGGAATTAATGGATTTTAATTCCAATCTGCAATTCTTTCTTATTATTTTAACATTATGCTTTATGCATACATGTGTTTGAGTAGACACTCTATTTTTGATACAATCTAAATTACATCTACTAGCTTGTGCATTTAAGAGTCTTAATAAAAAAAAGTGTGCCAGAAGGGATTATTTCTATATTAAAACTCTCAAATTTTCATTTTTTTAAAAACAGGGCGTATCCTCAGATGCAAGTATCCACTAATTATAAATGTTTAAATGCTTCATATGCATGTAACTTCTGTGATTTTGAGAAGAGGCATTAGCATTCCAGTTGTTCAGATGATTAAATTCATTCTTGATGTTAATTTCTTTTGTTAACACATTGTTTCATTTGACCAAAACTACAGCCTTCTTCGGCAGTAAGAAAATAGAATGATCACCACAAAATAAGCAATGCAAAGAATGAGTTCAGTAATCTGGATATCTCTTGAAATGGGAAAAATTAAATTGTTGTTTTTTTTCTGTCAGAATCATAAATTTTGTGATAATATACTAAATTATGCTTGATCATTTTGGCTGATCTATTCTGCTGCCTTCTTCAGGTGTAAAAAGATACATTCTATAATTCTGAGAAGAGTCATTATCATTCTAAGAATTGTTCTAAATTATGAATTCTCTCTTTATGTCTCATTTGGTTTCATCCGGTCTACAGCCTTCTTTCAGATCTACAATCTGTAAAGAAAGAGAATGATCAGAAAATGATGATGAACAGAAAAGAAATGAAAGCAAATAATGATCAATTCAGGTCATTATTAGCAACATGAGCCACCCAGACAATACCATTCTTAGCAATCAGTGTAATGCAGAAGATTACATATATTTTTATATATGAGATATTGTTATATTCCCCCTTGTTATACCCTTTTTCTTTTTAAGAGAGAACATCCCTAATGGAGAGCTGAGATGCTCTCCTGTTTAAACTGGTGAACATCTCTGCATATGAAAAATATAAACTCTCCTGTGTTACACGGCTAATTGAGAATAGTATTATTATCATGCCTCACATTGTTTGGAATAAACTGAACCAGTTACGATATTTACCACTATTTCTTTAAATTGGTATTAATCCAGATTTGTTGCTATTATTGTATAATGATGATATTATCTAAGCAAAGCAACCTGCAAATAATCTTTGCATGTCTATGAATAAATCATAAGCCACACTGTATGTAATATTATTAGCACTTAAATATGGAATTTGATGATTTAACATTGAATTTTGCAATTATTTTGCCTAAAAGTTGTTTTAATTTCAGTTTGTATATTTTACATTGAAAGTCAGGAAGAAGTGGATTGTGATTTGTCAAGAAATAATACAAGCATTACTGGCAGAATAGGTTATTACAAATGTAGTGTTGTTTGGTTAGTGCTACTACTATTTAGCATATGTTTATAAGTAGACATTATGTGTAGGCTGACTACTTAAGGTAGAGGTAATAGTATTTGTCCTGGGGGAACAGTGATAGACTGTTCTACCAAAGCTGTGACTGTTCGCAGCTCCTGTTGAACTTTCTGCTTTGGGCAGAGAGGAACCCAGATGCAGCTTTGCCGAAGAACAAAGTTTCATCTGGGGAGATAGACAGTCCCTGAACCCGTTTATGCAGGTTCTAAGGGAATATTTTTGGCCGAGCCTATGGGCTCAGAGAACCCATGGAAAACCCAGCCTTGTGCCACATACATCCCTCGTGGGGGGGGGGCTGTTAAATATTAATAGTATTTGTCCTAGAAGGAACAGTGATAGACTGTTCTACCATGGCTGTGACTGTTCGCAGCTCCTGTTGAACTCTCTGCCTTGGGCAGAGAGGAACCCGAACAAGGCTGTGCCAAAGGGCAGCGTTTCGTCCAGGGAGGTAGACAGTCCCTGAACCTGTTTATGCGGGTTATACGGGGATTTTTTGGCCGAGCCTACAGGCTCGGATGACCCACGTTAAACTCGGCCTTGTGCCACATATAACCCTCATAGGGGGTGCTGTTAAATATAATAGTATTTGTCCTACTCATACTGTTGACATCTCTCAGTTGTGTCTCTGTCTTCAGGCAGAGTTCAACTCAGTTTTGTCTCTGTCTACAGACAGAGCACTGCTGAAAAAAATATTGAGAGGTGCCTGGTCCCAGGGAACAGCTTCCCAAGGCAGTACCACCACGTTGCACTAAAAAGGTAGGTCAGTAGTAATACCAATGCCAGTGCCAGTGCAACCGATGACTGCAAGGGCTGGGCAATTTTTGGCCCTGTCCGGGGTGTACATATTCGAGTGCCCCATATTAAACCAACCTTGTGTTATGGGGAGATAAGTAAATCGACTGTAGAACCAATACTGAATTCATGCAACTGAAATTCCTACTTGGAATATCATAATAATAAATGTAATGTAAATGCATTACTATTTTTTTTTTTTTTTAATCGTTTGACTCCAAGCAAGGAGATAATGCCACTAGGACACAATGGTGGTGGGTACACAAAGTGAAAGTGCACTAGAAGATTGAGAATGGGAAGCATTATGGAAAGGACAAAAAAAAGAAGAGGATTCAAGCAGACAGAAGATGGCAATTGATGTTGCATTTAATTTTTTGAAGATTGTAGTTATCAAGGAAGCAAGAAATCAGAATGGTGTTCCACAGGTGGGAAGTGTGAGAAAAGAAACTGCTAGAGTAGAAGTGGCTGGTGCATCTAGCTTGTTCAACAGTAAAACAGATCTAGTTACCTTTCTAGTAGCACACTTAAATTCATGTCGTCAGGGTGTCATGGAAAAAAGCTCATCAGTGCAGTTGGCTTGAAAATATTTGTAGAAAAGACAGCAGGAAGCCACATCATGTTGATGCAAAAGTGACTGATGTCAATATGTCTGGTCAGGGTTACGGACCCTTCTTTAGATTTTATTATAGAAATACATTGAAAATCAAGTAGAAAGGGATTGTCAGTGGTCAGGAAATATAGAATAGTATAGGGTTACTATATTTACAAGAGGGAATACTGAAAATTCTTAGCCTGACCAAGACACCTTCTCATTAAAAATTCTATAGTTGGATCATTTGTGCAGATTTTAGGGAGTTGGTAAGACCAAAAACTTTTCAGCGCCCTTTCATATAATGTAAATGCATTTCTAATAATTTTACTATAAAATGTATTGAAAATCAAGTAGTAAAAGATTGTCAGGAAATAATTTTATTTCTTATATGCTAAAGAGAATTAGAAGTACTACCAGGATTGGCACTGGCAACCCATCTTAACAACATAAAATATGCAGATGGCGCCATATTGATATCAGACACAGAAAGGAAACTACAAGTACACTTACAGAAGGTAGTAAAGGAAAGTGAGAAGAAAGGACTAAACATCCATTGTAAGAAAACATAATGTATGGTTATCAGAAAAAAGAACAGACCAAGATGTGAACTTCAAATTGGTGACACCAAGAGCAAGCAGGTACGAAATTTAAATATCTCAGTGTTTTAACAAAAGACATAAAATGGGAGACTAAAATCCAATGGTGGATTGGGATAACAAAAGATGCCTTCCAAAAGCTAAACAAAATAATTAAGAAGGAAAAAAAGAGTTGCTGAATTACAATGTAATATATAGCCCTCCTATATGGCATTGAATGCTGGACAATTTACTCATCGATGAAGAGGATATGTGAGGCAACAGAGCTGTGGCTCTACAGATGGATGCTGTGAATACCATGGACAGAATGCATAAGCAATGATAAAGTCTTAAGGAAAATGGAAACAGGAAAACTTTGTATTTGGAAGCAGTCACCACATTCTATGAATCACTAACATAACTAAACAAATGCCCTACCATAGCTCACATTAATATTATCAAGTCGCCTACATGGATAATTGACAATACTCATAGTACTAACTCATGTAAACTAACTCATAACACTAACTCATGTAAACTAACTTATAGCACTAACTCATAACACTAAATCATAGCACTAACTCATTTAAACTAACTCATAATACTAAATCATAGCACTAACTCATGTAAACTAACTCATAACACTAACTCGATACAAAAATACTCTACGAATAAGATCATAAATAGAAGCAAGTCTGCCGAATTAAAACACAAATATTGCAAATGTCGAACGCTATATACTGATGACTTAAAAATCTCAAATAAAATGGGAGAAGCAACCATGGACAGACAGTCTCACACACAGATTAGAATCCCAAATCAAGCTTCTTACAGGACATTAAAATGGCAGTTAAACTCATTAAAACTCAAACAACCAGAAATTCATATTCATAGACTCTCTGTCAAGTCTTGTAGCCCTGAAAGAAAGAAAGTTGAAAACATTCATACATCTCAGACACACTAAAAACCTATAGTGAAATAATTAAATCACAAAAATTAGTCATCTTAATCTGGATTCCAAGTCATTTTGCTACACCAGGCAATGAAATAGTAAACAAACTAGTTAAAACTCTCTCAACATGGCAATGACCAACATAAAGATACTCGATACATACTTCAGAAACAAAATAAAAGAACATATAAAAAAAAAATGACAAGTAATATGGAACTGAAAACCTAATAAACTATACCATATTCAACCAATTACAGGTGAATGGCTATCAGTATTCAGAAATATAAGACAGAAGAAAATAATTTTATCCAGACTCCGAACAGGACATGTCCATTTGACACACTCACATCTACTAAAAAATGAAACTCCCTCATCATGTAACAGATATCAAGTACCTCTCACAAGTTACCATCATCTCAGTCAAACCTGAACAAAATATTATCAAGTAAACAATGCAAAAGAATTCTTTCAAAACACTAAACCAAATAATATTCTTAACTTCTTAAAGGAAATCAAATTTTATAACAAAATATAAAACTATAAAAACTCCTGACAAAACTTCATAAAATCTTTAATATATTTTAAAAAGTGTGAAAAAAGGGAAAAAAAACCTTCAAACTTCATAAAAATACTTAGTGAAAATAACAAAGCAAATTCTAATAACCAACTTTTATCAGAGACTGAATACAAAACAAATTGTATTAGAAACCAACATCACTAATAACAGATTAAAAAAGAAAAGCAGCTTTCACCAACTAACCTGTACTCAAAACTATCACTGATCCACATATAACATCAAGCTATACCCAAAACAACCACAATTCAAAACCTTCATCTGGCCTTAAATAACCATAGAAAGGTTGAGAGACCATTAAGCAAAAACAAAACCAAACCACAGATGAAACTGAAATGTGATTCTACAGAAGGATGCTGAGAATAGTATGGACTGAACATGTGAGTAACAAGGAAGTTTTAAGGAAAATGAAAACAAAAAAGTGAACTTATACTTAGAATCAGGAAGAAATAGTTGCAATTTCTAGGGCACATAATGAAGAAAGAGGGTTTGCCACAAGACATAATGAATACAAGAGGAACAGAGGAAAACAGTGAACAACCTACCTAATGAGCTTGTGTAAATGGTTGTCAGAACAAGGCTTAGGAGGGATAGTAAAAAGGCAAACCTCACTATGAGCTACAAAAGACAGGAAGTTGTAGAGAACCATGATTGCCCATATCCTGAAGAGACATGCATATAAAAGAAGAAGTATACCATTTTTACCAATACCATTTTCACGATTGTAATGCAATAATAAATATAAGTGACATGCTGAAAATTTCTTGTCCCAAACAAGAGCTGCTTCAAAGAATTTCGTATGTTTGATCATTTGGTCAGATTTTGGTAAGTGAATTAGGCCAGGAACTTTTCAACATGTCAAATTTCTTAACCACTGAATTTTTCTTGACTAGTTTTTATTTTATCTCATTTTTTTGTCTTTTCTTGCAAAACACAGTTCATTCATACATTTATTCTATAGAAGTTTAGTAAGTAGTACAGAAGGAGAAGCCTTCAACTACTATCCCTTTTCCCCTTATCACTGGAAAAATATCAGCACTTTGCAAATTAGGCTACAGAAACCAACTGAAAGATTATTCTTTATTTCCAATCCATGTTACTTATTTAAAAGTTGTAGAATAAAGATAACCTGAGGACAGGTCTGGTGAAAGGGCCTCATGCATTCCCTCCCAAATCTACTACATCTCAATTTTCATACGGTAGTATTCATATAAAATAGAAATTTTATTGTAACAATTATGTACAATAATGGATCATATATAATATAGGTGAACAATTCAATTAGAAAAATTCAAAAATACAATGTATCTAAATATTAATTAGAGACATGTCATAATAGATCATTCCATCTTAAATAAATGTCATAATAAATCATTCCATCTTAAATAAATGTCATAATAAATCATTCCATCTTAAATAAATCAACAATATTTTGCAGCAATTTTTAACATCAACTTGAGATTTTTCTTCTTAAAAAGTTGAAAAATTTTAACACATTCAACATTATGGATAAAAAATAATGAATTTCATATAGTATTTTTGTTTTGAGACTTAGCATGAGCAAAACAAGTTTGTAGATTTGGACAAAAAAAGATCCCAGAATGACATCAAAATCCACAAAAGATTTTTTGTCCTTTTATAGCCAATTATACTTAATTTAATTTGTAACTTCTATAAATGTAGGTAGGAAAAAGTAAATGTTGATAAGATAGTAAGGGTCACAAAGCATTGCTTGGGGTCCCCAATCACCACCCCACCAGTCAGGGGCTTTGAGGATAGTACATGTCGACCTTATCTGAGGGTTATAATAAAGTAGTCAATTACTTGTCAAGAATTAATACATAACTAAGAATCAATTTCTTTGGGGTTTTTTTCTCCCACCAGCAAAGGCCCCAAAAATATGAAGGTTACAGTGTTTTCCTCTCAGACGACAGAGGTTATTTACTGAACAATGCCACTCGAAGCAAAGAGTCTCCCTGGGGCAGCTTTATTGGTACTTGGGATATGCCGACAAAAATACCAGGTAGGAATAAAATCATTTATTACTCTTTTTTCTCTTTAGAAATACCACATTATAAGTGTATGTGCTCCTCCATTCTGTTTTGACTGTAAAGAAAGAAGAAAAAGATATATTAGAGACACTGTCTGGCTTTAGAGAGAGAAAGAAGGCATGCATAAAAAGAAGAAGAACTTTTATTAAGAATATTGTATGTAAAGTGTTAACTTAATGATATTAGAGTGGAATAAATTTGTATATATTTTGTTTTACTTTTTATATATATATGTATATATATATATATATATATATATATATATATATATATATGGACAAGTTCTGTCTATCAGTTTTAATTTTTTATTAAATCTTTCAGATTTCCAAATAAGTTATTTTGTTTTATCAGTAAATTTGCCAAAATTCATATTAACTTTATTTTATATTATTTTTTCCTCAAATACTTTCAAATGTTGCTCCATTCGTTTTCAAGAATTGTGCTGTCTGGAGTTATACAACTGGTTTTTAATTGTGGCATTCTCACATTTGATGGAATCAATTTCAAGTCACTGAAAGTGACATCACATAAATGGTCAAACTGAAATTATTATGTGTGTGTGTGTGTGTGTATGTGTTTTATTATTAAACACATTTCAATATAGTCCCTTATAGAGAAGGACACCTTATTCAATGTTAGCTGCTTCTCTTTTATTACAACAGACCCCAGAATTTGGAGACTTTCTTTGCACTCTGTCTTGTATAAAATTATTATTATAAGTATTATAACAATGTGTTATAAATATATGTAAATATACAGTAAAGCCTTTGCTATTTTGAATCTTTTCATTTGTACCCTCTTCTTGAAATAATGACAAGCATTCATACTTATGGTTGTATTTGCAATATTTTGTCAAAGTTCTTCAGCTCAGATATTTAACGATGCAACTGGGGAATTTACAATGACATTTTTATAGTTTTGGAAATCCCAAGGAATGTTTTCAATCAATAGACCAAGAATTATGACACAGCAGAAAAGTCAAAACGTAGGAAAATATTTTCACAGCTAGTGTTGATAATTACTAAATCCAACTTAGTTTTACCCAGGGTTAAGTGCAATGTAAGTAGATTGTATTGTGTCAATCTTTCAAGTAGGGAGGGGAGGGATTATTGTTTTAAAAAAAAAACAGCTTTCAAAATCCTGGTTTTCACCCAACATTGTACAATTGTGTGGAAATATACACCAACCTTAACAGCCAATTATACCACCTTTTTCCAGAAATATATATCGTCAACCTTCAATTTAATGGAACATGGTGTAATGGATTTCATATTTAATAAATTTTATCAGAGAGCTAAATGTGGACTTTGACCTGGCTGAATTTTGAAAACAATATCCAGGTTTTGACATGGCTTAAGTATAAAAGAAAGCCTGGCCAATGGCTGGGTGTAAAAATTTTACTGCAATTTATCAAACAAAAATATTAGTGAATTATCTAGGGCCTTATAAAAAAATGAAATAATAATTGAGAGAAATGACAGAATTTCATTACAGTATAAAGCAAATTAAAATTTCTAAGGCACATAATGAGGAAAGAGGGCTTGGAGAATTTGACACTCACATGTCATATTGAAGGCAAGAGAGACGGGGGAAAAACAGCACATAACCTACCTAACAAGCTTGTGGAAATGGATGGCAGAAAAGTGTTTAGGAGAGAAAAGAAAAAGACAAAATTTACTTTGAGCTAAAAAGGAGAGGAAATTGTGGACAACCATGATTGCCAACATCTTGAAGGAAGAAGAAAAATGAAGCAATTTCTTCCTAGATTGAAAAAAAATCTTCCTCCCAGAGTGAAACAATTTCTTTGTAGGCTGAAACAGTTTTATTATAACAACTTCCTTAATGTATGACACTTTCTTGATAAGATATAACAGTTTAATTATGGGATAATGCTACTTCATTATTGGATGAAACAATATCATTGTAGGATGATACATATTCCTTAAAGGATGAAGCAATTTCATTATAGAATGATACCACATAATAATAGGATAAAGAAATTTCATTACTGGATGATACAACTTCATTATATGACAATATAAACTCTCATAGATTTAAGAGCTTTTCCCATATTTCCAAGAATTCTTTAAACTATTGAACTCATTATTTCAGTTGCATTTGTTGCTACCATAATACAGGACTAGTGCAAGAGTCTTATGCCCCACATCCCCAAATCTATGATACAGGTCTCCCACTCTACTAGATCTCAATGTTCACAAGGTAGTATTCTTATAAAATACAAATTTTATTGTAACTTAATTATGTACAATAATGGAATATATGCAATATAGGTGAACAATTCAACTAGAAAAATTGAAAATAAATACAATGTATCTATATACAAATTAGAGATATGTCAATCTTAAATAAATCAACAATGTTTTGTGGTAATTTTTAATATCAAGAGATTTTTTTGTTAAAAAGTTGAATAATTTTAACACATTCAACATTTTGGATAAAAAATAGTGCATTTTATATAGTATTTTTTGAGACTTCAAAATTACAGAAGATATCAAATCTGAAAAATAAAAAAATTCCTAAAACCTTCAACCATAACTTCCTCATTTGATCAAACACTACTTTATCATTATTTCCATGTGAAATGTTCAGATGACCTCCAATCTTTAATTCCACCTTTATAGCTAAGACTTTCCACACTACATCAAGAGTGTTCCTTTGCATTCCAATTTTAAGGAAGATGTTCTATTCATATGGCTTTGTTCCCAAGAACTGATACTTTGTGAAACAGATTCCTACATGGATTCTTCCTTGAACACAACAATTTTAACAACTTCAGGTCAAAGGTCAATTTAATATCTGTCCTTCTTAGCATCATCTTCACTTCCTTTTATCTCTTGCTTTCATAGTACACACATCATTCAGTAACCCGATACCATAAGTGGCTTCTGAGCCTTATATTGGGTAATCTTTAGTAAAAAAAATAAAAATTCAAAAAACTGTTTATTTCTACAACTGCCATTATAAGATATTAATAGAGACTCTTCAGGGATCTGGATTATTAAAAATATACATGAAAAATTACTTTTTGGATGGTTTTTCTTATGATATTTAATGAATGAATTTAGTCTAGACTTAGTTCCTGACAAAGCTCATTGTAGCTAATTCTTGAGGATTGAAGATGATCAATGTGAACTCAGACCTTTTCTGACTTCAGGCTCCGTATTTTTGTGCTTAACAGGAAACAATATCTTAAACGCAACCAGTCGGCATCCTTCTTCAGCAAATTCCTTGAAACATATGAAAGAAGAATTTGAACAAAAGTTAAAATCCATCCCAGTTGCAGAGGTAAGACAAAATATTCAGACACACACACACACACACATACACTCATTCATACACATTAGGTTTAAGCACATGAAGTGTCAAAACAATTCATGATTTGGTGTTATCAAGACTGACTTACAAATGTATTTGTTCGTATCATTTGCTTTTGTAAATCTGGTCATTCTACAGGGCGTGTCCCTAAAGTCTGGACACCCTAGGCAAAAATGCATATTTTCAAGAAATTTAATTTTCAAAAGGATTTTATTGAATTTCAATATTAACAAATAACATCTTCAATATGATTTCCATCATTTGTGATGCAAAGTTTGATGCAGTTTGCAAGATTCATGTGAACTCGATGCAATAACTCCAAATTGCCGTCAATTTTAGCACATTCACTCTTTATGTGTTCAGTCAAGTGTGTTGCATCTGTGATTTTCATTGAGTGCACCTTCTCCTTTCGCATACCCCAGAAAAAGAATTCAATTCTTTTTTCTTTTGACAAAACCATGTTTAATCTGTGGAGGTAAAAAAATATAGTTAATGAAATTTCCTATGAGCCCAGACTTTAGGGACGCCCTGTACTATTGTATTAGGTGGTAGTGTATGATGTATATTGTAGGTGTAAAAGTGAAGATACTAATGCTTATAGAAATATTTAATCATTAATATAACCTCCATTGCTTCCTAGAACCTTGGTTCATCTCTCAACAAATTTATAGATGCCAAGTTTGAAATTTTTTTAGCTTTTGATGTAAAATACAAGACCAACTCATGTTCAACTTCTTTACTTTGTGTCAACCTTAGGCTATTCAAATGGTTCTACATTCCTCTAAGCAATTGATAATCAGAAGGAGCAAGATTGGAAGAATATAGAGGATGAAGCAATTTTTCCCAAATGAGCTCCTCTAAGAGATATTTTGTCAATCATGCACTTTGAGGGCAGGCATTCTCTTGATGGAGGATTACCCCTTTCTGTTGACTAAAGTTGGATGTTTTCTGTTCAAAGCAGTATAAAAATGATGATGATAATGTTGGCAGTAGAGATCAATGTTGAATGTTTTATCATTGTTTAACAGTTCATAATGCATGATTCCTTGAATATCCCGCCATATATTCAACATTATCTTCTTTGGATGAAGTTCTCCTCTCAGTTTCTAAGCAGGTCTGTTTCCTCAACTGATCCACTGAAACAGTGCTTAATATTATGGTAAAGGATCCATTTCTCATCACAAGTAACTCCCTCTCCAAACAGGGCCCTAGAAATTAATGTGTAAGTAATAACTTGCAGCAATCAATTCTCTGGAGACAGGTTATGTGAAACATATTTTTCAACCATTTTCAATCTTTTCCAATTCAAATTCAGGACTGTTATTTGGCTTACATTCAATTTCAGTATCTTCCGAATCCTCCTGATCGAGTCCTTTTGGATGACCCTCTCTTGGCTCATCCTCTAGACTAAAACTCTTAGTTTTGAAATGGAAACTCTTGCAACTCCTTTCACTCAATGCATCAACTCCATAAGCGTGCTTGATGGATTTTTTGCTGATGCATTTGCATTGACACCTTTTTGACACTCATAGAGTGCAACATTTCTAATGTGTTCTTTAGTTGGGATGAACCTAAGGGTTAGGGTTCTAACTATATTAGGAATAATATTCTTATAATCTGAAATAAAAAGATATAAATTACTCGTAGCAGCACTGCTAAACAATATAAACAGGCAGTATTTTAATTAAAATTCATCCATCATTTTCACCTAAAAAATCGGAAACAACTTTCAATAAAACCAGATACTTTTTAAACTGAATGCCAATGCAGCCTGGAGAAATGCCACTTTAACTTTTAGAAAATAATTCTAAAGGAATGAACATTTCAAATAATCCTCAAGGAAAACTCAAAAAATGAACAAAGTTGGGAAAAATAAGTCAAAAACAATTCAAAATTTATTTTCTCTTATGATTGTTTCTTGTCTTTTAACTGCGGATATAGAATATGAAAAAAAATGGAAAAAAGGGATTCACATGAATTGACCAAAAAGCTGAAACTGCATTGTTTTGAGGTTTGCCAATTATCATTTGTTTGCAAGAAACAACAAAATTGAAAATGGATTCAATATGAATTTATAGAAAGATAAAATCTGTATTGTTTTGAAATGTGTTCATTATCTCATTTTTATCAATAGGATTTTCATATTTGCTTTAACAAATATGTTTCCCTAAGGACATTTTATCAGTTCTAAGCACACTTATCAAGGCATTAGGCACATTTTATTATTAAAATTTTCAACTTAGAGTGAAATAGAGAGAGTAAGACTTATCACAATAGGATTCATTTAAGTTTGCAAATTTCCTTTAAAAGGAATCAAGTAAAATATACTTTGAATTAATTCACTTCATTCTGAAATATTTTCTTTAAACTTTTTGGCAGGATTCAAGCAATCAATCAACAAAAAAGACTGATGAACAGAAGTGTTGCAGTTCTACCGATAATGCAGAGGTGCTTACCAAAGCAGTTCCTGATAGCAAACCACAAACTCCAATGACTCCACTCAGTGAAATAAAAGGCAATGAATCCCCTTCACTCAATAAAGTCACAGTTCCAACACCTTTGGGCCTACAGGACACTAATGTTTGCATGAGATCAGTCGGAACATCTTCAAGACAATCTATCCGAAGGAAGACCAGTTCAAAACAAGGAGCTGATTTAAAAAAATCAGAACCAGTACCACCAATATCTGATGCTGAAACTCAGGTTGAGATAGATCCAAGCAATAAACCAAAGACTCCGCTCCCGGATACAGGCAGGTCTGAAGTTGTAGAAGAACCACTTGTCCAATGTCCTGTTCCACCATCTGAAAAGAGAGTTGTTAGTTGCAGTCCTTGTCAGAGCCAACGATGTTTGGGATCAGCAAGAGCACAAGCAAAAACAATCAACTGGCCAGGACCAAAATCTCTAAGTCACAGAATTGTTGACTAAATTTCCAAAAGGACACAACATTTCTTTTGTTCTTCATAAGATCTTCAGAAATATCTTTTTTCTTTTTCTTCATGTCTTATTGTTTGCATGTTCATGGTGGACATTTTAAATTGAAAACTAACTTGAAAATTTTCAACAAAGTTTGTCATATTTGTAGCCAGTAAAGAGAAGCTCACCAAATTTTCTTTTGAAAATCTCTATCAGCTGTCCAGATCATTACAAAATGCATCATCATAAGAAAAATAAAAAAAAATTAGTAAAATTTTATTTGGCCACTTGAAATAATTATTTTTCATCAGGGTCTAGATTATCATTATCAACATCATCACTTCCATGACTAGGTGTGGTCATAAGGTCACTGCCCACCTGAGCTCCTAACCAGTTCCCTCCACATGTCTCTGTAGAAGGACAGAGGAAAACAATACATAACCTACCTAGTGAGATTGTGTAAATGGTTGGCAGAGAGGAGAGACAATAAAAAGACAAAATTTATTAAGAGCTACAAAGAACAGAAAACTGTGGAGAGCTATGATCACCAATGTCCCTAAGGGACATGGCACATAGAAGAAAACCACTGAAGCTATGGAAAGCCATGATCACCTCTGTCCCTTAATTATTTTGTATCTATTCTTATTTTCCAGCAAAAGGATTAGTTTTACTTTATTCACCTGAATTAGTTTCATAAAGCCTTTCCACTCCAATGATGTTCAAATGTAACAATTCTTTTCATGTATGTTGCATTCTTTAACAGAACGCCTAGACACTCTACCAAATCTCTTTAACTGATGCTCAAAAAAAAAAAATGAAATGTTCACTAATACAAAAGTTCAAAGGATAAGGTTTAGGATAAGGCATAGGCCTTTTGGTTACAAGTATTAAAGTTTGAATAAAAGGGTGAATAATTTCACATTCACTGCAATAATCAAGTATAGTAAAAGGCTTGTGACAGGGGTAGTAGAGTTATTAGTCACCATTTTTAGGCATATATAAACACACGTAAACATAAAGATTGCATAAAAGCATTAAACAGACTGTCACCACTCTGTGTTGATCTCAGTGTCTACTTTTATATATGCTCTATCTATGATGCTGAGTACTCTTATCCATGAATATGGCATACCTTATTTTTCTCTCTCACCCACCCACACACACACACACACACACACACACACACACACAAATATATATATATATATATATATATATATATATATATATATATATATATAGTATTTCTTTTAATTGGCTTCACCCCATGCAAGGCAGTTAAGCCTACTAAGACATAAGTGGTGTGGAAGAATTAGGAACAGAAACATTTATAATGAACTTGAAGAGAAAAGAGTAATCAGGAGAACAGCAGATAGCAATTGACATTGCATTTAAATTTTTACAGATTATAGTTGGCTGGAAATCATGGAACCGGAAGGGAGTTCCACAAACAAGAAGTGTGAGAAAAGGAACTGTTAGAATAGAATTTACAGATACATCGAGCCAGCTCAACTGTAAATTGATGAGTTCTAGACACCAATCTAGTACTGTGCTTATGTTCAGAAATTCTAGGTACCATAGCAAAGAGCTCATCCAAAAAATTACATGAAAGGATTTATAGAAAAGGCAACCTTATGGTGGTGGGAAAGTGACTGAAGCTGAGCTGCCTGATCAAGACCAATAATATTGCTGATTCTTCTTTGGATTTTATCTAGGAACTCATGGTAAATAGTAGTGGCACCAAACCCTATGTGGCAGCAATAGTCTAAGCATGGATGAATGGTAGACTTATAGATATGTATGATAGATTCTGGAGAGAAAAATTATCTCACACAACACAGTGAAGTGACTTTCTTAGAAGCTGACCTATCTTTCTTTTATGTATGTTTTGTAAACTATGGCATACAAGGAATATCTTGTGAGTTTTTTATTTAATGTTTCTTGTGTTTTTACAATTTTGAGGACTGTGTGGAGAAACTGATCATAGTGTTAGTTTCCCTGAGTACTTTCAGATTAACTCTTTAGGGGAAATGTTAATAAGGATTATTAATGTATTTTTGTTTTGTTTTCTGTACTGTGCCATGTGAGATGCATTTAGCATTTTTCTTTTGTATTAGTAATTTAAAAGAAACTTCATCACTTGAGGACGATCAACAGAAGCAACAACTAAAATGGATAGCATATGTAACTTGAAGAGAGAAGAATAACATAATCAAGATTCTCACATTCCACTCTACTTCAAACAAAAGGCAAGGAAGGAAATCCCCATCAATACTGGAATGAGTGATAACAGTGACTGGACTTGAGAAACCTATTTTCCTGAAAAATTGTATAAGAGAAAAATTTTACAAATTTCAAGCTGCACTGGCTGCTTGATCAATGAATGCTGAATGTTTCCTTATAAGGAATTGGGTAATATTACCATTACTGTTACAATATACATACACACGCATACATATATATTTCTTACTACTCTAAACAGAGAACAAATCCATTGATTCTTGAACAACAGTATATGTCTAGAAAACTGGAAGTCAAAATAGCAACAATTTAAAGATGAAAAAGAGACAAAAGGTTTAGGGGTGAGAGTAAAATGAAAAAAATGACAAAAAGGACAAATAATCACGACATTCAACATGTATGCACAGATGGGTGCAAGCAAATGCATGCACACACACATACACTATGAAAAAAACTTGTACCAATGAAAAATGTATATGAAAAAGAAAAATTGATATGTATATTGCTCATACCCACTTACGAGTGGATGGAATGATTCCTGGAGTTTCCATCTACGAAGATAACATCAATCAGCTAAGTGGCAAACCTTTTACTTGTATTAATTATATATATATATATATATATATATATATATATATATATCAATAAAAGGCAGGATGTGTTTGTGTGTGTAACGAATGCACGGCCACAATTTTCGACGGATTTGCACCAAAATTTACATGCACATGCTCCAAGTTAGCGGGAAGGCAAAGACTGAGATTGCATTTCCCAACTCCCATCGATAGTGGAAATAATTGATTTTTTCATGCTTCTACGGCAGTTTTCATGTAATTTGCGGCCATTTTCTACTGGCCAGAGTGAGAGCCTATAGCTGGCTGCCATGAATAGGCAGAATAGGCAGAAAGATTCTATTGGCCAGCGTGAGAGCCAACAGCTGACTGACACGAATGTTAACTAGCATGCTAGCATGCAAAAAAAATCGATAGCTGCATTCGTCACAAGTGGGAAAAATTTAAATCTGCATAGCACTTTACTCCAATTCGCTCATTCGCTTGCTTAAACTCAACGTTGATTCTGATTCCGCAGAACTGGGTTGGGTGTGAAAAAGTATTTGTTGTTAACATTCTTTTTTATTTGGTTTTTCCAGTTATGAGTCCTTTTTTAAAGCTGATTGTTTTGTGTTCATTTTGTTTAGTTCTTTTTTCGTAACAGATTTAATGTTTAGTATATAGCTTAGAAAAAATTCGCAGTGTGAGATAGACAAGAAGTAAGGCATGTAGCAACATCAGTACGGCAAAGGGCACTCCTTTAAAGGCAAGAAAGTGCAAAAATATTTTAAGTCAAGTGATAGCGATTGCCATATGAGCCGTACGATTTTTGAATCAAGCATGGGCAACGCCGGGCCATGCTGCTAGTATATATATATATATATATATATATATATATATATATATATATAGGATATAGTTCCAAA
>OZ038491.1:19147145-19344645 GCA_964036315.1 Acanthosepion esculentum
TCTGCTCTGGACTTTTCTATTCTCTCAATTATAGTGAATTTGGCATGGGTTTTGAAATCGTGTTTTTCTAGGCGGAAATGTTGTTCTACAGGTAATAATTTTTGATGGGGAGTCGACTTAATTCGATTGCGATAATTATTAATTCTGTAGTGAAAGGGCCATTCAGATTTTCCTACATATTGTTTCTGGCATAGTGTGCATCCTAGGAGGTAAATTATGTTATGACTTTTACAGTTAGAGTCGTGGTAGATTTTGAAAGTAGATTTAGTGACTGAGCTGGTGAATGAATTTGTGTGTCTAATGTGGTTGCAGCATAAGCTTCTTTTGTTGTTACATGGTTGGGAAAATCCTGTTGTTTTTGTTGTTAGTTTATTACGGATTACCTTGTCCCCTGAAATGTGGTTACTACCTATGATTTCTTTTAGGTTCTTAGGTCTACGATATGCTAGAAGGTCGGGTTCCTTAAACAATTTTTTTAGGTCTGGTTTGAGATGTAGTATTTCCCTGCGACTTTTGATTATTTGGGATAGTGGAGGCAGAGTGGGGTTGAAAGTGGTTACTACAGGAATGCGGCTAGATTTATTTTTAATCTTGTACATTAGGGTGTCTTCTCTAGGTGTGGAAATTGCTTTATTTATTTGTTCTCTGATTAGGTGTTATTTTTAGCCACGTGTTGTGAATTGATGCTCCAGATTTTCAATGTGTTTGTTTAATTCTTCATTGTGGGAACATATCCTTCTGAGTCTAAGTGCTTGTGAATAGGGAAGGTTCTCTTTGAGGTGTTTAGGGTGGGAAGACTTAAAGTGTAGATAGTTGTGGGTGTCGGTGATTTTAGTGTGTAGTGTCGTTTGTAGTTTCCTGTTTTCATCTATGTAAATGCGGGTGTCTAAAAATGTTACCGATGTTTTGGATTTTTTATAGTCAAACTTAATTGAGTCATGCACTGTGTTTAGGGCCATGAGGAATTGGATGAGTTTGTCGTCACTGCTCGTGTATACAAAGAATATATCATCGATATATCTTGCATAGTATATATATATATACACTATGTATTGAGCCCCCCTTTAAAAATAAATGTTAAATACAGTAAAAGGTTTGTCATTTAGCTGATTGCTTTTACTTTCAGTATCCCAACTCCAGAGTTTTGTAGACATACTCCTAGAACACTCCATTCAAGAATCAGGGAGTATCATCTATTGACTGATTATACTTATCGATTTTTCTTTTCCATATGCACTTTTCATTGGTGCAAGTTTTTTCTTATATTGTATGTATGTGTTTGCGCTTATGCACCCATGTGTGTGTGTGTGTGTGTGTGTGTGTGTGTGTTTCATTGAACAAAATTACAATGTATTTTTGTTTAATTTTTTAATTATGTTTTTCATGTATGCATACAAATGTCTTCCTTTCTGGACTTTGTTGGTTCCCAAGACTTTTGGCTAAAACGTTAACCTTTTTCCAAGAATCGTTTTTAATTATATTAATATAGAAAAAAGTGTATAAAATGTTATTGTAGATGGTCCAGAAGTTGTTGAAATAAAAATATTCTCATCTTCCAAATATAAAAGTTGCTGAAAGTAAACATTTTTAATTTTGAAAGCCTGGGAAAGAAGACACAAGAAAAACATAATAAAAACTAAACAAAACTTTCAATGAGACATTTATTAAAGAGGGATTTCCCAATACACACACACATACACACACTTATACACACACACTTATACACACACACACACACACACACGTGTTTGTGCTTATGTGTGTGTCTGTATATATTTAAAGAATTTATTTTTAATCTAATATTTTTATTACTTCAGACATCATTATAATCGACTCTTCTTATTTGAAATAGACGTACCATTTTTAGATATAAATGGATAGTCTATTAGCCTGTTTACTGTTAAGTTCAAAAGCATGCCAGATCAAAAAGTAGTTTCCCCGACAAAAATAGATGCAGGTTCAATCCCCAATGGAGGACATATTTTCTTTACTAAGATTTCTCAAATGTAGTAACATTTGAAGCAATATATATATATATATATATATATATATATATATATATATATATATATATATATATATATATATATATATATATATATAATTGAAACATGATTGCATTTATATAGCACTGACTTTCATGTTGATATACTTATCCTAAAATAAAGAATACAGCTCTACTTTTTTTATTGAGCCCTGTTTAAATTATTTTTACAAACATTGGAATTTATATTCAATTCATTCTCTTCTGGATATATATATATATATATATATATATATATATATATATATTATCACTCACCAATAGCACCACTTGGAATTTCATGCATAACGCAATCTTCAGGTGCTGAATATAGACTATATCAAGCACTGTTTTATTAACACCAGTACTATATGTGTGATATATATGTATATATATATATATATATATATATATATATAATAAAAATAGTTATAGCACATTTCTCACATCATTTAATTGCATTATATATATATATATATATATATATATATATATATATATATATATATATATCTGTATGTATAGGAATGGAAGAAAATTTTAAAAACATGCTTAAAGATAATGATTGATAATCAATGATAAAAAATATTAATTATCTCCTTGCACGTGTCCAGTGTTACCACCATGTTTTGTGTATATATGTATAAAATGTGCATTTGGATATTGTATATATGTAAATGGTTAGTTGAAAGTAAAGTGTAAATGTTTCCATTATATAATTGTGTATCTATCTACTTATATATATATATATATATATATATATATATATATATATATATATATATATATATATATATTTTGCAATTAAATGATGTATCTCTTTCTCTCTCTCTCTGTATATATATATATATATATATATATAGAGAGAGAGAGAGAGAGAGAGAGAAATGTATATAAATGTGTGTGTGTGTGTGTGAAAAGCACATAACCCCTCTGTATGATTAAACATCTTATAGAAATGTCTTATAATCAAACAGTAAGCCTCTCAAGATAAAATCTTTATCTCATTATCTTGGCTCAGCCAGAAGTTTACTCATCATTCAAAACGAACTCTGATTTACCAATTCATATAAAACCTTTGCATAAAACCTACTTGTCTCATTGCATTAGGCTTCTTTTTGTTTTTGTTTTTTGTTTTTTTTTCCAAATGTGACTTATATAACAAGTTTAAATTTGATTCTGTTTGTCTTAAGCAGTTGTCAGCAACAGCATCATTGACTCTCAGAGATTAAAGATTATCATTTTCAGATTAATTCCGACCTTAATACTTTACAATCATTTTAGCCCTTCGGATTTCAGCTCAAATACACCCAAATTCAAATTTATGTTTTCTTTTTTTAAATGCATAACACTCTTGAGTCATAGAGGCGCCACATGCAGTGGTGTTTTCCTGGGCAAGATAGCCTGACAGAGCCCAACCCTCTCCAGGCTGGCTCTGAATTCAGTTTTATCCTTCTCTTAGACTGGTTGCCACATAAGGCTATGGGACCCAGTCTGTCCTGCTATTTATCTATAGCTGTGGGAGAAGAGATGGATTCATACTTCCCCCAAGGGTATTAACATGTAAGTAAATGTAATGAATTCAACTGGGATTTGAACTTGGCTCTTCGATTTCTCAGTCTAAGCCACCCTCCATTACTCCACAGTGTCTCCTATGGTTATAGCATTGGGTAAAATAATGATATAAGTTCTTATTTTTTTTCTTTTTTTTATTGTTTTTTTTCATAGGATTTTGGTGATTGAAATTTGAATTTTTAAAATTTATGTCAAAGATTTTTTGTTTTTTGGGGGGCAAAAAAGGATGAAAAAATTTTGATTCAATTTTAAATGAGTCAAATTTCAATCACCAAAATTCTATGAAAAAAAACAACCTACATCATTGTAAATGACCTTCATCATCATCATCATCGTCTGTCCCCTAAGCGGGTGTGGTTGAAGGGTTGCTGCACAGTCGAGCACCACACCACTTCCTTCCACATCCCAATGAAATAACGAAAGTTAGAGAGATATTCATTCATGCATAGCATGTCTTGTGCAAGTACACCTGGCAGAGCCCATCCCTTTCCTGGTCAAACTACAGCTGATGTCTTCTAACTTGAAGTCATGAATCCTCCACCCTAGCCACTGACTTCAGTCTAGAGTGCCCTCTGCCCAATGATACTGTGTCATCACTGTACTGGCTGCATACATAGCTATTGAGCCCAGCCTAACACATTATGCTAAATGGCCTTTAATCCTACAAGAAGGTTGACAGGTCTTATTTTTAATCCTGCTGGGTGTCTTACCACCTTTCTCACTAGAAAATCCTGGTGGGGGAACCAGTTTTGTTGCTGATAATCAACTATAGAGCAGGCAGTACTGGGTCATGCTAAACTCCAGTAGAGCAACACAATACATCTTCTTGGCCTCACCTTTTCTACTTACATAAAGTGGAGTGACTATATTGAAATAATTGCTGCAAGGAAAGTTGGTTCACTGTCATGTCAGAAATTTTTCTCGTCAGAATCCATCTTGCATATTTATAAATCTACCATTCATCCATGAATTGAATACTGTTGCCATATCTGGTCTGGTGCTCCTGCTATACATCTCAATATTCTTGACAAAATCCAAAGAAGGATCTGTAATGTAATCAATCCTGACCAGGCAAATCGACTTCAGTTACTTTCTCACCAACATGGCGTGGCTTCCCTCTGTCTTTTCTACAAATATTTTCATGGTAACTTCTTTGATGAGCTTTTTTCCCTGGTGCCCCAAATACAGGAATTTAAGCGTGCTACCAGATTGGCATCTTGTCCCACCATTTTACTAGAAAATTTAATTCACTGTGTCGTACCAGAAATTTTTTCTCATTAGAATCCATCTTGTGCATTTATATATATCTACCATTTGTTGGTTCATACTGCTGTCATATCTGGTCTGGTGCTGCTGCTGTACATCTCAAGATTCTTGACAAAATCCAAAGAAGGATCTGTAATGTAATCAATCCCGACCAGGCAAATCGACTTCAGTTACTTTCTTACTGACATGACGTGGCTTCCCTCTGTCAAACATGGCAACTGCTCTGATGAGCTCTTTCCCCCCTAGCACCCTAACAGAATGAATTAAGTGTGAAACTGTTGAACAAGCTAGATGCACCAGCCACTTCTAGTCTAACAAGTTATTTTCTTGCACTTCCCACCTGTGAAACTCCCTTCCAGTTTCTTGCTTCCCTGATAACTACAATCATCAAAACTTTAAACCCTGATCCTTTTTTGTCCTTTCCACAATTATCCCCATTCTCAGTCTTCTCATTCTCTTTCACTTTCATTCCCTGTAATACTCTGTATTCTAGTGGCATTATCACCTTGCTTGAGGGTGAGATGATTAAAAAGAAAATAAAACATATAGTACTAGTAGCACTAATAGAGTGACCTAACATAACGAATTTAAAGAAACCCAAATACAATGTCTATATTTATAATGTTTTTGGTCAGAAGGAATATCATTGTAGAGACCTTTTTTTATTGTTTAAAACATGCAGGAGTTGATCTATTTGGACAGAAAGCAAAAACAGCCTGATTTAAAAATGCTTCAGTTAAAATAGTATTTGTCAAAGATAACTTTTTCCCCCACTAAAGTTCACAATACAAGACTCAAAAGTCACTCAAGGTAGAGGATTACTGTTAAAATGTTTATGATGAGTGAGATGTTTAATATTAATAAAAGAGGAAGTGGTAGGAAGTAGTGATTAGGAGAATAAGAGGGATAGATAACAATTGACCCTTGATGTGAAGATGTTAAGATTGTTTTGTTCAGGGAAGCATCCATGTTGAAATCTGTTTCCCAAAGTAGCAATTCTTAGGAGAAAGCTCACTGAGTGGAACTCTATGGTTACATTTGGAATAAGGGGGAAATGAGGCTGATACGATTCTGTTTAAGTAGCATGTTGTATCCTAGTTGTAAGGGTCTAAACTAGTGGGACTAAAGAAGGAAGTGCTCATCTTGTGACAGAGAGTCTGGGAAACGCACACACACACACACACACATATATTTTTTTTATTGAAATTGGAGTAGGTTTGACTAGCGAACATTTTGTTTACTGATGGGGAAATTTGATCTAGGGCAGAAGTTGTACCCATTGAATCTGGGTCATCAGAAAACAATGAAAATGGTAGAAATAATTTTTAGCGATTAAAAATTGAAATAGAGCTGAGTAAGCTAGAAGGAACTATGGAGTTCACATGATTTTGGTTGAAGCAGCCAGAACCCTGTGATAATCGCGTGCGAAGTAGTAGGGCAGAGTGTCAGTTATAACCAGCCGGGTTTAACTATATAAACACGTAGTTATGCTGAAAAAGAGTTTTTGGCTTGTCTGTCTTCGAGTGCAGTCAAGATGGGTGGAGAGATGTCGGAGATTGAAAGTGAGCAGAGTTGAGTTGGAGGCTCAAAGAAGTAAGAAAGTGATGTCAGAGATTGGAACAAAATGCCCGCTAACATGTGCTGTTGATATAAGTACGAAGAAGCGAATTACTTTCTCCAATATCTAAGACTACTACTGCTACTATTATTACTACCACTGAGAACGGAAATGTCGAACAAGCTACAGTAATCAAAAAGGGTTAAAATGAAGCCACCTCTCTCTCCTTTAACAAAATTACACAAAGTATTTTCTTTTGTTTTGTTGATCATCGTTCATATACAAGAGACTGGAGAAAATTCTTGAAGAGAGAAGAGGGAAGAGAGATTTGGCCCAGACAAGCGTTGGGAGAAGGAACGCCACTATAACTTTAAGCCCCACACAGAAATCTTTATCCCTCCATCGCAAGAGTCATATATCATTCTGAGACGATTTAACAACATCACTTCTGCTTTCTGGATCAAACAAAACACAACGTGGGCAGGAAGCAGGATTAAACCAGTGGACCGGTTGAATAATCTATGGAGGCTCAGGGGACCTATGGCCACTCCCTTAAGTTTGGTTAGGACCGAGTAGACACCTCAACCCAGAGAGTAAGACGCCGGAGGTTGAGGGGCTGGGGCGAAAGTGCTAGAATCTGAATATTTACCATGGAAATAGCAATACAGTAGCAATAGAGTTGCAATGTTGCCTCTGTAGGAAAAGAGGTTGCAGAGGGAAGAATATGCATACAAGACTGCATAAATGATTTTGAGCTCTAAGGTGTCTTACATCAAGGAAAGATAAGGCATATATAAATGATTCAAGAAGTCTTGACGAAGCACTTGATACCATGGCTCTCTACAGGTCATTTTCTTCTATTATTTATGAATTGCCATGGATTTAGATGTGCAGGGGATATAATAGTTTGACATTCAGAATGAGGAATCTTTGTAATTGTCATATTTTATCATTATTTATTGTTGTTAATCTATTGTGACTAATTTATAAATTAAACCTTTCCATAAGTACGTATGTATAGAAAAACCATAATATACTGGGTGTAGCAGCAAAATTGTCCAAATTGTGTAATAGCATAATAATTCAATCCACAAAATGTTTAATATCTAAAATGCCACTAAACTAATTGAGTTTCTTTTTGCCAGGTTTCCACTGTCTTCCCAACTGAGCAATGATGAGAGGAAAAAATCATTCAAGCCTTCAGTAATGGTACCAAAATTCATAATCAATCTGGCTTTTATCTTTAAAGTCCATTCAAGAACCATCAAGAGAACGGTGAATAAGTTTAAAAAAGAGAAAACAGTAGACAGGAAAATTGGATCAGGAAGTCACAACAAGAAGAAGGATCATCATTTCAACTTAAAGCTAAAGAGATCAATTAGAAAAGATCCAACTCAATTCATAAGATGTTTGGCATGTGAGAGAGGAGTTTGAGTTATGACAGTTCAAAGAGCAGTGAAAAAAGACTTGAAAATGAAATCATACGTGAAACCTGTGAGGCACTTTTTACTCCGTTACAAAAAGTTAGAAAGTTAGATAGGGCGAAAATCATTTTGAATAAGTTGGAAAATGATCCTGGAATAATATATATATATATATAGATAGATAGATAGATAGATAGATTTGAACTTTATTTCAATACTTCATGAGCTTCTGATCCTTAGCTATGATTAATTAATGATGAACATGTCATTTTCGTTTAGGATTGATTCCATCACGATACTTCTGTTAAGCTTATAGAGTAATTATACATTCTTATTGCTCAAAGTAGAGTCCAACAGTGTTATAAAATCATCGCAGAATTCCAGTAAGATATCTATAATCATTTCTAAGATACAACAGTTCAGAGCTTAATCTAACAATTGAACAATTTTGCTGTTACACAATTTGGACAATTTTGCTGTTACACCAGTATATACAGTTTGGTACTATCTGAAATTTCAGGCATTACTTGTAGGTCAGAGAGCATATTTGACCTCTGCATTGAATAGAGTGCATTCTTACTTTTTACTGCATCCCATAATTAATTGTTGGCTTATATTTAAATAACAGTCTCCTATAAAGAATACAGTCATGTTCAAAAGCACATTTCATGGGTATTGAAAATGTCCAGGGTCATTGTCCTTAAATACCACTGAGCAATGGCTGTGTTCCAAAGCTACTGATAAAGCGATTTATTTAGTGTTGCACATAGAGAGCTAGAGGGGTGGCTTTTTTTTTCAAACATATATTATTGATCAATGGCTAATCACCTGTAGGTAAATCTACAAAATGAATCTCAGTGGGCAATGATGCAATATGTATCTTTTTAATAATATATACTTTTAGCATAAATATTTTATAAGCAGGTGTAACTAATGGAGAGATATGAAGAGAGTATGAAAGAGAGAGATAAAGAAAAAGCAAGAAAGTGAGCATGAAAGAGAAAGAAAAAGAAATAAAGAAAGATAGAGCGATAGAAAGAGAAAGATAGAGAAAGTAACATAGGAGAAAAAAACAGAGAAAGTGAGATAAAGAGAGGGAAAGGAAGAAAGAAAGAGTGAGAGAGTGAAAGAGAAATAAAAATACTTGCATAATGTTGATATTGTCAATTTTACCCGAACACAAATGTATTGATTTTTGGATTTTTGATGTGTGCAGTGATATATAACAGTCTGCCGTAATGAAAATTGTGTTGGCGTGTGTCAAATAACTCCATTTGATTGCCAAAGACCTTCTGCTAATGGCCATTAACATTACCAAAGATTATATAATAAAAGGACACAAAAATCTCTCTCTCTCTCTCTCTCTCTCTTTTAGCCACAGATGCTTTTGAGGTATGTTACACTCTGCTTCAAACTTGATCTCTTTCTGATTCACTGTGCATCAAAACCTGAGGCAAACACTAAGAAGAAAAATAAAAAAGTTGCTCTCTTTGCAGGGCTTCAAACATCACATCCAGCTTACAAAACAAATCCCCTCCCACCAAAATATAAAACGCAATATATAAGGAGCCAGTCACAAATGTTGCTACTAAAGCAAAAGGTGTGACAAAAAATGCTGAGTCATGATCCACTCCAAACACTGCTCATGACACAGTTGGCATTCACAGGTGAGCAGGCTGTCATCATCACTACCAGTGACCTTGATCAAGTGACCAGTACACACATCAATTCCAAGCCCTACTGACTCCCCATCATCCAGTTCACTTCTCTTGCCCACAAAGAGACATTCCACCTTGATCCTCTATATTAGCAATACAAAGAATTTTATCTTAACAATTTGTGTCTTTTTTTCTTTCCATCTCACAGGCGGTACCACCTTATATTTTTTGTTCACTTGTGCAGCCATATATGTTTATAATAGATAAAATATATCTTGTTTCCCCTTCTGGGACATTTTTCAGTCCCCAGCAAAATTCATCTGCATAGATTTTGATTCATTCATTTTCTATGGCTTATCAACCCATTGCAGATTATTTAAAGCCAGAAAATATTTTTAGATTGTAAGATTTTTTTTGTTGAGATAATAATGATTTAGTGATACAAGTCTTACTAATTAACCCATAGCTTAAGGGAGAAGACATGGATTCATATCTTTCCCAGGGATATTTGTGCATAAGTTAATATAATGAACCCAACTGGAATT
Organism: Acanthosepion esculentum; assembly: GCA_964036315.1. Lineage (NCBI taxonomy): Eukaryota > Metazoa > Mollusca > Cephalopoda > Sepiida > Sepiidae > Acanthosepion > Acanthosepion esculentum. The sequence continues at coordinate 19,157,195 of OZ038491.1, forward strand.
GGAACTCAGTTCTCCAATTAACAATTCTGAACCATTCTCCATTACACCACCCATACATCAAAACTTACAGCACCTGGTATTCCCAAGTGGTTACCCATCTAAGTACTGACCTAGCTCAATGTTGCTTAACTTTAGTGATTGTACAGGAACCAGTGTTTCAACTTGATAATGCTGTATAGAGCACTGCACCAAAATTACATAGCAGGCAAATGCCAAAAGTTTACTTGATTACAGACATATCCAATAATTCTAACAAATAACTCTTCTCAAATGTAAGTCCCTTGACTTAAGAGACTTGAAGCAACAGAAATGTGGTTCTACAGAAGGATGCTGAGAATACCATGGACTGAACATGTGAGCAATGACGAAGTTTTAGAGGAAAATAAAAACAAAAAGAACATTTATATTTAACATCAGAAAGAGGCAGGTGAAATTTCTAGAACACATAATGAGGAAAGAGGGCATGGAAAATTTGATACTCACAAGACAAATTGAAGATAAGAGAGACAGAGGAAAGCAATGCATAAAAAACCTGGCATACTTGAGTGAATGAATGGATGGCAGAGCAGGGTTTGGGAGAGATGGCCAAAAGACAAATTTTATTAAGAGCTACAAAGAACAGGGAAATTGTAGAAAACTATGAGAAACAACTTTTGGAAGGTACACGGCATATAAAAGAATAGTTACAATGTTGTTCCCTAATTTTGAATTCTTCACTTTATTTTGTAACAAAAAAATTTGTTCTATAATTTTCTTTATCTTTGGTTCTTTTGTCTTCAAATTTACCAAAGTTAAGAACAAAATTTTAAGAATATTTACTGCGATTTCTGTCACAATCAAATCTATAGAATTGGAGAGTAATGATTTTTAAACTTTTGTTCGATATTAGATGCTATTACTATTCAGCTATTCTTAATCTAGAATCAATAGCCTCCATTAAACACAAGTTGGGTGGAGCTGAGTGGACAGTTCCTGCATCAAAGGATTGACTATTCTATATTGCTTATATCATCCCACTGGCTGGTAATTTTTTAAGCCAGATTCATTTCTGGTGATATGATCACTGTCACATGTTAAGGAAGCCTATATTTGATCAGAAGTATATTTCAAGTAGCTTTCATTTTGAATATAACCTAGTGAAATGTAATTTCAATAAGTCCTACATTTGATCTTCCATAAATTCAAGATTATTTGATTTCCCATCCCTTATTAGGAAATCATTGTAACTGAATAGTTTTGTGTTTAGCTTTTATTTTATTTTAACTTTAGAGCAAAATAAGTTGTTATATAAGAGGTGGGTAGAAATCATTTTTAAGCTTATGCAGCAGTTTTTATTAGGGGAAATTTTAAAGGAAAGATTTATGACAAAGTGGAAAAAGGTTTTGTGTGACACATTTTATCCTTTAAGATTTCATCAGACTAAAGTTAGTGTAATGAAGTCCTAAAGGATGAAACACATTACACAAAACCTTTTTCCACTTTGTCAAACATCTTTCCCCTAAAATTGTTCTTGATATAGAAAAAATTATACATCATTATCCCATTAGGTGAAATCAAACTAAGAAATGGAGTCTAAAAAAATAACACATTAAACAGGTATAATCTTTTAAATATTTTCACAGGGGTACAAAATTATATTAGAGCAATAAAAGTAGACATGTTAAAAGGCCATTCTTAAAAAATAAAGATGTGTAACAAAATATATATTACTGTAAACACTGAAATATAATGATTAAAACACCTAAACCTGTTTATTATTCCTCTCTCATCAGAGCAAAAATTTGTGGACTTAAATGCAATAAATATTTAATCTGAAGGCACAGTAGAGTAATGGATAGAGGCTCAGATTGATGAATTGGAGAACCAAGTTCAAATTCTAGTCATGTTCATTCTAATCATTTACATGCTAATACAGTTTGGAAAGGTATGAATTTGTAACAGCATAGGTAATGTTGATGTATTATTTTCCATGTTATTATTTGTTGACTGTAGTGGGGTTGATATTAATGACAGAAATTAAAATGCATAAATGTACAACGATAACAACAATAAAAACTTGAGACACGTGTTGACATGAATAACAAGAATTTGTATTTTCTTTTTTGCAACGTGAATTACAGAATATTCGTATGATGTGTGTAAAAATGTTCTCAGTGTATCTTTTGTTTAAAAGTCAGTGCTTACTTGGTTTGGTTCTGAGAATTTTGTTTGTGAGGATGCATTTGAAATCATCTGTTTCTGATCTTCATGGAGCTCTGGCTAGACGTGTGTTTCTATACTGCTACTTGTCTACTAGTCTACTCTACTGACTCTCTTGCGGTGGAAGGGTCAGTTTTATAATGATGAGGGTTTGGATGATGAAATATCCTACTTTTCTATCATCACTGATGGCAAGGCTATTTTTAGAATGATGAAATATCATCATCATTCTGGACCATAGCAAATTCATCTCTTTTCCTCCCAGCTATAGATAAATAGAACAGACTAGCTCCTATAGCCTTGGCTGATAACCATTCTAGGAGAAGGAAAAAACTGAATTCAAAAGCAGCCTGGAGGGGGTTGGCTCCATCAGGCTATCTTGTCCAGGAAACACCACTGCTACTGCGTCATCAGCACATGTGGTGCCCCTACATCTCTCATGGATCTTGTGATCTGGAAACTTTTATGTTATAGTTTTTGTTTGTATATAAAATTAGTCAGGCATTGTATATCATTTAGTCACTGTGCAATTTTTTGTCCTCAAGTTTTTCTCTGATAAGAGATGACTAATAAACTGGTTTAGCTATTTTTTGATAATTATATTTCAGTATTACCTATTTACAGTAATATTTTTTTTTTCTACCCTTCTTTTTTCCTATGAATTGTTTCTATTTTGTCATGATGGCCTTTTAATATGTCTGCTTTTATTGCTCTGATATAATTTCTTAAGCTTTAAGAAAACCAAGGTTTTTAAGAGATTATACAGATGCAAGGAGCAATTATCTCCCTTTGAGTAAGATGAGTCCACATGGGTCACATGATGGCTAGTGAGTGACATCAGTTCATGGAGTGACAAACTCAAGTTGCTGATGTAAGCCATTATGATGCTAGACATAATCACAAAGCCACAAAACAGAGGAGCCCACATGGTACCAAGAAAGACATGGAAGATATTACTGGCCTGGCTGTTTTCCCTTCAGGAAATTTTACAAGTAAGGCCCTCTCACTTTTTGTCCCTATCACACTGCTTGATGTATTCATGTTATAATTTCTCTGTGTGGGGCAAATAGTGGCATGTATATATATATATATATATATATCTGTATGAGAAAACAATATATAAAGTTGTACAAATGAAGAATAACTTTAGGAAAAAAGTATGACAAACTGGAAAAAGCTTTTTTCTAATGCATTTCATCCTTTAGGACATCATTGGATTAAAGTGATGAAGGAGAGGGGATACTGAAAATTTTTAATTTAATTTTTTTAAAAATATATTTTGGGTAAATAATCTAGTAAATTTAATTTAGTTTCTTTTTCTTTTTGTTTATGTTTCCATCACTTTTGTTAATAGATGAAGTCCTAAAAGACAAAACACTTCAAACAAAAACTTTTCCCACTTTGTCATACTTTTTGCCTAAAATACATTTGTATATAATTTCTTGTATGCCATAATGGTATATAAAATCCCTTTAAGATAATGCATATTTGTTATTCTTGTTTTTTATCTAATCTGCTCCATCCACGTATTATGGTGTTACTTTATCATGGATATAATAAAGCCTGGAATGAGAAAAGGTAAACTGGAAATATTCTTTCTTGCCTTGCACTCTCATTAAGATTTTTTCAATAATTTCACCCCAAGCAAGGCAATAAAGCCATTGAGATGCAAGGTTATTCAGCAAGTTTCTGGGAATTTCAATCCAAACATTTTATTCAACCAACAGAGGTAAATACAAAACATACACAAACACAGACAACAGAATGAGAACAATCTATACCTGTATATTGAATAAAGAAACTGATACAAATTTGCTATTACTGTAGACAATGGTGACCCCATCGCTATACCTTCTTTCTATTTATATATTTCAGTCTCTGATTGAAAGTGTGTCATGCAAAATGTTAGCATATCCATTAGTCCTTCACTAAATGCTAGATTATATATCAGTTTTTCTTGGACTCATCTGCATGAATTTTGGTAAACTGACTCATAATATTGTAGCACACCATCTGAATGCATTGAATGGGAGCTTCTTTATTTATTTCTATTTGGTAGATTGAGTTCTTCATATAGGATTGGGTCTTACCCATCTGTGAGAACTATATCAGTCAGGAATATACTTGATGAATGACATACTGTCCCTTAGCAACTGACAATGGTTATTCAAAGAATACTTTCTTTACGGGTTTTAAAAAACAGAATATATATGGTATTGATTCAGATGTCTGTATTTATTGCCGAGGAAGACTTACTCATCACTCTGCAGCCTTTTTTTTCCCAGAGAAGCAACATCATAAACCTATCGCTATTCTCATGGAAAATGTTCAGATGAGCTGCATTTTTTTTGTTCCACTAGTACCAAGAAAGACATAGAAGATATTACTGGCCTGGCTGTTTTCCCTTCAGGAAATTTTATGAGTAAGACCCTCTCACCTTTTGTCCCTATCACACTGCTTGTTGGATTCATGTTATAATTTCTCTGCGTGGGGCAAATAGTGGCATTTTACAACTGCAACACACCATGCTACTTCCACAGATATGAATCTTTCTCATTTCCTCCATATTCCAAATGTAAGGAGAATGTTCCACAAATGGTATTTCCCAAGAACTGCTGCATTCTGGAACAGACACCTGTGTGGATGCTTCTCTGAATATTACAATCTTAACCCTTCAAGTTAAGAATCAATCATTATTTATCTTCCTTATCTTTATAAATCTTTACTTCCTATCACATCCAGGTACTACAATCCCAAATATGTTTTGGCTTTAAATAACCCACAATGGTTTCATAAACTATAAAAAACAAATCACAACTGGGACACACCATGCTACTGCCACAAATATGAATCTTCCTCATTTCCTCCGTATTCCCAAGTACTGCTACATTGTGGAACAGACACCTGTGTGGATGCTTCTCTGAATATTACAATCTTAACCCTTCAAGTTAAGAATCAATCATTATTTATCTTCCTTATCTTTATAAATCTTTACTTCCTATCACATCCAGGTACTACAATCCCAAATATGTTTTGGCTTTAAATAACCCACAATGGTTTCATAAACTATAAAAAACAAATCACAACTGGGACACACCATGCTACTGCCACAAATATGAATCTTCCTTATTTCCTCTGTATTCCCAAGTACTGCTACATTGTGGAACAGACACCTGTGTGGATGCTTCTCTGAATATTACAATCTTAACCCTTCAAGTTAAGAATCAATCATTATTTATCTTCCTTATCTTTATAAATCTTTACTTCCTATCACATCCAGGTACTACAATCCCAAATATGTTTTGGCTTTAAATAACCCACAATGGTTTCATAAACTATAAAAAACAAATCACAACTGGGACACACCATGCTACTGCCACAAATATGAATCTTCCTTATTTCCTCTGTATTCCCAAGTACTGCTACATTGTGGAACAGACACCTGTGTGGATGCTTCTCTGAATATTACAATCTTAACCCTTCAAGTTAAGAATCAATCATTATTTATCTTCCTTATCTTTATAAATCTTTACTTCCTATCACATCCAGGTACTACAATCCCAAATATGTTTTGGCTTTAAATAACCCACAATGGTTTCATAAACTATAAAAAACAAATCACAACTGGGACACACCATGCTACTGCCACAAATATGAATCTTCCTCATTTCCTCCGTATTCCCAAGTACTGCTACATTGTGGAACAGACACCTGTGTGGATGCTTCTCTGAATATTACAATCTTAACCCTTCAAGTTAAGAATCAATCATTATTTATCTTCCTTATCTTTATAAATCTTTACTTCCTATCACATCCAGGTACTACAATCCCAAATATGTTTTGGCTTTAAATAACCCACAATGGTTTCATAAACTATAAAAAACAAATCACAACTGGGACACACCATGCTACTGCCACAAATATGAATCTTCCTCATTTCCTCCGTATTCCCAAGTACTGCTACATTGTGGAACAGACACCTGTGTGGATGCTTCTCTGAATATTACAATCTTAACCCTTCAAGTTAAGAATCAATCATTATTTATCTTCCTTATCTTTATAAATCTTTACTTCCTATCACATCCAGGTACTACAATCCCAAATATGTTTTGGCTTTAAATAACCCACAATGGTTTCATAAACTATAAAAAACAAATCACAACTGGGACACACCATGCTACTGCCACAAATATGAATCTTCCTCATTTCCTCCGTATTCCCAAGTACTGCTACATTGTGGAACAGACACCTGTGTGGATGCTTCTCTGAATATTACAATCTTAACCCTTCAAGTTAAGAATCAATCATTATTTATCTTCCTTATCTTTATAAATCTTTACTTCCTATCACATCCAGGTACTACAATCCCAAATATGTTTTGGCTTTAAATAACCCACAATGGTTTCATAAACTATAAAAAACAAATCACAACTGGGACACACCATGCTACTGCCACAAATATGAATCTTCCTTATTTCCTCTGTATTCCCAAGTACTGCTACATTGTGGAACAGACACCTGTGTGGATGCTTCTCTGAATATTACAATCTTAACCCTTCAAGTTAAGAATCAATCATTATTTATCTTCCTTATCTTTATAAATCTTTACTTCCTATCACATCCAGGTACTACAATCCCAAATATGTTTTGGCTTTAAATAACCCACAATGGTTTCATAAACTATAAAAAACAAATCACAACTGGGACACACCATGCTACTGCCACAGATATGAATCTTCCTTATTTCCTCTGTATTCCCAAGTACTGCTACATTGTGGAACAGACACCTGTGTGGATGCTTCTCTGAATATTACAATCTTAACCCTTCAAGTTAAGAATCAATCATTATTTATCTTCCTTATCTTTATAAATCTTTACTTCCTATCACATCCAGGTACTACAATCCCAAATATGTTTTGGCTTTAAATAACCCACAATGGTTTCATAAACTATAAAAAACAAATCACAACTGGGACACACCATGCTACTGCCACAGATATGAATCTTCCTTATTTCCTCTGTATTCCCAAGTACTGCTACATTGTGGAACAGACACCTGTGTGGATGCTTCTCTGAATATTACAATCTTAACCCTTCAAGTTAAGAATCAATCATTATTTATCTTCCTTATCTTTATAAATCTTTACTTCCTATCACATCCAGGTACTACAATCCCAAATATGTTTTGGCTTTAAATAACCCACAATGGTTTCATAAACTATAAAAAACAAATCACAACTGGGACACACCATGCTACTGCCACAGATATGAATCTTCCTTATTTCCTCTGTATTCCCAAGTACTGCTACATTGTGGAACAGACACCTGTGTGGATGCTTCTCTGAATATTACAATCTTAACCCTTCAAGTTAAGAATCAATCATTATTTATCTTCCTTATCTTTATAAATCTTTACTTCCTATCACATCCAGGTACTACAATCCCAAATATGTTTTGGCTTTAAATAACCCACAATGGTTTCATAAACTATAAAAAACAAATCACAACTGGGACACACCATGCTACTGCCACAGATATGAATCTTCCTTATTTCCTCTGTATTCCCAAGTACTGCTACATTGTGGAACAGACACCTGTGTGGATGCTTCTCTGAATATTACAATCTTAACCCTTCAAGTTAAGAATCAATCATTATTTATCTTCCTTATCTTTATAAATCTTTACTTCCTATCACATCCAGGTACTACAATCCCAAATATGTTTTGGCTTTAAATAACCCACAATGGTTTCATAAACTATAAAAAACAAATCACAACTGGGACACACCATGCTACTGCCACAGATATGAATCTTCCTTATTTCCTCTGTATTCCCAAGTACTGCTACATTGTGGAACAGACACCTGTGTGGATGCTTCTCTGAATATTACAATCTTAACCCTTCAAGTTAAGAATCAATCATTATTTATCTTCCTTATCTTTATAAATCTTTACTTCCTATCACATCCAGGTACTACAATCCCAAATATGTTTTGGCTTTAAATAACCCACAATGGTTTCATAAACTATAAAAAACAAATCACAACTGGGACACACCATGCTACTGCCACAGATATGAATCTTCCTTATTTCCTCTGTATTCCCAAGTACTGCTACATTGTGGAACAGACACCTGTGTGGATGCTTCTCTGAATATTACAATCTTAACCCTTCAAGTTAAGAATCAATCATTATTTATCTTCCTTATCTTTATAAATCTTTACTTCCTATCACATCCAGGTACTACAATCCCAAATATGTTTTGGCTTTAAATAACCCACAATGGTTTCATAAACTATAAAAAACAAATCACAACTGGGACACACCATGCTACTGCCACAAATATGAATCTTCCTCATTTCCTCCGTATTCCCAAGTACTGCTACATTGTGGAACAGACACCTGTGTGGATGCTTCTCTGAATATTACAATCTTAACCCTTCAAGTTAAGAATCAATCATTATTTATCTTCCTTATCTTTATAAATCTTTACTTCCTATCACATCCAGGTACTACAATCCCAAATATGTTTTGGCTTTAAATAACCCACAATGGTTTCATAAACTATAAAAAACAAATCACAACTGGGACACACCATGCTACTGCCACAGATATGAATCTTCCTTATTTCCTCTGTATTCCCAAGTACTGCTACATTGTGGAACAGACACCTGTGTGGATGCTTCTCTGAATATTACAATCTTAACCCTTCAAGTTAAGAATCAATCATTATTTATCTTCCTTATCTTTATAAATCTTTACTTCCTATCACATCCAGGTACTACAATCCCAAATATGTTTTGGCTTTAAATAACCCACAATGGTTTCATAAACTATAAAAAACAAATCACAACTGGGACACACCATGCTACTGCCACAAATATGAATCTTCCTTATTTCCTCTGTATTCCCAAGTACTGCTACATTGTGGAACAGACACCTGTGTGGATGCTTCTCTGAATATTACAATCTTAACCCTTCAAGTTAAGAATCAATCATTATTTATCTTCCTTATCTTTATAAATCTTTACTTCCTATCACATCCAGGTACTACAATCCCAAATATGTTTTGGCTTTAAATAACCCACAATGGTTTCATAAACTATAAAAAACAAATCACAACTGGGACACACCATGCTACTGCCACAAATATGAATCTTCCTCATTTCCTCCGTATTCCCAAGTACTGCTACATTGTGGAACAGACACCTGTGTGGATGCTTCTCTGAATATTACAATCTTAACCCTTCAAGTTAAGAATCAATCATTATTTATCTTCCTTATCTTTATAAATCTTTACTTCCTATCACATCCAGGTACTACAATCCCAAATATGTTTTGGCTTTAAATAACCCACAATGGTTTCATAAACTATAAAAAACAAATCACAACTGGGACACACCATGCTACTGCCACAAATATGAATCTTCCTCATTTCCTCCGTATTCCCAAGTACTGCTACATTGTGGAACAGACACCTGTGTGGATGCTTCTCTGAATATTACAATCTTAACCCTTCAAGTTAAGAATCAATCATTATTTATCTTCCTTATCTTTATAAATCTTTACTTCCTATCACATCCAGGTACTACAATCCCAAATATGTTTTGGCTTTAAATAACCCACAATGGTTTCATAAACTATAAAAAACAAATCACAACTGGGACACACCATGCTACTGCCACAAATATGAATCTTCCTCATTTCCTCCGTATTCCCAAGTACTGCTACATTGTGGAACAGACACCTGTGTGGATGCTTCTCTGAATATTACAATCTTAACCCTTCAAGTTAAGAATCAATCATTATTTATCTTCCTTATCTTTATAAATCTTTACTTCCTATCACATCCAGGTACTACAATCCCAAATATGTTTTGGCTTTAAATAACCCACAATGGTTTCATAAACTATAAAAAACAAATCACAACTGGGACACACCATGCTACTGCCACAAATATGAATCTTCCTTATTTCCTCTGTATTCCCAAGTACTGCTACATTGTGGAACAGACACCTGTGTGGATGCTTCTCTGAATATTACAATCTTAACCCTTCAAGTTAAGAATCAATCATTATTTATCTTCCTTATCTTTATAAATCTTTACTTCCTATCACATCCAGGTACTACAATCCCAAATATGTTTTGGCTTTAAATAACCCACAATGGTTTCATAAACTATAAAAAACAAATCACAACTGGGACACACCATGCTACTGCCACAGATATGAATCTTCCTTATTTCCTCTGTATTCCCAAGTACTGCTACATTGTGGAACAGACACCTGTGTGGATGCTTCTCTGAATATTACAATCTTAACCCTTCAAGTTAAGAATCAATCATTATTTATCTTCCTTATCTTTATAAATCTTTACTTCCTATCACATCCAGGTACTACAATCCCAAATATGTTTTGGCTTTAAATAACCCACAATGGTTTCATAAACTATAAAAAACAAATCACAACTGGGACACACCATGCTACTGCCACAAATATGAATCTTCCTTATTTCCTCTGTATTCCCAAGTACTGCTACATTGTGGAACAGACACCTGTGTGGATGCTTCTCTGAATATTACAATCTTAACCCTTCAAGTTAAGAATCAATCATTATTTATCTTCCTTATCTTTATAAATCTTTACTTCCTATCACATCCAGGTACTACAATCCCAAATATGTTTTGGCTTTAAATAACCCACAATGGTTTCATAAACTATAAAAAACAAATCACAACTGGGACACACCATGCTACTGCCACAAATATGAATCTTCCTCATTTCCTCCGTATTCCCAAGTACTGCTACATTGTGGAACAGACACCTGTGTGGATGCTTCTCTGAATATTACAATCTTAACCCTTCAAGTTAAGAATCAATCATTATTTATCTTCCTTATCTTTATAAATCTTTACTTCCTATCACATCCAGGTACTACAATCCCAAATATGTTTTGGCTTTAAATAACCCACAATGGTTTCATAAACTATAAAAAACAAATCACAACTGGGACACACCATGCTACTGCCACAAATATGAATCTTCCTCATTTCCTCCGTATTCCCAAGTACTGCTACATTGTGGAACAGACACCTGTGTGGATGCTTCTCTGAATATTACAATCTTAACCCTTCAAGTTAAGAATCAATCATTATTTATCTTCCTTATCTTTATAAATCTTTACTTCCTATCACATCCAGGTACTACAATCCCAAATATGTTTTGGCTTTAAATAACCCACAATGGTTTCATAAACTATAAAAAACAAATCACAACTGGGACACACCATGCTACTGCCACAAATATGAATCTTCCTTATTTCCTCTGTATTCCCAAGTACTGCTACATTGTGGAACAGACACCTGTGTGGATGCTTCTCTGAATATTACAATCTTAACCCTTCAAGTTAAGAATCAATCATTATTTATCTTCCTTATCTTTATAAATCTTTACTTCCTATCACATCCAGGTACTACAATCCCAAATATGTTTTGGCTTTAAATAACCCACAATGGTTTCATAAACTATAAAAAACAAATCACAACTGGGACACACCATGCTACTGCCACAGATATGAATCTTCCTTATTTCCTCTGTATTCCCAAGTACTGCTACATTGTGGAACAGACACCTGTGTGGATGCTTCTCTGAATATTACAATCTTAACCCTTCAAGTTAAGAATCAATCATTATTTATCTTCCTTATCTTTATAAATCTTTCATTATTTATCTTCCTTATCTTTTTTACTTCCTATCACATCCAGGTACTACAATCCCAAATATGTTTGGCTTTAATAAACCACAATGGTTTCATAAACTATAAAAAACAAATCAAACTGGGACACACCATGCTACTGCCACAAATATGAATCTTCCTTATTTCCTCTGTATTCCCAAGTACTGCTACATTGTGGAACAGACACCTGTGTGGATGCTTCTGTCAAGTTAAGAATCAATCATTATTTATCTTCCTTATCTTTATAAATCTTTACTTCCTATCACATCCAGGTACTACAATCCCAAATATGTTTTGGCTTTAAATACCCACAATGGTTTCATAAACTATAAAAAACAAATCACAACTGGGACACACCATGCTACTGCCACAAGATATGAATCTTCCTTATTTCCTCTGTATTCCCAAGTACTGCTACATTGTGGAACAGACACTGTGTGGATGCTTCTCTGAATATTACAATCTTAACCCTTCAAGTTAAGAATCAATCATTATTTATCTTCCTTATCTTTATAAATCTTTACTTCCTATCACATCCAGGTACTACAATCCCAAATATGTTTTGGCTTTAAATAACCCACAATGGTTTCATAAACTATAAAAAACAAATCACAACTGGGACACACCATGCTACTGCCACAGATATGAATCTTCCTTATTTCCTCTGTATTCCCAAGTACTGCTACATTGTGGAACAGACACCTGTGTGGATGCTTCTCTGAATATTACAATCTTAACCCTTCAAGTTAAGAATCAATCATTATTTATCTTCCTTATCTTTATAAATCTTTACTTCCTATCACATCCAGGTACTACAATCCCAAATATGTTTTGGCTTTAAATAACCCACAATGGTTTCATAAACTATAAAAAACAAATCACAACTGGGACACACCATGCTACTGCCACAGATATGAATCTTCCTTATTTCCTCTGTATTCCCAAGTACTGCTACATTGTGGAACAGACACCTGTGTGGATGCTTCTCTGAATATTACAATCTTAACCCTTCAAGTTAAGAATCAATCATTATTTATCTTCCTTATCTTTATAAATCTTTACTTCCTATCACATCCAGGTACTACAATCCCAAATATGTTTTGGCTTTAAATAACCCACAATGGTTTCATAAACTATAAAAAACAAATCACAACTGGGACACACCATGCTACTGCCACAGATATGAATCTTCCTTATTTCCTCTGTATTCCCAAGTACTGCTACATTGTGGAACAGACACCTGTGTGGATGCTTCTCTGAATATTACAATCTTAACCCTTCAAGTTAAGAATCAATCATTATTTATCTTCCTTATCTTTATAAATCTTTACTTCCTATCACATCCAGGTACTACAATCCCAAATATGTTTTGGCTTTAAATAACCCACAATGGTTTCATAAACTATAAAAAACAAATCACAACTGGGACACACCATGCTACTGCCACAGATATGAATCTTCCTTATTTCCTCTGTATTCCCAAGTACTGCTACATTGTGGAACAGACACCTGTGTGGATGCTTCTCTGAATATTACAATCTTAACCCTTCAAGTTAAGAATCAATCATTATTTATCTTCCTTATCTTTATAAATCTTTACTTCCTATCACATCCAGGTACTACAATCCCAAATATGTTTTGGCTTTAAATAACCCACAATGGTTTCATAAACTATAAAAAACAAATCACAACTGGGACACACCATGCTACTGCCACAGATATGAATCTTCCTTATTTCCTCTGTATTCCCAAGTACTGCTACATTGTGGAACAGACACCTGTGTGGATGCTTCTCTGAATATTACAATCTTAACCCTTCAAGTTAAGAATCAATCATTATTTATCTTCCTTATCTTTATAAATCTTTACTTCCTATCACATCCAGGTACTACAATCCCAAATATGTTTTGGCTTTAAATAACCCACAATGGTTTCATAAACTATAAAAAACAAATCACAACTGGGACACACCATGCTACTGCCACAAATATGAATCTTCCTTATTTCCTCTGTATTCCCAAGTACTGCTACATTGTGGAACAGACACCTGTGTGGATGCTTCTCTGAATATTACAATCTTAACCCTTCAAGTTAAGAATCAATCATTATTTATCTTCCTTATCTTTATAAATCTTTACTTCCTATCACATCCAGGTACTACAATCCCAAATATGTTTTGGCTTTAAATAACCCACAATGGTTTCATAAACTATAAAAAACAAATCACAACTGGGACACACCATGCTACTGCCACAAATATGAATCTTCCTTATTTCCTCTGTATTCCCAAGTACTGCTACATTGTGGAACAGACACCTGTGTGGATGCTTCTCTGAATATTACAATCTTAACCCTTCAAGTTAAGAATCAATCATTATTTATCTTCCTTATCTTTATAAATCTTTACTTCCTATCACATCCAGGTACTACAATCCCAAATATGTTTTGGCTTTAAATAACCCACAATGGTTTCATAAACTATAAAAAACAAATCACAACTGGGACACACCATGCTACTGCCACAGATATGAATCTTCCTTATTTCCTCTGTATTCCCAAGTACTGCTACATTGTGGAACAGACACCTGTGTGGATGCTTCTCTGAATATTACAATCTTAACCCTTCAAGTTAAGAATCAATCATTATTTATCTTCCTTATCTTTATAAATCTTTACTTCCTATCACATCCAGGTACTACAATCCCAAATATGTTTTGGCTTTAAATAACCCACAATGGTTTCATAAACTATAAAAAACAAATCACAACTGGGACACACCATGCTACTGCCACAGATATGAATCTTCCTTATTTCCTCTGTATTCCCAAGTACTGCTACATTGTGGAACAGACACCTGTGTGGATGCTTCTCTGAATATTACAATCTTAACCCTTCAAGTTAAGAATCAATCATTATTTATCTTCCTTATCTTTATAAATCTTTACTTCCTATCACATCCAGGTACTACAATCCCAAATATGTTTTGGCTTTAAATAACCCACAATGGTTTCATAAACTATAAAAAACAAATCACAACTGGGACACACCATGCTACTGCCACAGATATGAATCTTCCTCATTTCCTCTGTATTCCCAAGTACTGCTACATTGTGGAACAGACACCTGTGTGGATGCTTCTCTGAATATTACAATCTTAACCCTTCAAGTTAAGAATCAATCATTATTTATCTTCCTTATCTTTATAAATCTTTACTTCCTATCACATCCAGGTACTACAATCCCAAATATGTTTTGGCTTTAAATAACCCACAATGGTTTCATAAACTATAAAAAACAAATCACAACTGGGACACACCATGCTACTGCCACAAATATGAATCTTCCTCATTTCCTCTGTATTCCCAAGTACTGCTACATTGTGGAACAGACACCTGTGTGGATGCTTCTCTGAATATTACAATCTTAACCCTTCAAGTTAAGAATCAATCATTATTTATCTTCCTTATCTTTATAAATCTTTACTTCCTATCACATCCAGGTACTACAATCCCAAATATGTTTTGGCTTTAAATAACCCACAATGGTTTCATAAACTATAAAAAACAAATCACAACTGGGACACACCATGCTACTGCCACAAATATGAATCTTCCTTATTTCCTCTGTATTCCCAAGTACTGCTACATTGTGGAACAGACACCTGTGTGGATGCTTCTCTGAATATTACAATCTTAACCCTTCAAGTTAAGAATCAATCATTATTTATCTTCCTTATCTTTATAAATCTTTACTTCCTATCACATCCAGGTACTACAATCCCAAATATGTTTTGGCTTTAAATAACCCACAATGGTTTCATAAACTATAAAAAACAAATCACAACTGGGACACACCATGCTACTGCCACAGATATGAATCTTCCTTATTTCCTCTGTATTCCCAAGTACTGCTACATTGTGGAACAGACACCTGTGTGGATGCTTCTCTGAATATTACAATCTTAACCCTTCAAGTTAAGAATCAATCATTATTTATCTTCCTTATCTTTATAAATCTTTACTTCCTATCACATCCAGGTACTACAATCCCAAATATGTTTTGGCTTTAAATAACCCACAATGGTTTCATAAACTATAAAAAACAAATCACAACTGGGACACACCATGCTACTGCCACAGATATGAATCTTCCTTATTTCCTCTGTATTCCCAAGTACTGCTACATTGTGGAACAGACACCTGTGTGGATGCTTCTCTGAATATTACAATCTTAACCCTTCAAGTTAAGAATCAATCATTATTTATCTTCCTTATCTTTATAAATCTTTACTTCCTATCACATCCAGGTACTACAATCCCAAATATGTTTTGGCTTTAAATAACCCACAATGGTTTCATAAACTATAAAAAACAAATCACAACTGGGACACACCATGCTACTGCCACAGATATGAATCTTCCTTATTTCCTCTGTATTCCCAAGTACTGCTACATTGTGGAACAGACACCTGTGTGGATGCTTCTCTGAATATTACAATCTTAACCCTTCAAGTTAAGAATCAATCATTATTTATCTTCCTTATCTTTATAAATCTTTACTTCCTATCACATCCAGGTACTACAATCCCAAATATGTTTTGGCTTTAAATAACCCACAATGGTTTCATAAACTATAAAAAACAAATCACAACTGGGACACACCATGCTACTGCCACAGATATGAATCTTCCTTATTTCCTCTGTATTCCCAAGTACTGCTACATTGTGGAACAGACACCTGTGTGGATGCTTCTCTGAATATTACAATCTTAACCCTTCAAGTTAAGAATCAATCATTATTTATCTTCCTTATCTTTATAAATCTTTACTTCCTATCACATCCAGGTACTACAATCCCAAATATGTTTTGGCTTTAAATAACCCACAATGGTTTCATAAACTATAAAAAACAAATCACAACTGGGACACACCATGCTACTGCCACAGATATGAATCTTCCTTATTTCCTCTGTATTCCCAAGTACTGCTACATTGTGGAACAGACACCTGTGTGGATGCTTCTCTGAATATTACAATCTTAACCCTTCAAGTTAAGAATCAATCATTATTTATCTTCCTTATCTTTATAAATCTTTACTTCCTATCACATCCAGGTACTACAATCCCAAATATGTTTTGGCTTTAAATAACCCACAATGGTTTCATAAACTATAAAAAACAAATCACAACTGGGACACACCATGCTACTGCCACAAATATGAATCTTCCTTATTTCCTCTGTATTCCCAAGTACTGCTACATTGTGGAACAGACACCTGTGTGGATGCTTCTCTGAATATTACAATCTTAACCCTTCAAGTTAAGAATCAATCATTATTTATCTTCCTTATCTTTATAAATCTTTACTTCCTATCACATCCAGGTACTACAATCCCAAATATGTTTTGGCTTTAAATAACCCACAATGGTTTCATAAACTATAAAAAACAAATCACAACTGGGACACACCATGCTACTGCCACAAATATGAATCTTCCTTATTTCCTCTGTATTCCCAAGTACTGCTACATTGTGGAACAGACACCTGTGTGGATGCTTCTCTGAATATTACAATCTTAACCCTTCAAGTTAAGAATCAATCATTATTTATCTTCCTTATCTTTATAAATCTTTAGTTCCTATCACATCCAGGTACTACTATCCCAAATATGTTTTGGCTTTAAATAACCCACAATGGTTTCATAAACTATAAAAAGCAAATCACAACTGGGACACACCATGCTACTGCCACAGATATGAATCTTCCTTATTTCCTCTGTATTCCCAAGTACTGCTACATTGTGGAACAGACACCTGTGTGGATGCTTCTCTGAATATTACAATCTTAACCCTTCAAGTTAAGAATCAATCATTATTTATCTTCCTTATCTTTATAAATCTTTACTTCCTATCACATCCAGGTACTACAATCCCAAATATGTTTTGGCTTTAAATAACCCACAATGGTTTCATAAACTATAAAAAACAAATCACAACTGGGACACACCATGCTACTGCCACAGATATGAATCTTCCTTATTTCCTCTGTATTCCCAAGTACTGCTACATTGTGGAACAGACACCTGTGTGGATGCTTCTCTGAATATTACAATCTTAACCCTTCAAGTTAAGAATCAATCATTATTTATCTTCCTTATCTTTATAAATCTTTACTTCCTATCACATCCAGGTACTACAATCCCAAATATGTTTTGGCTTTAAATAACCCACAATGGTTTCATAAACTATAAAAAACAAATCACAACTGGGACACACCATGCTACTGCCACAGATATGAATCTTCCTCATTTCCTCTGTATTCCCAAGTACTGCTACATTGTGGAACAGACACCTGTGTGGATGCTTCTCTGAATATTACAATCTTAACCCTTCAAGTTAAGAATCAATCATTATTTATCTTCCTTATCTTTATAAATCTTTACTTCCTATCACATCCAGGTACTACAATCCCAAATATGTTTTGGCTTTAAATAACCCACAATGGTTTCATAAACTATAAAAAACAAATCACAACTGGGACACACCATGCTACTGCCACAGATATGAATCTTCCTTATTTCCTCTGTATTCCCAAGTACTGCTACATTGTGGAACAGACACCTGTGTGGATGCTTCTCTGAATATTACAATCTTAACCCTTCAAGTTAAGAATCAATCATTATTTATCTTCCTTATCTTTATAAATCTTTACTTCCTATCACATCCAGGTACTACAATCCCAAATATGTTTTGGCTTTAAATAACCCACAATGGTTTCATAAACTATAAAAAACAAATCACAACTGGGACACACCATGCTACTGCCACAAATATGAATCTTCCTTATTTCCTCTGTATTCCCAAGTACTGCTACATTGTGGAACAGACACCTGTGTGGATGCTTCTCTGAATATTACAATCTTAACCCTTCAAGTTAAGAATCAATCATTATTTATCTTCCTTATCTTTATAAATCTTTACTTCCTATCACATCCAGGTACTACAATCCCAAATATGTTTTGGCTTTAAATAACCCACAATGGTTTCATAAACTATAAAAAACAAATCACAACTGGGACACACCATGCTACTGCCACAGATATGAATCTTCCTTATTTCCTCTGTATTCCCAAGTACTGCTACATTGTGGAACAGACACCTGTGTGGATGCTTCTCTGAATATTACAATCTTAACCCTTCAAGTTAAGAATCAATCATTATTTATCTTCCTTATCTTTATAAATCTTTACTTCCTATCACATCCAGGTACTACAATCCCAAATATGTTTTGGCTTTAAATAACCCACAATGGTTTCATAAACTATAAAAAACAAATCACAACTGGGACACACCATGCTACTGCCACAGATATGAATCTTCCTTATTTCCTCTGTATTC
The DNA here is from genome assembly GCA_964036315.1 of Acanthosepion esculentum. Lineage (NCBI taxonomy): Eukaryota > Metazoa > Mollusca > Cephalopoda > Sepiida > Sepiidae > Acanthosepion > Acanthosepion esculentum. The sequence continues at coordinate 19,176,525 of OZ038491.1, forward strand.
CCAAGTACTGCTACATTGTGGAACAGACACCTGTGTGGATGCTTCTCTGAATATTACAATCTTAACCCTTCAAGTTAAGAATCAATCATTATTTATCTTCCTTATCTTTATAAATCTTTACTTCCTATCACATCCAGGTACTACAATCCCAAATATGTTTTGGCTTTAAATAACCCACAATGGTTTCATAAACTATAAAAAACAAATCACAACTGGGACACACCATGCTACTGCCACAGATATGAATCTTCCTTATTTCCTCTGTATTCCCAAGTACTGCTACATTGTGGAACAGACACCTGTGTGGATGCTTCTCTGAATATTACAATCTTAACCCTTCAAGTTAAGAATCAATCATTATTTATCTTCCTTATCTTTATAAATCTTTACTTCCTATCACATCCAGGTACTACAATCCCAAATATGTTTTGGCTTTAAATAACCCACAATGGTTTCATAAACTATAAAAAACAAATCACAACTGGGACACACCATGCTACTGCCACAGATATGAATCTTCCTTATTTCCTCTGTATTCCCAAGTACTGCTACATTGTGGAACAGACACCTGTGTGGATGCTTCTCTGAATATTACAATCTTAACCCTTCAAGTTAAGAATCAATCATTATTTATCTTCCTTATCTTTATAAATCTTTACTTCCTATCACATCCAGGTACTACAATCCCAAATATGTTTTGGCTTTAAATAACCCACAATGGTTTCATAAACTATAAAAAACAAATCACAACTGGGACACACCATGCTACTGCCACAAATATGAATCTTCCTCATTTCCTCTGTATTCCCAAGTACTGCTACATTGTGGAACAGACACCTGTGTGGATGCTTCTCTGAATATTACAATCTTAACCCTTCAAGTTAAGAATCAATCATTATTTATCTTCCTTATCTTTATAAATCTTTACTTCCTATCACATCCAGGTACTACAATCCCAAATATGTTTTGGCTTTAAATAACCCACAATGGTTTCATAAACTATAAAAAACAAATCACAACTGGGACACACCATGCTACTGCCACAAATATGAATCTTCCTCATTTCCTCCGTATTCCCAAGTACTGCTACATTGTGGAACAGACACCTGTGTGGATGCTTCTCTGAATATTACAATCTTAACCCTTCAAGTTAAGAATCAATCATTATTTATCTTCCTTATCTTTATAAATCTTTACTTCCTATCACATCCAGGTACTACAATCCCAAATATGTTTTGGCTTTAAATAACCCACAATGGTTTCATAAACTATAAAAAACAAATCACAACTGGGACACACCATGCTACTGCCACAGATATGAATCTTCCTTATTTCCTCTGTATTCCCAAGTACTGCTACATTGTGGAACAGACACCTGTGTGGATGCTTCTCTGAATATTACAATCTTAACCCTTCAAGTTAAGAATCAATCATTATTTATCTTCCTTATCTTTATAAATCTTTACTTCCTATCACATCCAGGTACTACAATCCCAAATATGTTTTGGCTTTAAATAACCCACAATGGTTTCATAAACTATAAAAAACAAATCACAACTGGGACACACCATGCTACTGCCACAAATATGAATCTTCCTTATTTCCTCTGTATTCCCAAGTACTGCTACATTGTGGAACAGACACCTGTGTGGATGCTTCTCTGAATATTACAATCTTAACCCTTCAAGTTAAGAATCAATCATTATTTATCTTCCTTATCTTTATAAATCTTTACTTCCTATCACATCCAGGTACTACAATCCCAAATATGTTTTGGCTTTAAATAACCCACAATGGTTTCATAAACTATAAAAAACAAATCACAACTGGGACACACCATGCTACTGCCACAGATATGAATCTTCCTCATTTCCTCTGTATTCCCAAGTACTGCTACATTGTGGAACAGACACCTGTGTGGATGCTTCTCTGAATATTACAATCTTAACCCTTCAAGTTAAGAATCAATCATTATTTATCTTCCTTATCTTTATAAATCTTTACTTCCTATCACATCCAGGTACTACAATCCCAAATATGTTTTGGCTTTAAATAACCCACAATGGTTTCATAAACTATAAAAAACAAATCACAACTGGGACACACCATGCTACTGCCACAAATATGAATCTTCCTTATTTCCTCTGTATTCCCAAGTACTGCTACATTGTGGAACAGACACCTGTGTGGATGCTTCTCTGAATATTACAATCTTAACCCTTCAAGTTAAGAATCAATCATTATTTATCTTCCTTATCTTTATAAATCTTTACTTCCTATCACATCCAGGTACTACAATCCCAAATATGTTTTGGCTTTAAATAACCCACAATGGTTTCATAAACTATAAAAAACAAATCACAACTGGGACACACCATGCTACTGCCACAGATATGAATCTTCCTCATTTCCTCTGTATTCCCAAGTACTGCTACATTGTGGAACAGACACCTGTGTGGATGCTTCTCTGAATATTACAATCTTAACCCTTCAAGTTAAGAATCAATCATTATTTATCTTCCTTATCTTTATAAATCTTTACTTCCTATCACATCCAGGTACTACAATCCCAAATATGTTTTGGCTTTAAATAACCCACAATGGTTTCATAAACTATAAAAAACAAATCACAACTGGGACACACCATGCTACTGCCACAGATATGAATCTTCCTTATTTCCTCTGTATTCCCAAGTACTGCTACATTGTGGAACAGACACCTGTGTGGATGCTTCTCTGAATATTACAATCTTAACCCTTCAAGTTAAGAATCAATCATTATTTATCTTCCTTATCTTTATAAATCTTTACTTCCTATCACATCCAGGTACTACAATCCCAAATATGTTTTGGCTTTAAATAACCCACAATGGTTTCATAAACTATAAAAAACAAATCACAACTGGGACACACCATGCTACTGCCACAGATATGAATCTTCCTTATTTCCTCTGTATTCCCAAGTACTGCTACATTGTGGAACAGACACCTGTGTGGATGCTTCTCTGAATATTACAATCTTAACCCTTCAAGTTAAGAATCAATCATTATTTATCTTCCTTATCTTTATAAATCTTTACTTCCTATCACATCCAGGTACTACAATCCCAAATATGTTTTGGCTTTAAATAACCCACAATGGTTTCATAAACTATAAAAAACAAATCACAACTGGGACACACCATGCTACTGCCACAGATATGAATCTTCCTTATTTCCTCTGTATTCCCAAGTACTGCTACATTGTGGAACAGACACCTGTGTGGATGCTTCTCTGAATATTACAATCTTAACCCTTCAAGTTAAGAATCAATCATTATTTATCTTCCTTATCTTTATAAATCTTTACTTCCTATCACATCCAGGTACTACAATCCCAAATATGTTTTGGCTTTAAATAACCCACAATGGTTTCATAAACTATAAAAAACAAATCACAACTGGGACACACCATGCTACTGCCACAAATATGAATCTTCCTTATTTCCTCTGTATTCCCAAGTACTGCTACATTGTGGAACAGACACCTGTGTGGATGCTTCTCTGAATATTACAATCTTAACCCTTCAAGTTAAGAATCAATCATTATTTATCTTCCTTATCTTTATAAATCTTTACTTCCTATCACATCCAGGTACTACAATCCCAAATATGTTTTGGCTTTAAATAACCCACAATGGTTTCATAAACTATAAAAAACAAATCACAACTGGGACACACCATGCTACTGCCACAGATATGAATCTTCCTTATTTCCTCTGTATTCCCAAGTACTGCTACATTGTGGAACAGACACCTGTGTGGATGCTTCTCTGAATATTACAATCTTAACCCTTCAAGTTAAGAATCAATCATTATTTATCTTCCTTATCTTTATAAATCTTTACTTCCTATCACATCCAGGTACTACAATCCCAAATATGTTTTGGCTTTAAATAACCCACAATGGTTTCATAAACTATAAAAAACAAATCACAACTGGGACACACCATGCTACTGCCACAAATATGAATCTTCCTTATTTCCTCTGTATTCCCAAGTACTGCTACATTGTGGAACAGACACCTGTGTGGATGCTTCTCTGAATATTACAATCTTAACCCTTCAAGTTAAGAATCAATCATTATTTATCTTCCTTATCTTTATAAATCTTTACTTCCTATCACATCCAGGTACTACAATCCCAAATATGTTTTGGCTTTAAATAACCCACAATGGTTTCATAAACTATAAAAAACAAATCACAACTGGGACACACCATGCTACTGCCACAGATATGAATCTTCCTTATTTCCTCTGTATTCCCAAGTACTGCTACATTGTGGAACAGACACCTGTGTGGATGCTTCTCTGAATATTACAATCTTAACCCTTCAAGTTAAGAATCAATCATTATTTATCTTCCTTATCTTTATAAATCTTTACTTCCTATCACATCCAGGTACTACAATCCCAAATATGTTTTGGCTTTAAATAACCCACAATGGTTTCATAAACTATAAAAAACAAATCACAACTGGGACACACCATGCTACTGCCACAGATATGAATCTTCCTTATTTCCTCTGTATTCCCAAGTACTGCTACATTGTGGAACAGACACCTGTGTGGATGCTTCTCTGAATATTACAATCTTAACCCTTCAAGTTAAGAATCAATCATTATTTATCTTCCTTATCTTTATAAATCTTTACTTCCTATCACATCCAGGTACTACAATCCCAAATATGTTTTGGCTTTAAATAACCCACAATGGTTTCATAAACTATAAAAAACAAATCACAACTGGGACACACCATGCTACTGCCACAAATATGAATCTTCCTTATTTCCTCTGTATTCCCAAGTACTGCTACATTGTGGAACAGACACCTGTGTGGATGCTTCTCTGAATATTACAATCTTAACCCTTCAAGTTAAGAATCAATCATTATTTATCTTCCTTATCTTTATAAATCTTTACTTCCTATCACATCCAGGTACTACAATCCCAAATATGTTTTGGCTTTAAATAACCCACAATGGTTTCATAAACTATAAAAAACAAATCACAACTGGGACACACCATGCTACTGCCACAGATATGAATCTTCCTTATTTCCTCTGTATTCCCAAGTACTGCTACATTGTGGAACAGACACCTGTGTGGATGCTTCTCTGAATATTACAATCTTAACCCTTCAAGTTAAGAATCAATCATTATTTATCTTCCTTATCTTTATAAATCTTTACTTCCTATCACATCCAGGTACTACAATCCCAAATATGTTTTGGCTTTAAATAACCCACAATGGTTTCATAAACTATAAAAAACAAATCACAACTGGGACACACCATGCTACTGCCACAAATATGAATCTTCCTTATTTCCTCTGTATTCCCAAGTACTGCTACATTGTGGAACAGACACCTGTGTGGATGCTTCCCTGAATATTACAATCTTAACCCTTCAAGTTAAGAATCAATCATTATTTATCTTCCTTATCTTTATAAATCTTTACTTCCTATCACATCCAGGTACTACAATCCCAAATATGTTTTGGCTTTAAATAACCCACAATGGTTTCATAAACTATAAAAAACAAATCACAACTGGGACACACCATGCTACTGCCACAGATATGAATCTTCCTTATTTCCTCTGTATTCCCAAGTACTGCTACATTGTGGAACAGACACCTGTGTGGATGCTTCTCTGAATATTACAATCTTAACCCTTCAAGTTAAGAATCAATCATTATTTATCTTCCTTATCTTTATAAATCTTTACTTCCTATCACATCCAGGTACTACAATCCCAAATATGTTTTGGCTTTAAATAACCCACAATGGTTTCATAAACTATAAAAAACAAATCACAACTGGGACACACCATGCTACTGCCACAAATATGAATCTTCCTCATTTCCTCCGTATTCCCAAGTACTGCTACATTGTGGAACAGACACCTGTGTGGATGCTTCTCTGAATATTACAATCTTAACCCTTCAAGTTAAGAATCAATCATTATTTATCTTCCTTATCTTTATAAATCTTTACTTCCTATCACATCCAGGTACTACAATCCCAAATATGTTTTGGCTTTAAATAACCCACAATGGTTTCATAAACTATAAAAAACAAATCACAACTGGGACACACCATGCTACTGCCACAAATATGAATCTTCCTCATTTCCTCCGTATTCCCAAGTACTGCTACATTGTGGAACAGACACCTGTGTGGATGCTTCTCTGAATATTACAATCTTAACCCTTCAAGTTAAGAATCAATCATTATTTATCTTCCTTATCTTTATAAATCTTTACTTCCTATCACATCCAGGTACTACAATCCCAAATATGTTTTGGCTTTAAATAACCCACAATGGTTTCATAAACTATAAAAAACAAATCACAACTGGGACACACCATGCTACTGCCACAAATATGAATCTTCCTCATTTCCTCCGTATTCCCAAGTACTGCTACATTGTGGAACAGACACCTGTGTGGATGCTTCTCTGAATATTACAATCTTAACCCTTCAAGTTAAGAATCAATCATTATTTATCTTCCTTATCTTTATAAATCTTTACTTCCTATCACATCCAGGTACTACAATCCCAAATATGTTTTGGCTTTAAATAACCCACAATGGTTTCATAAACTATAAAAAACAAATCACAACTGGGACACACCATGCTACTGCCACAAATATGAATCTTCCTTATTTCCTCTGTATTCCCAAGTACTGCTACATTGTGGAACAGACACCTGTGTGGATGCTTCTCTGAATATTACAATCTTAACCCTTCAAGTTAAGAATCAATCATTATTTATCTTCCTTATCTTTATAAATCTTTACTTCCTATCACATCCAGGTACTACAATCCCAAATATGTTTTGGCTTTAAATAACCCACAATGGTTTCATAAACTATAAAAAACAAATCACAACTGGGACACACCATGCTACTGCCACAAATATGAATCTTCCTCATTTCCTCCGTATTCCCAAGTACTGCTACATTGTGGAACAGACACCTGTGTGGATGCTTCTCTGAATATTACAATCTTAACCCTTCAAGTTAAGAATCAATCATTATTTATCTTCCTTATCTTTATAAATCTTTACTTCCTATCACATCCAGGTACTACAATCCCAAATATGTTTTGGCTTTAAATAACCCACAATGGTTTCATAAACTATAAAAAACAAATCACAACTGGGACACACCATGCTACTGCCACAAATATGAATCTTCCTTATTTCCTCTGTATTCCCAAGTACTGCTACATTGTGGAACAGACACCTGTGTGGATGCTTCTCTGAATATTACAATCTTAACCCTTCAAGTTAAGAATCAATCATTATTTATCTTCCTTATCTTTATAAATCTTTACTTCCTATCACATCCAGGTACTACAATCCCAAATATGTTTTGGCTTTAAATAACCCACAATGGTTTCATAAACTATAAAAAACAAATCACAACTGGGACACACCATGCTACTGCCACAAATATGAATCTTCCTCATTTCCTCCGTATTCCCAAGTACTGCTACATTGTGGAACAGACACCTGTGTGGATGCTTCTCTGAATATTACAATCTTAACCCTTCAAGTTAAGAATCAATCATTATTTATCTTCCTTATCTTTATAAATCTTTACTTCCTATCACATCCAGGTACTACAATCCCAAATATGTTTTGGCTTTAAATAACCCACAATGGTTTCATAAACTATAAAAAACAAATCACAACTGGGACACACCATGCTACTGCCACAAATATGAATCTTCCTCATTTCCTCCGTATTCCCAAGTACTGCTACATTGTGGAACAGACACCTGTGTGGATGCTTCTCTGAATATTACAATCTTAACCCTTCAAGTTAAGAATCAATCATTATTTATCTTCCTTATCTTTATAAATCTTTACTTCCTATCACATCCAGGTACTACAATCCCAAATATGTTTTGGCTTTAAATAACCCACAATGGTTTCATAAACTATAAAAAACAAATCACAACTGGGACACACCATGCTACTGCCACAAATATGAATCTTCCTCATTTCCTCCGTATTCCCAAGTACTGCTACATTGTGGAACAGACACCTGTGTGGATGCTTCTCTGAATATTACAATCTTAACCCTTCAAGTTAAGAATCAATCATTATTTATCTTCCTTATCTTTATAAATCTTTACTTCCTATCACATCCAGGTACTACAATCCCAAATATGTTTTGGCTTTAAATAACCCACAATGGTTTCATAAACTATAAAAAACAAATCACAACTGGGACACACCATGCTACTGCCACAAATATGAATCTTCCTCATTTCCTCCGTATTCCCAAGTACTGCTACATTGTGGAACAGACACCTGTGTGGATGCTTCTCTGAATATTACAATCTTAACCCTTCAAGTTAAGAATCAATCATTATTTATCTTCCTTATCTTTATAAATCTTTACTTCCTATCACATCCAGGTACTACAATCCCAAATATGTTTTGGCTTTAAATAACCCACAATGGTTTCATAAACTATAAAAAACAAATCACAACTGGGACACACCATGCTACTGCCACAAATATGAATCTTCCTTATTTCCTCTGTATTCCCAAGTACTGCTACATTGTGGAACAGACACCTGTGTGGATGCTTCTCTGAATATTACAATCTTAACCCTTCAAGTTAAGAATCAATCATTATTTATCTTCCTTATCTTTATAAATCTTTACTTCCTATCACATCCAGGTACTACAATCCCAAATATGTTTTGGCTTTAAATAACCCACAATGGTTTCATAAACTATAAAAAACAAATCACAACTGGGACACACCATGCTACTGCCACAAATATGAATCTTCCTCATTTCCTCCGTATTCCCAAGTACTGCTACATTGTGGAACAGACACCTGTGTGGATGCTTCTCTGAATATTACAATCTTAACCCTTCAAGTTAAGAATCAATCATTATTTATCTTCCTTATCTTTATAAATCTTTACTTCCTATCACATCCAGGTACTACAATCCCAAATATGTTTTGGCTTTAAATAACCCACAATGGTTTCATAAACTATAAAAAACAAATCACAACTGGGACACACCATGCTACTGCCACAAATATGAATCTTCCTCATTTCCTCCGTATTCCCAAGTACTGCTACATTGTGGAACAGACACCTGTGTGGATGCTTCTCTGAATATTACAATCTTAACCCTTCAAGTTAAGAATCAATCATTATTTATCTTCCTTATCTTTATAAATCTTTACTTCCTATCACATCCAGGTACTACAATCCCAAATATGTTTTGGCTTTAAATAACCCACAATGGTTTCATAAACTATAAAAAACAAATCACAACTGGGACACACCATGCTACTGCCACAAATATGAATCTTCCTCATTTCCTCCGTATTCCCAAGTACTGCTACATTGTGGAACAGACACCTGTGTGGATGCTTCTCTGAATATTACAATCTTAACCCTTCAAGTTAAGAATCAATCATTATTTATCTTCCTTATCTTTATAAATCTTTACTTCCTATCACATCCAGGTACTACAATCCCAAATATGTTTTGGCTTTAAATAACCCACAATGGTTTCATAAACTATAAAAAACAAATCACAACTGGGACACACCATGCTACTGCCACAAATATGAATCTTCCTCATTTCCTCCGTATTCCCAAGTACTGCTACATTGTGGAACAGACACCTGTGTGGATGCTTCTCTGAATATTACAATCTTAACCCTTCAAGTTAAGAATCAATCATTATTTATCTTCCTTATCTTTATAAATCTTTACTTCCTATCACATCCAGGTACTACAATCCCAAATATGTTTTGGCTTTAAATAACCCACAATGGTTTCATAAACTATAAAAAACAAATCACAACTGGGACACACCATGCTACTGCCACAAATATGAATCTTCCTTATTTCCTCTGTATTCCCAAGTACTGCTACATTGTGGAACAGACACCTGTGTGGATGCTTCTCTGAATATTACAATCTTAACCCTTCAAGTTAAGAATCAATCATTATTTATCTTCCTTATCTTTATAAATCTTTACTTCCTATCACATCCAGGTACTACAATCCCAAATATGTTTTGGCTTTAAATAACCCACAATGGTTTCATAAACTATAAAAAACAAATCACAACTGGGACACACCATGCTACTGCCACAAATATGAATCTTCCTTATTTCCTCTGTATTCCCAAGTACTGCTACATTGTGGAACAGACACCTGTGTGGATGCTTCTCTGAATATTACAATCTTAACCCTTCAAGTTAAGAATCAATCATTATTTATCTTCCTTATCTTTATAAATCTTTACTTCCTATCACATCCAGGTACTACAATCCCAAATATGTTTTGGCTTTAAATAACCCACAATGGTTTCATAAACTATAAAAAACAAATCACAACTGGGACACACCATGCTACTGCCACAAATATGAATCTTCCTCATTTCCTCCGTATTCCCAAGTACTGCTACATTGTGGAACAGACACCTGTGTGGATGCTTCTCTGAATATTACAATCTTAACCCTTCAAGTTAAGAATCAATCATTATTTATCTTCCTTATCTTTATAAATCTTTACTTCCTATCACATCCAGGTACTACAATCCCAAATATGTTTTGGCTTTAAATAACCCACAATGGTTTCATAAACTATAAAAAACAAATCACAACTGGGACACACCATGCTACTGCCACAAATATGAATCTTCCTTATTTCCTCTGTATTCCCAAGTACTGCTACATTGTGGAACAGACACCTGTGTGGATGCTTCTCTGAATATTACAATCTTAACCCTTCAAGTTAAGAATCAATCATTATTTATCTTCCTTATCTTTATAAATCTTTACTTCCTATCACATCCAGGTACTACAATCCCAAATATGTTTTGGCTTTAAATAACCCACAATGGTTTCATAAACTATAAAAAACAAATCACAACTGGGACACACCATGCTACTGCCACAGATATGAATCTTCCTTATTTCCTCTGTATTCCCAAGTACTGCTACATTGTGGAACAGACACCTGTGTGGATGCTTCTCTGAATATTACAATCTTAACCCTTCAAGTTAAGAATCAATCATTATTTATCTTCCTTATCTTTATAAATCTTTACTTCCTATCACATCCAGGTACTACAATCCCAAATATGTTTTGGCTTTAAATAACCCACAATGGTTTCATAAACTATAAAAAACAAATCACAACTGGGACACACCATGCTACTGCCACAAATATGAATCTTCCTCATTTCCTCCGTATTCCCAAGTACTGCTACATTGTGGAACAGACACCTGTGTGGATGCTTCTCTGAATATTACAATCTTAACCCTTCAAGTTAAGAATCAATCATTATTTATCTTCCTTATCTTTATAAATCTTTACTTCCTATCACATCCAGGTACTACAATCCCAAATATGTTTTGGCTTTAAATAACCCACAATGGTTTCATAAACTATAAAAAACAAATCACAACTGGGACACACCATGCTACTGCCACAAATATGAATCTTCCTTATTTCCTCTGTATTCCCAAGTACTGCTACATTGTGGAACAGACACCTGTGTGGATGCTTCTCTGAATATTACAATCTTAACCCTTCAAGTTAAGAATCAATCATTATTTATCTTCCTTATCTTTATAAATCTTTACTTCCTATCACATCCAGGTACTACAATCCCAAATATGTTTTGGCTTTAAATAACCCACAATGGTTTCATAAACTATAAAAAACAAATCACAACTGGGACACACCATGCTACTGCCACAAATATGAATCTTCCTCATTTCCTCCGTATTCCCAAGTACTGCTACATTGTGGAACAGACACCTGTGTGGATGCTTCTCTGAATATTACAATCTTAACCCTTCAAGTTAAGAATCAATCATTATTTATCTTCCTTATCTTTATAAATCTTTACTTCCTATCACATCCAGGTACTACAATCCCAAATATGTTTTGGCTTTAAATAACCCACAATGGTTTCATAAACTATAAAAAACAAATCACAACTGGGACACACCATGCTACTGCCACAAATATGAATCTTCCTTATTTCCTCTGTATTCCCAAGTACTGCTACATTGTGGAACAGACACCTGTGTGGATGCTTCTCTGAATATTACAATCTTAACCCTTCAAGTTAAGAATCAATCATTATTTATCTTCCTTATCTTTATAAATCTTTACTTCCTATCACATCCAGGTACTACAATCCCAAATATGTTTTGGCTTTAAATAACCCACAATGGTTTCATAAACTATAAAAAACAAATCACAACTGGGACACACCATGCTACTGCCACAAATATGAATCTTCCTCATTTCCTCCGTATTCCCAAGTACTGCTACATTGTGGAACAGACACCTGTGTGGATGCTTCTCTGAATATTACAATCTTAACCCTTCAAGTTAAGAATCAATCATTATTTATCTTCCTTATCTTTATAAATCTTTACTTCCTATCACATCCAGGTACTACAATCCCAAATATGTTTTGGCTTTAAATAACCCACAATGGTTTCATAAACTATAAAAAACAAATCACAACTGGGACACACCATGCTACTGCCACAAATATGAATCTTCCTTATTTCCTCTGTATTCCCAAGTACTGCTACATTGTGGAACAGACACCTGTGTGGATGCTTCTCTGAATATTACAATCTTAACCCTTCAAGTTAAGAATCAATCATTATTTATCTTCCTTATCTTTATAAATCTTTACTTCCTATCACATCCAGGTACTACAATCCCAAATATGTTTTGGCTTTAAATAACCCACAATGGTTTCATAAACTATAAAAAACAAATCACAACTGGGACACACCATGCTACTGCCACAGATATGAATCTTCCTTATTTCCTCTGTATTCCCAAGTACTGCTACATTGTGGAACAGACACCTGTGTGGATGCTTCTCTGAATATTACAATCTTAACCCTTCAAGTTAAGAATCAATCATTATTTATCTTCCTTATCTTTATAAATCTTTACTTCCTATCACATCCAGGTACTACAATCCCAAATATGTTTTGGCTTTAAATAACCCACAATGGTTTCATAAACTATAAAAAACAAATCACAACTGGGACACACCATGCTACTGCCACAAATATGAATCTTCCTTATTTCCTCTGTATTCCCAAGTACTGCTACATTGTGGAACAGACACCTGTGTGGATGCTTCTCTGAATATTACAATCTTAACCCTTCAAGTTAAGAATCAATCATTATTTATCTTCCTTATCTTTATAAATCTTTACTTCCTATCACATCCAGGTACTACAATCCCAAATATGTTTTGGCTTTAAATAACCCACAATGGTTTCATAAACTATAAAAAACAAATCACAACTGGGACACACCATGCTACTGCCACAGATATGAATCTTCCTTATTTCCTCTGTATTCCCAAGTACTGCTACATTGTGGAACAGACACCTGTGTGGATGCTTCTCTGAATATTACAATCTTAACCCTTCAAGTTAAGAATCAATCATTATTTATCTTCCTTATCTTTATAAATCTTTACTTCCTATCACATCCAGGTACTACAATCCCAAATATGTTTTGGCTTTAAATAACCCACAATGGTTTCATAAACTATAAAAAACAAATCACAACTGGGACACACCATGCTACTGCCACAGATATGAATCTTCCTTATTTCCTCTGTATTCCCAAGTACTGCTACATTGTGGAACAGACACCTGTGTGGATGCTTCTCTGAATATTACAATCTTAACCCTTCAAGTTAAGAATCAATCATTATTTATCTTCCTTATCTTTATAAATCTTTACTTCCTATCACATCCAGGTACTACAATCCCAAATATGTTTTGGCTTTAAATAACCCACAATGGTTTCATAAACTATAAAAAACAAATCACAACTGGGACACACCATGCTACTGCCACAGATATGAATCTTCCTTATTTCCTCTGTATTCCCAAGTACTGCTACATTGTGGAACAGACACCTGTGTGGATGCTTCTCTGAATATTACAATCTTAACCCTTCAAGTTAAGAATCAATCATTATTTATCTTCCTTATCTTTATAAATCTTTACTTCCTATCACATCCAGGTACTACAATCCCAAATATGTTTTGGCTTTAAATAACCCACAATGGTTTCATAAACTATAAAAAACAAATCACAACTGGGACACACCATGCTACTGCCACAGATATGAATCTTCCTTATTTCCTCTGTATTCCCAAGTACTGCTACATTGTGGAACAGACACCTGTGTGGATGCTTCTCTGAATATTACAATCTTAACCCTTCAAGTTAAGAATCAATCATTATTTATCTTCCTTATCTTTATAAATCTTTACTTCCTATCACATCCAGGTACTACAATCCCAAATATGTTTTGGCTTTAAATAACCCACAATGGTTTCATAAACTATAAAAAACAAATCACAACTGGGACACACCATGCTACTGCCACAGATATGAATCTTCCTTATTTCCTCTGTATTCCCAAGTACTGCTACATTGTGGAACAGACACCTGTGTGGATGCTTCTCTGAATATTACAATCTTAACCCTTCAAGTTAAGAATCAATCATTATTTATCTTCCTTATCTTTATAAATCTTTACTTCCTATCACATCCAGGTACTACAATCCCAAATATGTTTTGGCTTTAAATAACCCACAATGGTTTCATAAACTATAAAAAACAAATCACAACTGGGACACACCATGCTACTGCCACAAATATGAATCTTCCTTATTTCCTCTGTATTCCCAAGTACTGCTACATTGTGGAACAGACACCTGTGTGGATGCTTCTCTGAATATTACAATCTTAACCCTTCAAGTTAAGAATCAATCATTATTTATCTTCCTTATCTTTATAAATCTTTACTTCCTATCACATCCAGGTACTACAATCCCAAATATGTTTTGGCTTTAAATAACCCACAATGGTTTCATAAACTATAAAAAACAAATCACAACTGGGACACACCATGCTACTGCCACAGATATGAATCTTCCTTATTTCCTCTGTATTCCCAAGTACTGCTACATTGTGGAACAGACACCTGTGTGGATGCTTCTCTGAATATTACAATCTTAACCCTTCAAGTTAAGAATCAATCATTATTTATCTTCCTTATCTTTATAAATCTTTACTTCCTATCACATCCAGGTACTACAATCCCAAATATGTTTTGGCTTTAAATAACCCACAATGGTTTCATAAACTATAAAAAACAAATCACAACTGGGACACACCATGCTACTGCCACAAATATGAATCTTCCTTATTTCCTCTGTATTCCCAAGTACTGCTACATTGTGGAACAGACACCTGTGTGGATGCTTCTCTGAATATTACAATCTTAACCCTTCAAGTTAAGAATCAATCATTATTTATCTTCCTTATCTTTATAAATCTTTACTTCCTATCACATCCAGGTACTACAATCCCAAATATGTTTTGGCTTTAAATAACCCACAATGGTTTCATAAACTATAAAAAACAAATCACAACTGGGACACACCATGCTACTGCCACAGATATGAATCTTCCTTATTTCCTCTGTATTCCCAAGTACTGCTACATTGTGGAACAGACACCTGTGTGGATGCTTCTCTGAATATTACAATCTTAACCCTTCAAGTTAAGAATCAATCATTATTTATCTTCCTTATCTTTATAAATCTTTACTTCCTATCACATCCAGGTACTACAATCCCAAATATGTTTTGGCTTTAAATAACCCACAATGGTTTCATAAACTATAAAAAACAAATCACAACTGGGACACACCATGCTACTGCCACAAATATGAATCTTCCTTATTTCCTCTGTATTCCCAAGTACTGCTACATTGTGGAACAGACACCTGTGTGGATGCTTCTCTGAATATTACAATCTTAACCCTTCAAGTTAAGAATCAATCATTATTTATCTTCCTTATCTTTATAAATCTTTACTTCCTATCACATCCAGGTACTACAATCCCAAATATGTTTTGGCTTTAAATAACCCACAATGGTTTCATAAACTATAAAAAACAAATCACAACTGGGACACACCATGCTACTGCCACAGATATGAATCTTCCTTATTTCCTCTGTATTCCCAAGTACTGCTACATTGTGGAACAGACACCTGTGTGGATGCTTCTCTGAATATTACAATCTTAACCCTTCAAGTTAAGAATCAATCATTATTTATCTTCCTTATCTTTATAAATCTTTACTTCCTATCACATCCAGGTACTACAATCCCAAATATGTTTTGGCTTTAAATAACCCACAATGGTTTCATAAACTATAAAAAACAAATCACAACTGGGACACACCATGCTACTGCCACAAATATGAATCTTCCTTATTTCCTCTGTATTCCCAAGTACTGCTACATTGTGGAACAGACACCTGTGTGGATGCTTCTCTGAATATTACAATCTTAACCCTTCAAGTTAAGAATCAATCATTATTTATCTTCCTTATCTTTATAAATCTTTACTTCCTATCACATCCAGGTACTACAATCCCAAATATGTTTTGGCTTTAAATAACCCACAATGGTTTCATAAACTATAAAAAACAAATCACAACTGGGACACACCATGCTACTGCCACAAATATGAATCTTCCTTATTTCCTCTGTATTCCCAAGTACTGCTACATTGTGGAACAGACACCTGTGTGGATGCTTCTCTGAATATTACAATCTTAACCCTTCAAGTTAAGAATCAATCATTATTTATCTTCCTTATCTTTATAAATCTTTACTTCCTATCACATCCAGGTACTACAATCCCAAATATGTTTTGGCTTTAAATAACCCACAATGGTTTCATAAACTATAAAAAACAAATCACAACTGGGACACACCATGCTACTGCCACAAATATGAATCTTCCTTATTTCCTCTGTATTCCCAAGTACTGCTACATTGTGGAACAGACACCTGTGTGGATGCTTCTCTGAATATTACAATCTTAACCCTTCAAGTTAAGAATCAATCATTATTTATCTTCCTTATCTTTATAAATCTTTACTTCCTATCACATCCAGGTACTACAATCCCAAATATGTTTTGGCTTTAAATAACCCACAATGGTTTCATAAACTATAAAAAACAAATCACAACTGGGACACACCATGCTACTGCCACAAATATGAATCTTCCTTATTTCCTCTGTATTCCCAAGTACTGCTACATTGTGGAACAGACACCTGTGTGGATGCTTCTCTGAATATTACAATCTTAACCCTTCAAGTTAAGAATCAATCATTATTTATCTTCCTTATCTTTATAAATCTTTACTTCCTATCACATCCAGGTACTACAATCCCAAATATGTTTTGGCTTTAAATAACCCACAATGGTTTCATAAACTATAAAAAACAAATCACAACTGGGACACACCATGCTACTGCCACAAATATGAATCTTCCTTATTTCCTCTGTATTCCCAAGTACTGCTACATTGTGGAACAGACACCTGTGTGGATGCTTCTCTGAATATTACAATCTTAACCCTTCAAGTTAAGAATCAATCATTATTTATCTTCCTTATCTTTATAAATCTTTACTTCCTATCACATCCAGGTACTACAATCCCAAATATGTTTTGGCTTTAAATAACCCACAATGGTTTCATAAACTATAAAAAACAAATCACAACTGGGACACACCATGCTACTGCCACAGATATGAATCTTCCTTATTTCCTCTGTATTCCCAAGTACTGCTACATTGTGGAACAGACACCTGTGTGGATGCTTCTCTGAATATTACAATCTTAACCCTTCAAGTTAAGAATCAATCATTATTTATCTTCCTTATCTTTATAAATCTTTACTTCCTATCACATCCAGGTACTACAATCCCAAATATGTTTTGGCTTTAAATAACCCACAATGGTTTCATAAACTATAAAAAACAAATCACAACTGGGACACACCATGCTACTGCCACAGATATGAATCTTCCTTATTTCCTCTGTATTCCCAAGTACTGCTACATTGTGGAACAGACACCTGTGTGGATGCTTCTCTGAATATTACAATCTTAACCCTTCAAGTTAAGAATCAATCATTATTTATCTTCCTTATCTTTATAAATCTTTACTTCCTATCACATCCAGGTACTACAATCCCAAATATGTTTTGGCTTTAAATAACCCACAATGGTTTCATAAACTATAAAAAACAAATCACAACTGGGACACACCATGCTACTGCCACAGATATGAATCTTCCTTATTTCCTCTGTATTCCCAAGTACTGCTACATTGTGGAACAGACACCTGTGTGGATGCTTCTCTGAATATTACAATCTTAACCCTTCAAGTTAAGAATCAATCATTATTTATCTTCCTTATCTTTATAAATCTTTACTTCCTATCACATCCAGGTACTACAATCCCAAATATGTTTTGGCTTTAAATAACCCACAATGGTTTCATAAACTATAAAAAACAAATCACAACTGGGACACACCATGCTACTGCCACAAATATGAATCTTCCTTATTTCCTCTGTATTCCCAAGTACTGCTACATTGTGGAACAGACACCTGTGTGGATGCTTCTCTGAATATTACAATCTTAACCCTTCAAGTTAAGAATCAATCATTATTTATCTTCCTTATCTTTATAAATCTTTACTTCCTATCACATCCAGGTACTACAATCCCAAATATGTTTTGGCTTTAAATAACCCACAATGGTTTCATAAACTATAAAAAACAAATCACAACTGGGACACACCATGCTACTGCCACAAATATGAATCTTCCTTATTTCCTCTGTATTCCCAAGTACTGCTACATTGTGGAACAGACACCTGTGTGGATGCTTCTCTGAATATTACAATCTTAACCCTTCAAGTTAAGAATCAATCATTATTTATCTTCCTTATCTTTATAAATCTTTACTTCCTATCACATCCAGGTACTACAATCCCAAATATGTTTTGGCTTTAAATAACCCACAATGGTTTCATAAACTATAAAAAACAAATCACAACTGGGACACACCATGCTACTGCCACAAATATGAATCTTCCTTATTTCCTCTGTATTCCCAAGTACTGCTACATTGTGGAACAGACACCTGTGTGGATGCTTCTCTGAATATTACAATCTTAACCCTTCAAGTTAAGAATCAATCATTATTTATCTTCCTTATCTTTATAAATCTTTACTTCCTATCACATCCAGGTACTACAATCCCAAATATGTTTTGGCTTTAAATAACCCACAATGGTTTCATAAACTATAAAAAACAAATCACAACTGGGACACACCATGCTACTGCCACAAATATGAATCTTCCTTATTTCCTCTGTATTCCCAAGTACTGCTACATTGTGGAACAGACACCTGTGTGGATGCTTCTCTGAATATTACAATCTTAACCCTTCAAGTTAAGAATCAATCATTATTTATCTTCCTTATCTTTATAAATCTTTACTTCCTATCACATCCAGGTACTACAATCCCAAATATGTTTTGGCTTTAAATAACCCACAATGGTTTCATAAACTATAAAAAACAAATCACAACTGGGACACACCATGCTACTGCCACAGATATGAATCTTCCTTATTTCCTCTGTATTCCCAAGTACTGCTACATTGTGGAACAGACACCTGTGTGGATGCTTCTCTGAATATTACAATCTTAACCCTTCAAGTTAAGAATCAATCATTATTTATCTTCCTTATCTTTATAAATCTTTACTTCCTATCACATCCAGGTACTACAATCCCAAATATGTTTTGGCTTTAAATAACCCACAATGGTTTCATAAACTATAAAAAACAAATCACAACTGGGACACACCATGCTACTGCCACAAATATGAATCTTCCTCATTTCCTCCGTATTCCCAAGTACTGCTACATTGTGGAACAGACACCTGTGTGGATGCTTCTCTGAATATTACAATCTTAACCCTTCAAGTTAAGAATCAATCATTATTTATCTTCCTTATCTTTATAAATCTTTACTTCCTATCACATCCAGGTACTACAATCCCAAATATGTTTTGGCTTTAAATAACCCACAATGGTTTCATAAACTATAAAAAACAAATCACAACTGGGACACACCATGCTACTGCCACAGATATGAATCTTCCTTATTTCCTCTGTATTCCCAAGTACTGCTACATTGTGGAACAGACACCTGTGTGGATGCTTCTCTGAATATTACAATCTTAACCCTTCAAGTTAAGAATCAATCATTATTTATCTTCCTTATCTTTATAAATCTTTACTTCCTATCACATCCAGGTACTACAATCCCAAATATGTTTTGGCTTTAAATAACCCACAATGGTTTCATAAACTATAAAAAACAAATCACAACTGGGACACACCATGCTACTGCCACAGATATGAATCTTCCTTATTTCCTCTGTATTCCCAAGTACTGCTACATTGTGGAACAGACACCTGTGTGGATGCTTCTCTGAATATTACAATCTTAACCCTTCAAGTTAAGAATCAATCATTATTTATCTTCCTTATCTTTATAAATCTTTACTTCCTATCACATCCAGGTACTACAATCCCAAATATGTTTTGGCTTTAAATAACCCACAATGGTTTCATAAACTATAAAAAACAAATCACAACTGGGACACACCATGCTACTGCCACAGATATGAATCTTCCTTATTTCCTCTGTATTCCCAAGTACTGCTACATTGTGGAACAGACACCTGTGTGGATGCTTCTCTGAATATTACAATCTTAACCCTTCAAGTTAAGAATCAATCATTATTTATCTTCCTTATCTTTATAAATCTTTACTTCCTATCACATCCAGGTACTACAATCCCAAATATGTTTTGGCTTTAAATAACCCACAATGGTTTCATAAACTATAAAAAACAAATCACAACTGGGACACACCATGCTACTGCCACAGATATGAATCTTCCTTATTTCCTCTGTATTCCCAAGTACTGCTACATTGTGGAACAGACACCTGTGTGGATGCTTCTCTGAATATTACAATCTTAACCCTTCAAGTTAAGAATCAATCATTATTTATCTTCCTTATCTTTATAAATCTTTACTTCCTATCACATCCAGGTACTACAATCCCAAATATGTTTTGGCTTTAAATAACCCACAATGGTTTCATAAACTATAAAAAACAAATCACAACTGGGACACACCATGCTACTGCCACAGATATGAATCTTCCTTATTTCCTCTGTATTCCCAAGTACTGCTACATTGTGGAACAGACACCTGTGTGGATGCTTCTCTGAATATTACAATCTTAACCCTTCAAGTTAAGAATCAATCATTATTTATCTTCCTTATCTTTATAAATCTTTACTTCCTATCACATCCAGGTACTACAATCCCAAATATGTTTTGGCTTTAAATAACCCACAATGGTTTCATAAACTATAAAAAACAAATCACAACTGGGACACACCATGCTACTGCCACAAATATGAATCTTCCTCATTTCCTCCGTATTCCCAAGTACTGCTACATTGTGGAACAGACACCTGTGTGGATGCTTCTCTGAATATTACAATCTTAACCCTTCAAGTTAAGAATCAATCATTATTTATCTTCCTTATCTTTATAAATCTTTACTTCCTATCACATCCAGGTACTACAATCCCAAATATGTTTTGGCTTTAAATAACCCACAATGGTTTCATAAACTATAAAAAACAAATCACAACTGGGACACACCATGCTACTGCCACAGATATGAATCTTCCTTATTTCCTCTGTATTCCCAAGTACTGCTACATTGTGGAACAGACACCTGTGTGGATGCTTCTCTGAATATTACAATCTTAACCCTTCAAGTTAAGAATCAATCATTATTTATCTTCCTTATCTTTATAAATCTTTACTTCCTATCACATCCAGGTACTACAATCCCAAATATGTTTTGGCTTTAAATAACCCACAATGGTTTCATAAACTATAAAAAACAAATCACAACTGGGACACACCATGCTACTGCCACAGATATGAATCTTCCTTATTTCCTCTGTATTCCCAAGTACTGCTACATTGTGGAACAGACACCTGTGTGGATGCTTCTCTGAATATTACAATCTTAACCCTTCAAGTTAAGAATCAATCATTATTTATCTTCCTTATCTTTATAAATCTTTACTTCCTATCACATCCAGGTACTACAATCCCAAATATGTTTTGGCTTTAAATAACCCACAATGGTTTCATAAACTATAAAAAACAAATCACAACTGGGACACACCATGCTACTGCCACAGATATGAATCTTCCTTATTTCCTCTGTATTCCCAAGTACTGCTACATTGTGGAACAGACTCCTGTGTGGATGCTTCTCTGAATATTACAATCTTAACCCTTCAAGTTAAGAATCAATCATTATTTATCTTCCTTATCTTTATAAATCTTTACTTCCTATCACATCCAGGTACTACAATCCCAAATATGTTTTGGCTTTAAATAACCCACAATGGTTTCATAAACTATAAAAAACAAATCACAACTGGGACACACCATGCTACTGCCACAAATATGAATCTTCCTCATTTCCTCCGTATTCCCAAGTACTGCTACATTGTGGAACAGACACCTGTGTGGATGCTTCTCTGAATATTACAATCTTAACCCTTCAAGTTAAGAATCAATCATTATTTATCTTCCTTATCTTTATAAATCTTTACTTCCTATCACATCCAGGTACTACAATCCCAAATATGTTTTGGCTTTAAATAACCCACAATGGTTTCATAAACTATAAAAAACAAATCACAACTGGGACACACCATGCTACTGCCACAGATATGAATCTTCCTTATTTCCTCCGTATTCCCAAGTACTGCTACATTGTGGAACAGACACCTGTGTGGATGCTTCTCTGAATATTACAATCTTAACCCTTCAAGTTAAGAATCAATCATTATTTATCTTCCTTATCTTTATAAATCTTTACTTCCTATCACATCCAGGTACTACAATCCCAAATATGTTTTGGCTTTAAATAACCCACAATGGTTTCATAAACTATAAAAAACAAATCACAACTGGGACACACCATGCTACTGCCACAGATATGAATCTTCCTTATTTCCTCTGTATTCCCAAGTACTGCTACATTGTGGAACAGACACCTGTGTGGATGCTTCTCTGAATATTACAATCTTAACCCTTCAAGTTAAGAATCAATCATTATTTATCTTCCTTATCTTTATAAATCTTTACTTCCTATCACATCCAGGTACTACAATCCCAAATATGTTTTGGCTTTAAATAACCCACAATGGTTTCATAAACTATAAAAAACAAATCACAACTGGGACACACCATGCTACTGCCACAGATATGAATCTTCCTTATTTCCTCTGTATTCCCAAGTACTGCTACATTGTGGAACAGACTCCTGTGTGGATGCTTCTCTGAATATTACAATCTTAACCCTTCAAGTTAAGAATCAATCATTATTTATCTTCCTTATCTTTATAAATCTTTACTTCCTATCACATCCAGGTACTACAATCCCAAATATGTTTTGGCTTTAAATAACCCACAATGGTTTCATAAACTATAAAAAACAAATCACAACTGGGACACACCATGCTACTGCCACAAATATGAATCTTCCTCATTTCCTCCGTATTCCCAAGTACTGCTACATTGTGGAACAGACACCTGTGTGGATGCTTCTCTGAATATTACAATCTTAACCCTTCAAGTTAAGAATCAATCATTATTTATCTTCCTTATCTTTATAAATCTTTACTTCCTATCACATCCAGGTACTACAATCCCAAATATGTTTTGGCTTTAAATAACCCACAATGGTTTCATAAACTATAAAAAACAAATCACAACTGGGACACACCATGCTACTGCCACAGATATGAATCTTCCTTATTTCCTCCGTATTCCCAAGTACTGCTACATTGTGGAACAGACACCTGTGTGGATGCTTCTCTGAATATTACAATCTTAACCCTTCAAGTTAAGAATCAATCATTATTTATCTTCCTTATCTTTATAAATCTTTACTTCCTATCACATCCAGGTACTACAATCCCAAATATGTTTTGGCTTTAAATAACCCACAATGGTTTCATAAACTATAAAAAACAAATCACAACTGGGACACACCATGCTACTGCCACAGATATGAATCTTCCTTATTTCCTCTGTATTCCCAAGTACTGCTACATTGTGGAACAGACTCCTGTGTGGATGCTTCTCTGAATATTACAATCTTAACCCTTCAAGTTAAGAATCAATCATTATTTATCTTCCTTATCTTTATAAATCTTTACTTCCTATCACATCCAGGTACTACAATCCCAAATATGTTTTGGCTTTAAATAACCCACAATGGTTTCATAAACTATAAAAAACAAATCACAACTGGGACACACCATGCTACTGCCACAGATATGAATCTTCCTTATTTCCTCTGTATTCCCAAGTACTGCTACATTGTGGAACAGACACCTGTGTGGATGCTTCTCTGAATATTACAATCTTAACCCTTCAAGTTAAGAATCAATCATTATTTATCTTCCTTATCTTTATAAATCTTTACTTCCTATCACATCCAGGTACTACAATCCCAAATATGTTTTGGCTTTAAATAACCCACAATGGTTTCATAAACTATAAAAAACAAATCACAACTGGGACACACCATGCTACTGCCACAAATATGAATCTTCCTTATTTCCTCTGTATTCCCAAGTACTGCTACATTGTGGAACAGACACCTGTGTGGATGCTTCTCTGAATATTACAATCTTAACCCTTCAAGTTAAGAATCAATCATTATTTATCTTCCTTATCTTTATAAATCTTTACTTCCTATCACATCCAGGTACTACAATCCCAAATATGTTTTGGCTTTAAATAACCCACAATGGTTTCATAAACTATAAAAAACAAATCACAACTGGGACACACCATGCTACTGCCACAGATATGAATCTTCCTTATTTCCTCTGTATTCCCAAGTACTGCTACATTGTGGAACAGACACCTGTGTGGATGCTTCTCTGAATATTACAATCTTAACCCTTCAAGTTAAGAATCAATCATTATTTATCTTCCTTATCTTTATAAATCTTTACTTCCTATCACATCCAGGTACTACAATCCCAAATATGTTTTGGCTTTAAATAACCCACAATGGTTTCATAAACTATAAAAAACAAATCACAACTGGGACACACCATGCTACTGCCACAGATATGAATCTTCCTTATTTCCTCTGTATTCCCAAGTACTGCTACATTGTGGAACAGACACCTGTGTGGATGCTTCTCTGAATATTACAATCTTAACCCTTCAAGTTAAGAATCAATCATTATTTATCTTCCTTATCTTTATAAATCTTTACTTCCTATCACATCCAGGTACTACAATCCCAAATATGTTTTGGCTTTAAATAACCCACAATGGTTTCATAAACTATAAAAAACAAATCACAACTGGGACACACCATGCTACTGCCACAGATATGAATCTTCCTTATTTCCTCTGTATTCCCAAGTACTGCTACATTGTGGAACAGACTCCTGTGTGGATGCTTCTCTGAATATTACAATCTTAACCCTTCAAGTTAAGAATCAATCATTATTTATCTTCCTTATCTTTATAAATCTTTACTTCCTATCACATCCAGGTACTACAATCCCAAATATGTTTTGGCTTTAAATAACCCACAATGGTTTCATAAACTATAAAAAACAAATCACAACTGGGACACACCATGCTACTGCCACAAATATGAATCTTCCTCATTTCCTCCGTATTCCCAAGTACTGCTACATTGTGGAACAGACACCTGTGTGGATGCTTCTCTGAATATTACAATCTTAACCCTTCAAGTTAAGAATCAATCATTATTTATCTTCCTTATCTTTATAAATCTTTACTTCCTATCACATCCAGGTACTACAATCCCAAATATGTTTTGGCTTTAAATAACCCACAATGGTTTCATAAACTATAAAAAACAAATCACAACTGGGACACACCATGCTACTGCCACAAATATGAATCTTCCTCATTTCCTCCGTATTCCCAAGTACTGCTACATTGTGGAACAGACACCTGTGTGGATGCTTCTCTGAATATTACAATCTTAACCCTTCAAGTTAAGAATCAATCATTATTTATCTTCCTTATCTTTATAAATCTTTACTTCCTATCACATCCAGGTACTACAATCCCAAATATGTTTTGGCTTTAAATAACCCACAATGGTTTCATAAACTATAAAAAACAAATCACAACTGGGACACACCATGCTACTGCCACAGATATGAATCTTCCTTATTTCCTCTGTATTCCCAAGTACTGCTACATTGTGGAACAGACACCTGTGTGGATGCTTCTCTGAATATTACAATCTTAACCCTTCAAGTTAAGAATCAATCATTATTTATCTTCCTTATCTTTATAAATCTTTACTTCCTATCACATCCAGGTACTACAATCCCAAATATGTTTTGGCTTTAAATAACCCACAATGGTTTCATAAACTATAAAAAACAAATCACAACTGGGACACACCATGCTACTGCCACAGATATGAATCTTCCTTATTTCCTCTGTATTCCCAAGTACTGCTACATTGTGGAACAGACACCTGTGTGGATGCTTCTCTGAATATTACAATCTTAACCCTTCAAGTTAAGAATCAATCATTATTTATCTTCCTTATCTTTATAAATCTTTACTTCCTATCACATCCAGGTACTACAATCCCAAATATGTTTTGGCTTTAAATAACCCACAATGGTTTCATAAACTATAAAAAACAAATCACAACTGGGACACACCATGCTACTGCCACAGATATGAATCTTCCTTATTTCCTCTGTATTCCCAAGTACTGCTACATTGTGGAACAGACACCTGTGTGGATGCTTCTCTGAATATTACAATCTTAACCCTTCAAGTTAAGAATCAATCATTATTTATCTTCCTTATCTTTATAAATCTTTACTTCCTATCACATCCAGGTACTACAATCCCAAATATGTTTTGGCTTTAAATAACCCACAATGGTTTCATAAACTATAAAAAACAAATCACAACTGGGACACACCATGCTACTGCCACAGATATGAATCTTCCTTATTTCCTCTGTATTCCCAAGTACTGCTACATTGTGGAACAGACACCTGTGTGGATGCTTCTCTGAATATTACAATCTTAACCCTTCAAGTTAAGAATCAATCATTATTTATCTTCCTTATCTTTATAAATCTTTACTTCCTATCACATCCAGGTACTACAATCCCAAATATGTTTTGGCTTTAAATAACCCACAATGGTTTCATAAACTATAAAAAACAAATCACAACTGGGACACACCATGCTACTGCCACAAATATGAATCTTCCTTATTTCCTCTGTATTCCCAAGTACTGCTACATTGTGGAACAGACACCTGTGTGGATGCTTCTCTGAATATTACAATCTTAACCCTTCAAGTTAAGAATCAATCATTATTTATCTTCCTTATCTTTATAAATCTTTACTTCCTATCACATCCAGGTACTACAATCCCAAATATGTTTTGGCTTTAAATAACCCACAATGGTTTCATAAACTATAAAAAACAAATCACAACTGGGACACACCATGCTACTGCCACAGATATGAATCTTCCTTATTTCCTCTGTATTCCCAAGTACTGCTACATTGTGGAACAGACACCTGTGTGGATGCTTCTCTGAATATTACAATCTTAACCCTTCAAGTTAAGAATCAATCATTATTTATCTTCCTTATCTTTATAAATCTTTACTTCCTATCACATCCAGGTACTACAATCCCAAATATGTTTTGGCTTTAAATAACCCACAATGGTTTCATAAACTATAAAAAACAAATCACAACTGGGACACACCATGCTACTGCCACAAATATGAATCTTCCTTATTTCCTCTGTATTCCCAAGTACTGCTACATTGTGGAACAGACACCTGTGTGGATGCTTCTCTGAATATTACAATCTTAACCCTTCAAGTTAAGAATCAATCATTATTTATCTTCCTTATCTTTATAAATCTTTACTTCCTATCACATCCAGGTACTACAATCCCAAATATGTTTTGGCTTTAAATAACCCACAATGGTTTCATAAACTATAAAAAACAAATCACAACTGGGACACACCATGCTACTGCCACAGATATGAATCTTCCTTATTTCCTCTGTATTCCCAAGTACTGCTACATTGTGGAACAGACACCTGTGTGGATGCTTCTCTGAATATTACAATCTTAACCCTTCAAGTTAAGAATCAATCATTATTTATCTTCCTTATCTTTATAAATCTTTACTTCCTATCACATCCAGGTACTACAATCCCAAATATGTTTTGGCTTTAAATAACCCACAATGGTTTCATAAACTATAAAAAACAAATCACAACTGGGACACACCATGCTACTGCCACAAATATGAATCTTCCTTATTTCCTCTGTATTCCCAAGTACTGCTACATTGTGGAACAGACACCTGTGTGGATGCTTCTCTGAATATTACAATCTTAACCCTTCAAGTTAAGAATCAATCATTATTTATCTTCCTTATCTTTATAAATCTTTACTTCCTATCACATCCAGGTACTACAATCCCAAATATGTTTTGGCTTTAAATAACCCACAATGGTTTCATAAACTATAAAAAACAAATCACAACTGGGACACACCATGCTACTGCCACAAATATGAATCTTCCTTATTTCCTCTGTATTCCCAAGTACTGCTACATTGTGGAACAGACACCTGTGTGGATGCTTCTCTGAATATTACAATCTTAACCCTTCAAGTTAAGAATCAATCATTATTTATCTTCCTTATCTTTATAAATCTTTACTTCCTATCACATCCAGGTACTACAATCCCAAATATGTTTTGGCTTTAAATAACCCACAATGGTTTCATAAACTATAAAAAACAAATCACAACTGGGACACACCATGCTACTGCCACAAATATGAATCTTCCTTATTTCCTCTGTATTCCCAAGTACTGCTACATTGTGGAACAGACACCTGTGTGGATGCTTCTCTGAATATTACAATCTTAACCCTTCAAGTTAAGAATCAATCATTATTTATCTTCCTTATCTTTATAAATCTTTACTTCCTATCACATCCAGGTACTACAATCCCAAATATGTTTTGGCTTTAAATAACCCACAATGGTTTCATAAACTATAAAAAACAAATCACAACTGGGACACACCATGCTACTGCCACAAATATGAATCTTCCTTATTTCCTCTGTATTCCCAAGTACTGCTACATTGTGGAACAGACACCTGTGTGGATGCTTCTCTGAATATTACAATCTTAACCCTTCAAGTTAAGAATCAATCATTATTTATCTTCCTTA
Source organism: Acanthosepion esculentum (assembly GCA_964036315.1). NCBI lineage: Eukaryota > Metazoa > Mollusca > Cephalopoda > Sepiida > Sepiidae > Acanthosepion > Acanthosepion esculentum. The sequence continues at coordinate 19,205,950 of OZ038491.1, forward strand.
TCTTTATAAATCTTTACTTCCTATCACATCCAGGTACTACAATCCCAAATATGTTTTGGCTTTAAATAACCCACAATGGTTTCATAAACTATAAAAAACAAATCACAACTGGGACACACCATGCTACTGCCACAGATATGAATCTTCCTTATTTCCTCTGTATTCCCAAGTACTGCTACATTGTGGAACAGACACCTGTGTGGATGCTTCTCTGAATATTACAATCTTAACCCTTCAAGTTAAGAATCAATCATTATTTATCTTCCTTATCTTTATAAATCTTTACTTCCTATCACATCCAGGTACTACAATCCCAAATATGTTTTGGCTTTAAATAACCCACAATGGTTTCATAAACTATAAAAAACAAATCACAACTGGGACACACCATGCTACTGCCACAAATATGAATCTTCCTTATTTCCTCTGTATTCCCAAGTACTGCTACATTGTGGAACAGACACCTGTGTGGATGCTTCTCTGAATATTACAATCTTAACCCTTCAAGTTAAGAATCAATCATTATTTATCTTCCTTATCTTTATAAATCTTTACTTCCTATCACATCCAGGTACTACAATCCCAAATATGTTTTGGCTTTAAATAACCCACAATGGTTTCATAAACTATAAAAAACAAATCACAACTGGGACACACCATGCTACTGCCACAAATATGAATCTTCCTTATTTCCTCTGTATTCCCAAGTACTGCTACATTGTGGAACAGACACCTGTGTGGATGCTTCTCTGAATATTACAATCTTAACCCTTCAAGTTAAGAATCAATCATTATTTATCTTCCTTATCTTTATAAATCTTTACTTCCTATCACATCCAGGTACTACAATCCCAAATATGTTTTGGCTTTAAATAACCCACAATGGTTTCATAAACTATAAAAAACAAATCACAACTGGGACACACCATGCTACTGCCACAGATATGAATCTTCCTTATTTCCTCTGTATTCCCAAGTACTGCTACATTGTGGAACAGACACCTGTGTGGATGCTTCTCTGAATATTACAATCTTAACCCTTCAAGTTAAGAATCAATCATTATTTATCTTCCTTATCTTTATAAATCTTTACTTCCTATCACATCCAGGTACTACAATCCCAAATATGTTTTGGCTTTAAATAACCCACAATGGTTTCATAAACTATAAAAAACAAATCACAACTGGGACACACCATGCTACTGCCACAGATATGAATCTTCCTTATTTCCTCTGTATTCCCAAGTACTGCTACATTGTGGAACAGACACCTGTGTGGATGCTTCTCTGAATATTACAATCTTAACCCTTCAAGTTAAGAATCAATCATTATTTATCTTCCTTATCTTTATAAATCTTTACTTCCTATCACATCCAGGTACTACAATCCCAAATATGTTTTGGCTTTAAATAACCCACAATGGTTTCATAAACTATAAAAAACAAATCACAACTGGGACACACCATGCTACTGCCACAAATATGAATCTTCCTCATTTCCTCCGTATTCCCAAGTACTGCTACATTGTGGAACAGACTCCTGTGTGGATGCTTCCCTGAACACTACAATCTTAACCCTAAGGGCCTATCTTCCTTATTCTCATATTCTTTACTTCCTACTATCTCCAGGTACTGTAAACAAGCTGCTACAATCCAAAATATGTTTTGCCTTTAAATATCTCACAGAGGGTTGATAAGCCATAAAAAAACAAATCAATTGATCCTAGCACTTCTTTCATATCACACACCTCATTCATCATAACTTTTTTAACAGTAACCTTCTACCTTGAGTGGCTCTCGGGTCTTCTACTGGGAGAATTTTTGTATAAAATAAGTGATCTTTGTTATCTGTCTACATTTCTGAGATGAGGTATTATGTACATTATTTACATTATTCGGACTATTGTCCTCATCTGTGTCACCATATTTATTACAACATTTTGGCTGTTGTACGCTCCGGCATACTTCAGGTGGTTGGAATATCGAACTGAACCCTTTATGCCTCAAGGACACATGGCACAGTGGATAAAGGTGTTGGTTAGATCCAGTGACAGGACCCAAAGAGTGTGAGTTCAATACCCAGTTAAGACAGTGGAGAACTTTTAGAGGGGAATTAACAGGAGATAACTGATAATTGACATCCATTAAACATGCCACATGGAACTAGAACAGTCTACCCCAGTGAGTAAAATAAAGGGTTCACTTCGACATTTCAACCTCCTGAAGTAGGCTGGAGCGTACAATGGCCAAAACGTTGTAATAAATATGGCGACAAAGATGAGGACAATAGACTGAATAATGTAAATAGTGTGATCTTTGTTCTTGTTCAAGATCTGTGTCATTTCCCTATGGTCAGCATTACTTCTAAATATACACATGCAATGCTTTAAAGAATTATACACAAGGATTGCTTTAAAGAAATATACACAAAGAGTACTTTAAAGAAATGGCCCTCTACTGACAGAAAAGGGCTGCGTAATGTAAAATGTGTTGCCTATTTTATGTATAATTTAACATGTATTGTTATTGTTTTATGTATTAACTGCATAATGTAAATATATTGTTAATAACTTTACCAAACAAATCCATTAAAAATTGGGAAGAAAGTGAATTTCATTCAAACATTACTGATAGAATAGTGTTACCATGCATGCATAGGCATGTGTCTGAGTGATTAGAACATGAGCATTATGACCAGGAGACTCAGGTTCAAATCTCACTACAGTCAATTTGTCAAGGAGGTGACATTTTGATAATAACAGCTTGGAGATATGATCCCAGCATGGGACACTGTTGGAAAGTGCCCAAAAACCATACTACAGACTGACTCAACTCTAATGAGAGAAAGTGGGTAAATAAAGCTGTAATTGTACAAACACAAAGTTATAAGTCATCGTGACTGAGGATTTGAGCGTTTCAGCACACTGGCATTGTTCAAACTGCTATTGCACTCTCTCCAAAGAATTTCAACTCAGGTTCACTCAGCATGGGTGCAATATGAATCACTAATAAAAATGGGGTCTACAGAAGGATATTGAGAATATTATGAACTGAACATGTGAGCAAAAATGCAGTTTTAGGGAAAATAGAAAGAAAAAGGATATTTATACTTAACATCAGAAAGAGAGAGTAGAAATTTCTAGGGTACATATTAAGGAAAGAGGGCTTTGAAAATTTGATACTCACAGATTGAAAGCAAGAGGGACAGGGGAAAGCAACACATAACCAACCTAGGAAGCTTGTGCAAATGGATGACAGAGTAGGGTTTACAAGAGATAACAAAAATAAAAGAATTATTAAGACTTATAAAGGATGGGAAATTTTAGATAGCCATGATCACCAACATCCTGAAGGGACATGGCACATAGAAGAAGAAGAGGGTTGGATCTGTGTGTGTTGAAGAAACACTAATGTGCCTGTGCAAACGTCTGCAACAGGGATTAGCTTGGAATGCAATTATAATTATGCCAGATAATTGAAAACACAAGACTAAATCTTCCATATTTTATTCAACTCCAGCTTTCATCATTCTTTACTAACCAGAGTGTGTGTGCAGCCTTAGACCCTCATCCAAACATGGACCTTACATTCTTGTGGGCAATGTCTGAGAGAGACTGTCTACTTGTGTGGGTGTTTATATATCTCTATCTGTCATCCTGTTGTTTCCCATGTATGCATCTCAGGTGCAGCTGGGATGATCACATAGGTCTACACCCAACAGCTAGGTTGGGAACTCTCAAGTCAACTCTTCACTTGGCCTCTCTGAAGGACATATGTGCAAGTAGTGTAAGAGATAGTTGCTCAGAATGAGAATTCAAGGAGCTGAGTTCAAATTCCAGTCGAGTTCATTACATTTACTTATGCACAATTATTCTTGGAAAAGGTATGAACTCATCTCCTCCACCCACCTATGGGTTAAATAGTTGGACTTGTATGTGGATAAATTTTTTTTTTTTTTTTAAATTATTAATGCAATATTAACTCATAAAAATAAAAAAATTAATTATTCTTACAATCCAAGATAGGACTTGGCTTTAAATAAAACATGAAGGGTTGATAAACCATAAAAAATCAATTAATATCTGAAGGACACTGAGTGCAAAGTCTATTCTGGCATGATCTGTGATTCAACCAATGTCTGGTGGCTGCCTTCAAATGTGAACCCATGATTAGCACACATATGAAAGAACATATAACAGAAAGAAAGTATGACAGATATAGATAAATAAACACCTACCCCAGAGAGAAAATCAGGTTTCTCTCTTGTGTCAACACAAGATATAGAATCCACATTTAGTGAAAGCCTGAGGGCTACACACTGACTAACTGACAGTAATTGACAAAATCTGGAGTGAAATTAAATGTAATGTTATGGATGAAAGATTGAGTCTCGTGTCTGCATTAGCTAAATTAGCACAAACATATAAAAACACAAAATGTAATTAATGTGAAGGAGATACTGAATTGTTTAGTTAAATGTTAATACACTACAATCTAATAATAATCTAATTGTTGATGCTTTCAAGTCTATTAAATTCATGTGACTGTCTGCAATTCAATTAAAACAACAAAAAATAAGTTAATATAAAAACTCCGAATTTATCTCATACAAGTGACTTGACATTAACTGTTCGGTCTAATATAAAACTTTTAATGTGAGATGCATTTACATTATATAACAGCTCTATATTTTTCTAAGGCTTGTCCTAATTCTTAACCACTTATTTTTTTTTTTAATCAGTATCACCCCATGCAAGGCAGTAATGTCACTAAGACAGAAGGGGTTACAGGATGTGGAAGAATTAAGAACAGAAACATTCATAATGAGCAAGAAGAGAAAAGGGTATTCAGGAGGACAATAGATAGAGATTGACATTGCATTTAAATTTTGCAGATTAAAATTGACTGGAAAGCATGGAGTCAGAATGGAGTTCCACAAGCGAGATGTGTGAGAAAAGAAACTATTAGATCTAGCCAGCACAACTGTAAATTGATGAGATCTTGACTACAATACACTTTCTTTATGATTTGATTTTGAATGAATTTCTTTATAAAATTATTAGCAGGAAATTTACATTGTACAGGGGGCTGAAAAAGTAGGTATACAGTAAGGATTATTATTGATATATTTGTACAATCAATACAGGATATTTGAGCACACATTTTGTTACTGTATACCTACTTTTGCATATATATCCTTTCCAAAATTACTGTTGCTTAGGTTTTGGGTACAAAACAGAAGCTAGCAAATAAGAATTTATTTTATTTAACCAATTAATAGAAGTCACAACAAGAAAATCATGTTTTCCTTAAATAGGTAATTCTAACCTTGCTCTGTCAGACTGGCTCCATGGCTGAACTGTTAGAGGCACATTTTGATTCCCTTAATGGAAAAAAGGGATGCAGGTTTGATTCCTATCAGAAGCACACATTTTTCTGAGTAGGACTTCTCAATTTAAGCTGTTTTTTTAAATTTTGTTGCATAAACGCCCCCCCCCCTCATCGTGCTGGGGGTCTCTTAGCCACTGCACTAATTAACACAATGTTGTATCTTCTCTCTCTTCTCTCGTCTTCTCCCAGCTGGTGATTGCTAGTCAGTTTTGGTTTGGAGATAGAAAGACATCAACAAAGGGAATTTTAACTTAACTAATCTATTTACATTGATGTATACATCTCTAACTAGCCAGTGGGGTTGCTCCCTCTGACCCCACTGGAGAGCAAGTTCCCAGACATAAAGTACTACATTGTTTGACATTTAAGAACCAACTCTCAGAAATCCCTTTCTATATCTCTATCATTCCCACGATCATTCAGCCAATTAAAATCAACTTCCTTTATTTTGTCTTGTATCTGACCACTTAGGTCAAACTCAGGAAGTCTGAGCTGCAATACACTCCCCCACCCAAGAATAATAGTCTGTTAAACTATTATTTAACCAATTTCACTGTTTAATAAAAAATCAGAGATAGCAACTGAAAGACTAAAAATAATATTTATAATAATAAGAAATATATATATATATATATATATATATATATATATATCCTTATCAAAGAAGAATTACTTTCCACCCTCCAACACCTCTCTTACAGGTGGGATGTGGTGAGCCTCTCACTGCTCTATTGCTATTCCATGGAAAATACTCGGACAAACTATATTTCATTGTCCCACCAGGATGTAACCTTCATGGTAAGGACTCACCATGCCACTTACATTGCAGCAAACCACCCACATTCCCTCCGTATTCCATCGGTGAGAAGTAACAAACAGCTTCTTCCCACAAACCACTCCTCTGTGAAACAGACTCCCAAGAGGATGTTTCCCTGAGCACTGCAATCTTAACCTGTTCATATCTAGAGTTAACTGTTATCTTCCCTTCCTATCCATATAAATTACCCCTTAATCGAACCCTCTACCTTGAGTGGACTCCAGGCATTGTATAGGATGAAGCCTACAGTAAAAAAAATAAAAATAAATATAGATAGATAGGTACATAGATATAGATATATATAAGAATGAACACTCAGGTTAGCACTGAGGGGTGACAATATATTTAATCCTTGGGGTAGATTGCAATCAAGCAGGAAACAGACAGCTACAACTGGGTGTTGACTTTAGTGTTTACTCTTATATTATATTTACACATGATTTATGCCTGATATTGACATAGGTGAACTATGAATATAATATACCTTAAAACTATATATATATATATATATATATATATACAGCTTGTCTGAATTTATTATGTAAATCAAATAAACCTCAATAACTCAAAATGTTCTTAACTAATATTTGTCAAATTTAAACTCATCCATTTCTGCCCTGAGTAAAATATTTAACTAAATTTTCTGCCATTTTTAAAGGTTATTTTTTGAGATATTTGGAATTTACAAATTGACTGAAGTTAGTATGTAGATTAAACTAAAATTAGCTTAAAACCTCTGAAATCTAAGGAAAACTATTTTTTTCATAATATATGTTGAAACATGAGTAAAGAGAAGAATCTAACAGCTGCTGAAAAACAGAAAATAACATAATTATTGAGTGAGGGAATGTTAACATTGGAGATATCAGAAGAGCTTTGCAGAGATCATCAAATGAAAAAGAAGGTCGTTGAAAATATAAGTTAAGAACTCAAAGCAAAGGAAAAGGCTTTAATAACTTGCTTCCTGGAGAGGAATGTAAACTAAAGCAAGTTATAGTGAAGCAACCACTTTTGACCGGCACTCTGATCTTTGAAAAGGTTGGAATTGAGGGAGTCAAGAAAGACAAATGGTATAGAATACATTGTGAATTGGGATCTGTAAAAAAAAATCTCCTAGCCAACCAAATCTCATTAAACAAATATCTTAAAGCATCAAAACTGGGACAAGAAATTCATGAAAATTGACTTTTCTAAAGTAATTTTCATGGACAAATCTCATGTGACATTTGATGGACCTGAAGGATGGATTTTATCCAATTCATATGTACCTGTAGCTAAAAGTAGGCAACAAGGAGGAGGCAGTGTTATGATAATGGCTGGAATTGTTGACCAATCCCTTATTGGACCATTCAAAGTCAATGAAGGAGTTAAACTGAACAGTGTTATTGTGATTTTATGAACACGGCTTTCTTTACATGGTACAAGTCCTAGTCTCACAGTTTCAAAGTGAAGTGTGTATTTATGCCCGAAAATGCTCCATCTCATGTATCTAAGCTTACCTGTGAATTCTTTGAACATAAAAGATTTACAGGAGAAAAGATAATGTCATGGCTACCATCAAATCCTGATCTGAATCCAATCGAAAATTGATGGTCATTTAGGAAGATGAAATTATATGAAGGTGGCAAACAATGTAACAGCAACGCAGACCTATGGGAAGCAATTAAAACTACCATGTTGGAAATTGAACCTGCTGAAGTAAAAAAATCAATGGATAATAGATTTCTGGCATTATTGAGAAGAGCCACTATATTAAAATATAAAGGCTTCAAAGACTTATTATATATGTTTGGTATTTGTTCTATTATAGGTGTTGATTAATTTTTGATGATTTTATTACCGTTTTATTAAAGTAAAATGTAATTATAACATCAGATGGCAGTTTTTTGAATTTGTTATGACCAAGTAAATGGTTCCTCAGAGAAGATATAATGAGATTATTCTATTTCATAGAAAATGGCACTTCAAAGCAGACATATTGGGAAAATTAAATAGAAATTCTATCAATATCCATGATTGACAAAGACATTTTGGTATTCAGTGAGTCAGAATGTGGATGAATATTTGCATAGCAATGTCATGTAGCAGAGGATAAATTTATTCCCAAAACAGACCAACAAAAAGAGCTGAAAAGTTCTCAGTCCAACCCACTCCCCAAAATTTTATCAAATAACCATCAACAGAAATTTGTCTTTGTTTTTTTTTTTTTAATCACTTCTTAGTGTAACATTGTATGAGTTGAATAAAAGAGATTAATTCCAGATTAAGGATTAAGAATAAAAGAAAAGTCTCTGAAGTAATAAACAGCCACACAGGTTATTCAAAATGAATTATACTTCTGAAATATAATATATTAGATAGGGTTAGTTGACAGTCACACAAGAAAAAAGGAAACATGGTGAGATCTTTCCATTTATCCATGAATTGCTTAATCAGCAACAAAGAAAGCAAAAGTTCCTGGCAAAAAGAGTTCCTCTCTTCAAAGTTTTTTATTGAGGTTTTTGTCTTGGTAGCAAACAAATGGCCTAAAATGGTTTCAGTAGAGAAGTTCTTGGGAGGCACTGTGGAGTAATGGATAGCGGCTAAGATTGAGGAATCGGAGAGCTGAGTTTGAATTCCAGTCGAATCCATTACATTCATTTACGTGCTAATACCTTTGGGAAAGGTATGAATCCTCTTCTTCTCCCCCCAGGTATAGATAAATAGCAGGACAGTCCGGGTTCTATAGCCTTGGATTGGTCTGGGTTCTGCTGCAGAAAGAAATGGCAACCTACTACGGGAAAAAAATCTGCCTCGTCAGTCATGTATCAAAAGATACATGATCGCCTAAACATGTATCACGTATGGCACATAACTGACTGAGAGTTCTCTCACTGACTTCATCGCTGACAAGTGGTCAGCAACATTTCACTGATGGAGACAATAAAATTTAGCCAGTACAAATCTCATGCACTGTACTATTTATTATTACAAGAAAGCTTTTTGTCTGTAAAATGATGAGACCTAATTGCCAATCTAGTTCTGCACATAAATTTGTGAATTCAAGGTACCAAAGAGGAAAGTTTATCAGAACAATTACCACGATATTTATAGAAAAAGTACAGGGAAGCAGCACTTCTATAGCAGTGGGAAAGTGACGGGAGCTGAGATACCAAGTCAGGACTGATGATATTGCAAATTCTTCTTTGGATTCTAGATACATAGCAGAAGAACCAAAGCAGATGTGGAAACAATATTTGAGGTATGGTTCAACGGTAGACTTATAAAGATGCAAGACAGATTCTGGTGAGAAAAATTCTCTAACATGACACAGTGAACTATCTTTGCTAGCAGCAGATCTAACAATTGATTAACAGTGATTCATCAAAATTGAATACAATTGTCAGATTGACTTGTGGAATAAAAACTGTATCCATTATTATTTAGTCAAAATTTTATTGTCCAAATCAAGTAGGTCAGTGTATAAATTTATAAACAATACAGGCATACCTCGATTATTGTGAAATTTAATTAATGCATTTTTGATTAGTGTGCTAAAATTTTTATATACCAAAATTCAATTAGTGCATACATAATACTCAATTAGTGCGGTAAAACATTCTTCAGTTTAATCATAATAATTCAGAATTTATTTTTTTATAGTTACCAATGTACACATTAGTCGCACTAATCGAGGATTCATGCACTTTGAAGATCTTGTACATTCTGCGTTGGGCAACTATTATTAAAACAATTTATTTTAACAGTAAAATTTTTTTGTTTTCAAATGCTAGACAACAATGTTATTCTGCAAGTTATTACTAATTTCTTCATAACTGGTGTCGGAAGAGTGTTCAAAGAAGACTTTTCCTCTTTTATGTACCAAGCCTCCTCATGACAAACGTGAAACAGATCTCCACAATTTCCTATCTTTTGTTGCTTTCTCTTTCACTCTTCCTCTTTTTGTTTTCTCTCTCTCTCTCTCTCTTTCTTATTCTCTTTCTCAAAATTTAATAGGTTATTTCTCTTCAACTATTTCTCATTTTGTTTTCTTTCTTTCTTTCTTTCTCTCTCTCTCTCTCTCTCTCTCTCTCTCTCTCTCTCATTATGTTTCTCCAAAGTCTTTCTAGTTTACTTTCTCTTCCTTTTTCATTTTCTTTCTTTCTCACTCTTTCTCTCATTCTCTTTCTCAAAATTCTCTCTAGATTATTTTTTCTTCGACTCTCTCATTTTGTTTCCTCTCTCTCTATCCCACTCTACCATATTTTCTTTCTCAAAATTCTTTCATTTAATTTCTCTTTTCTCTCTCATTCTCATTCACAAAATCCTGTCTAGTTTATTTCCTCTTCAATTCTTTCTCATTTTGTTTTCTTTCTCTCTCCCCCTCTCTCTATATTTTATTATGTTTCTCAAAATTCAAAAGTCTCTCTAGTGTACTTTCTCTTTCACTCTTCCTCTTTTCAATCAGTCTTTCTCTTTCTCTTTTGCACTATATCCTTTATTTTCTTCAAAGGTATTAAAAGATAAAAACCAACATTAGAACCAAAGACATATGTGCTGAACTGCAATGTCTAATAGCCTATGTGTCAGTGAAAGCCTGATCATTTCATAACAAATAAAGAAATGACATGAAGTGACCAAAAACTGCTTCTACCAACAAATAAAGAGTATATAAGAAATGATCGGCTATATCCTGAAAACACATTGCACGTAGAGAGATCTGCAGTCCATATTTGATTTGATTCTCTTTTTTCTTTTATTTGGTTGAAGTCTTGTTATTCTTTCTTTTTCTCTCAGTGTCTCCTTTTTCTCCCTTCCTCTCTTCCACCTGTCCTTTTATCTTTATCTCTTTCCCTATTTTAGTACCTCAGATTATCTCTTTTTCCCACTCACTTTTTCTTGCTCTTCTTCTTTCTCTCCATTTCATTTACTTTTTATTTTCTACATTCCCTCTTTAACTCTCAATCCATCTTTCGCTTTTGACTTTCACTCTGTTTGTCTTTAACCTTTTATATTTTCAATGCAAGCAGGTTTCTTTCACTGTCTTTCACCTTTTCAAAAAAAAAATGCCCTCTTTTTTTTTTCTTTTTGAAAGTGATCAATAGACATTATTACTTACCCACTTTTCTTTCTCAAAAGTTTTTCATCCCCACCCACACAGCTTCTCACAAGTTCTGCTTTTTAGCACCTTCTAGTTCTTACCTGTATATTTCATTTGCGTGATGGGCTTTTAATTCCATTGTATGTTAATTGTCAATGTCAAAAGCCAGAGAGTGTAGGGATGGAAGATGATTGATTAACTAGAGCTGGATTAACTTAATCATCAGATTAGTAATCTGGGATTAGAAGAGGAGATGATGGGAAAATTTTATAATCTATATTTGTCATTAGTAAAGGTTTGTAAAAGCTAACTTCATCCAGTCCAGTTGATGAAATATTAGTGAATATCAAAGAAGCCATTTTGGTAGGGCAACATAAAAGTAACAAGTCCAAAGGTAAGTAACTATTTAGCTTTTGCACAATATCTGACAGCAGTAAATTTTAGTCACATGTTTTTATTACTGTTCACTCTTAAATCTTTGGTGGTATATAAAAACTGCTTTTTCCTGTAAATATTAGAATTTCATCATTTTGTATTGTTTTTTTGTTTTTTTTGATAAATGTCTGAAAAGAAACTTGTTTTGAACTGGATCAAATAAGGAACATGGGTGTAGTTTCATTATTATTTCATACACTGCCCAACAATTATTTTCTAAATATTTCCTCTTGAACTTGGAGAGTCTTATATTCCCATGAAATTTATATGACAACATCAAATATGGCACAATTTGGCTTTTCCAATCAATTTTTTTTATTTTCATTTTACCTTGCTTTTCATGTTTATAAAAGCATATTCCATGGATTTCTTTAAAAAGCAATACTTTCTAAAGCATAAATGTTATTGTGTGTGTTTTTAACTCACCATGTAATTAAGGTGATGCTTTGAATTTATTATAACAAGCATTTCTTTTTTATTTAATTTTTAAAAAATCTAGAATTTTAAACATTATAACTATTATATTTATAAAATGAGAACATGTATTAATTTGTAGAGCTTTTCTTACAATCTGTTTCATTTAAATAATATTAATATTAAAGACAGTGATAAAAGAAAATGCACTGTTATTTATTGCACCAAGTATGTCATGTTTGATGTAATAAGGTTTAAACAAACCAGTCAGTATGCCGCTTTAGTATTATATATAGTTAAAACAATTCCAGTTTGGAAAAATGATTTGATAATTGCAATTGCAAAAAAAGAAAAAGAATGAAAATATTTATTTAGAAAATATATTTAAAATGCTAAAGAATTAGATTTTTAATTTAAAAATATTTATTTTAAAATATTTGCTCGTCCACATATATGAAATGCAATGTGTATATAACATTTCACAGAATGCTTATATACTGTATTTTGATTCTAAGCAGAATGCACAGATACTATACTGATCCTGAGTAAATGTGCCAATCTATGTTTCCTTATAAGTGAATGGCTAATCTCCCCATTTTCTTCTTTAGGACTTGGGTGATCATGGCTCTCCACAATTTCCTGTCTTTTGTAGTCTTTAACAAATTTTGTCTTTTTGCTATATATCCCAATCCCTTTTCTGCCAACCATTTGTGCAAGCTCATTATGTAGGTCATGTGCCACTTTCTTCTGTCCCTCTTGCCTTCAATGAGTATCTAATTTTCCAAGCCCTCTTTCCTCATTATGTGCCTCAGAAATTTCAAATGCCTCTTTCTCATCTTGTTTAGGTATGATGCGTCTTTTTCAGAATTTCACAAATATATTCATAATTCTTTAACTTGCAACATTTGATTGCATAACATTTTGTTAGTTTTATCAATGCCTTATTTATAATAATACTAGCATAGTACCCATAAAAAATGATAGCATTATTTACACATGGATTAGCACTTCTGCCTAGGATCAAAGTATTACTCCCTGGCCCTCTATGTCAGTTTAAAGTAAAGTACAAAGGATGCTGAAAAATTCTCAGCCCAACCAAGAAGGAATTAAAGATGTTTATTCAGATTTTTTAAAGTGAATCAAGTTGAGAATTTTTCAGCACCCTCTCATACATATCTCTGCATTTGCTTATTATCTGTTCTTTTTCTGTCATGTTTCCATAATATAGTGTAGTATACTGACATCATATTTCAGCAATTTACGGTTTAGCAATAAGGGAAGCCTAGCTCTGGGGTTTCCAACCCTGCTGCAACACCTCCCCTATGGCACATAAGGGAGAGAGTTGGAGTACTCTGATGCCCGTCTGTCAATGGTTCGTATGTGTCACATCCTACCACTATGGTAAGAGTAGGTAAAAATGATGATGTTTTGAAAAGTTCTAAACCTAACCCACTTTCTAAATTCTGACAAAACATCCAAATTTTTAAATACCTTCTTGGACAGACTAAAAACTTTTCATCACCCACTTGTACAGAATCAGTGTAGTATCTGTGCTGTCTATGAAAGTGTTACACAATATATATATATATATATATATATATATATATATATATATATAGGAAGAAATATAGTCTTAAAGTGTGCTATATTTATGGGATAAAGTGCTCAATATCAGAGATATAGCGTGTGTAAATATAAAAGTGGACATAGAAGTCAACACTTAGAGGCGACAGTCTGTTTCATGCTAGATGCAACCATCGGGCCCGATGATTGCATCTAGCATGAAACAGACTGTTGCCTCTAAGTGTTGACTTCTATGTTCACTTTTATATTTATATATATATATATATATATATATATATATATATATATAGGATTCATACAAATATAAAAAATCTGATTGATGTTCATGACAAACTGGAACAAAGTTTTTGTGTTTTTAGGACTTCATTAAACTAAAGTGATGTTTACATTGATGTGATTACACATGCTCATGAAGAAATGGGGATGCTGAAATATTTTTCACTTTGTTGTAGATATTCCTAAAATTGTTGTGATATAGAAAAATTTATATAGTGTTTTCTTATATATATATATATCAGGGGTGGCCAAACTTGCTTAATGTGAGAGCTGCATACGCTAAAGTTCAGATGTTTGTAAGCCAGAAGAAATGAACAAAATTTATACATACGTTTTTGTTACATACACATTAACATTAAAATTATGTTTTAATCCAATGGGGTCTCAATTCATACCCAGTAAAGAATTATAAAGCTTGAAATTTCTCTTATTTACATTTTATATTAACTGTGATGAAAAAAAGTGCTCAGGCAACATATTTCCACAAGCCATATATTAAAGGTCAAAGAGCCACATGTGGCTCAAGAGCTATGGTTTGGCCACTCCTGATATATATATATATATCAACACCAAATGGCAACATGTTTCATGCTTGAATGCATTTTTTAAATCCATCTGGAGTGAACATGACTATATATATGCTATATTGGGAATTATTGCTAGCAATGACCACCATCTATATATAGTCAAGCTCCCCATGGTCTGAAGAGTGTTTCCATGGAATATAGGAGCAGAAGAGCCACCAATTTGCCCCTGTTAACACCATGAACACTGGACACAGTAACTCACCTGTGCTTGTGACATCACTAACTGGAATCTAGGAGACTTGCAATATGGTGTATATGATCCAGTGTTTCATAGCTCCTGTTGTTTTGGGCTGATAGTAGGGTTTGTATGTGGGGCAGACTACATGAGGACCCTCATCGACAAGATATCATACAGTTCTTTAACTGTGTGGGTTGTGTTTCAAGTGTCATGGACTGCATCTACTGGTCACATGATTGCTATACTGCACTATTTCATGATAATTAAACTCATTTATTGATGGGTTATTCGACTAGGATAATCCACCATGTTATTGGGCCCAAAGTTGTTCAGAATTGATGCATTCTCAAACTTGATGTGTCCAACATGTTTACTTGATAAAACCCAATTGAGCACTTGCAGGATGTGGTGCAAGATCCTGCACCTCCAAATATAAGGGACTTGTGGACAGTTATCAACATGGCATGGTTCAACATCTCTCTAATGGCCTTAGGGTTAGGGCATTAGGTTAGGGCATTGATTCTACTTGTGGAACCAATGCCATGTTCAGTTGCTGTGTTTCATCAGGCTACAGGGATTCATACACAACACATCACCTATCCCATGTCTTTTCTCATGTAAGAGCATATAATAAAATTCCATTCCAGAAAATAGTGCACAAGAGAAAATCTTTCAAACTTCATTGATAAAAGTACCTCCATGGAATATCTACTTCTCTTTGCCATATCCCTTCAGAGTATAGGATATGACTCTCCACTACATCTTTTGTTGTTCTCACCACTGGTTTATTCTTTACAATTTTCTTTTCTATTTGTGGTACATGTTCCTCCATCCATTTGCACAAACTTTACAAGTAGGCTATTTGCCACCTCCTTCTGCTTTTGCTGTGTTCTTTCTTTTATTAAAATATGCCCAATATAAGACCCGAGATCCAATCAAGTTAGATTAAATGATTCATTCATTTTCTGTAGCTTATCAACCCTTTGCAGATTATTTAAAGCCAGAAAATGTTTTTAGACTGTAAAACTAATTAACCCATAGATGGGGGAGAAGAGGTGGATCCATATCTTTCCCAAGGGTATTTTGTATGTAAGTGAATATAACGAACCCAACTGGAATTGGAACTCAAATCTCTGATTAACAATTCCGATCCATTGCACCACCAGAGCTTATAGTACCTGGTACTCCCAAGCAGTCACTCATCTAGGTACTAACCAGCTTCAGCGTTGCTTAACTTTGGTGAACATACAGGAACTGGTGCTTCAACATGATATAAGCGTAAGTTAGAGGGTTGCTGCAAAAATGGCCATGATGAATGAGGCATGTGACGTGGATGAAGGGGGAAGTGGTAGGAAATGAAGATTATAAGTATAAAGAGAGTGAATAATCATTGATCCTTGACTTAAAGAAAGGTATTCCCACATGTGGGAGTCTGTCCTACAAAGTGGATAGTTCTTGGGAAACAAGTTGCCTGAGTGGAACCTTCTTTTTACAAAGATACCGGTGGACTAACTTTAATTTTTTATGATCCACTTCAAACAGACCTTGTTTTTTTTCTCTCTTGTGTCCCCTTTTGGATATAGGCAATCATGGCTCTCAACTGACTGGAATTGAAACTCGGCACTCCAATTTCAAATTCCAAGCTGTTATCCATTGCATCACTCGCACACCCAAGCTGACAGCCCCTGATATTCCCAAGCGGTCACCCATCTAGGTATTGTCCAGGTTCAACATTGCTTAACTGTAATTGTATAAGAACCAGTGTTATGTGATATGTCTGTAAATACCTTACTAATGAAATCCAAAGGGAATGAGGATGAGTTGAATCAGTTGTGTACATGTCATGACAGATCTTAGCTGTGAAAGTCTGAATTGGTGGAACTCAGGAATGTAGCTCACCAGAACAATTGACATGATAAAAGCAATAGATTAGTGAGAGACTAGCAACATTTTATCTCTGGGGAAAAGGTTCTAGGGTTGGATATATTCGTTACCCACAAATGCTTTTAAACACTATCAAGGTTGGAAATTAGAGATTGGGCAGCTCCAGCCTAGTATTCCAATTTTGGTCTAATGTGGCTTTTATAAATATAGAGCACATCAGCAAGAGTCAGGTACTTTCTGGAGTTGTACAAGGAACTGACTATCTTTCCAGCATCTTTAGTGATGGTTTGCATCTATGAGTTCCACTTGATGTCTGGAGAGATCTTGCAAAAGGATTGTGGCATTTTGTTTATAGGAAAGAGGTTTTAGGGTAGAAAATAGCTCATCACCCACAAGGCTGTATATAATCTTTTGAACTCTATCAAGATTAGAAAATGAGGACAAAGCAGCTCCAGCCTAGATATGGCAGCAGTATACCATTTTTAACCTGATCTGGCCCTTGTAAGGGCAGGAAGAGTCAGGTACTTTCTAGAGCAGTACAAGGAACCAAACATTTTTCCAGCATCTAGTAAACTATTTCATAGCCATAATGAGTTTGGTAAATGCTATGTAGGTAGCATCATAGTTATCAGCCCTAAAAATGGAACTGACGAGCCAAGTTCAAATTCTGACAGAGTCTCTTACATTCACTTTTGCACTCATGTTATATGTTGCTATGGTTACAGTTGTCAATAATAGACCCTGAGAAAGGCTGTAATTGGCTCATAATTCTAGTGAGAAAACTTTTATTGCTATTTTGTTCTAATCCCTTAATTCATTCTTTACAAGGTTTGATCAAAAAACTTCCGGGACTGTTGCTAGGGTAACAGAGCTAAAGTATGCAATGTAAGACTGCTTGGCACAAATTGCCTTTCACTCACTTATATGGTTTATACCACCGCTTGGAAGGAAAGTGTTTAGAGTGTGGTCATCTCACCACACCACAGAGGTTCCACCAATGACCATGGCTTGTGAAGCAGTTTTTGACCAAGCACAACTTTTTCCAGGTTGACAACCACCATATTGCCTAGATCTCACTCCCTTGCAACTTTTTTCTTCTTCAAAAATCAAATCCCATTTAAAAGAAACAACATTTCAAGATGTTGAGGGAAACCAAGAGAATTCAAATGAGGCAGCTGTTCACTATCCCAAAAAATCAATTCCAGAAATTTTTTTATTAATGGAAATGATGCTGGATAAAATGTGTGGCTTCATACTTTGAAGGAGATTATATGCGAAATTGATATGTGTTGTAGTTTTCTTTTTATTACAACAGTTCCAGTAATTTATGATCAGACCTTGTATATGTCATTATTCTTGATACAGGATATAAATTACTCATATACCCTTTTCCATACAAATCAAATTTTCTTAAAACTTTTTTATCCCCAAATCTCTAAATAATAATATTCTTAAAAATTTATCAACCAAGAAAATAGACAAAGAAATTAGTTAAAATTAATAACCAATTATGGAAAAATAAAAATACTTTATTTTCAAATCTCTAAATGAATGTATTTCTCCTAAGGACCAACAAAAATTGTCATAAAAATAGTTAAAATTAATAGTAAATTATGAAAAAATGAAAATACTTTCTTGGGACAATTCTAAAAAATTGTTTTTCTACTAAATTAAGCAACCAACCAAAAATCAAAATATAGTTGATTGTAATAATAAAGCATAGAATAATTAAAATTGCATAACCAATAATTTTTTTATATAATTTCTGACATTTTTAATGCATTTTGACTATTCTTCCTGTATTTTTTCACCTTCATTCATTTCTGTGTCTTTTGCAAATCAACTTCATTTCCCATGATACCTTTGCAATCTTTCTTCTTCTTTTTTAACTGGGTTTTATTGTTTCTTGCAGAAATAATAAATTATAAATAATGGGTGAAAACGATCATAAACCAGAAACCAGCCATGGGGTAACAACAGGGCAAGATGAACCCAGGCGAAGACGAAAGCGCCCAAAGAGAGAACGATTAATGTCATCAACTGGAATAACTATTTTTGTAATGATCAATGGATTTATTGTTGTAAGTAAACCTTTAACTTTTCTATTTGAGATGTCCAATGGTATAGAATTCACATCTCTTAAATTTCAGTTATTTACTTTAGGTATTCTTCATTACTTCTGTCAAAGGAATTGAATAGAGGTTATATATTCAACCATGTTTGTCTGTCTGTTTGTTTGTCTACCTAATATCATCAAAAGTTCTCAATGGATTTCAATGACATTTTTGGAAAAGGTTCAAGAGAAAAATTGATTCAATTATCAGTTAGATCCAGGAATTTTTCAATTTTATCAACATTGTAAGATAAGACAATTTTTCAGCTTTTCAGATAACATTATCACTATCATCAGTCCCATCACTGGGTGTGGTCATTGAATGAGACCTAGTCTCTCCACATGTTTTGGTAGGTATTCATGGCTGTATGGTGTTCACATCTAGACTGAATTACATTTACTCACATACAATGTCATTGTCTATGACAGAAATTAGAGAATTCATATTTGAACTGGTATGGAGTACCACACCATGAAGCAATTTGTTAGGCAAATTGAATATTACCATTATACTTAGTTTAAATCTCAACCAATATTTGTGGCCCTGTGTCAGACTAGGCTAAAATCAATAAATGCCAATATATCAATCATCTGATGTTAACAAATGTGAACAACTTAAGATGCAATATAATAATACAATCTCTATACTTGACCTATAATCTCTTGAGGAGATAGGAGGAGAGGTGATCTCATGGGACACCCTGACATTTGCATATTGTTGCCGTGTAGGTACAAAGATCTACAAAGATGTCTTTTGTCTTTTCATGTGATCAAAATAGAATTGTCTATTATTTATGAGGTATTAGCAGAAGACATTAAACACTTCTATCTTTCTTCTTTTTTTTTTTACCAGAACCAAGTAGTGTCTCTGATAATTTTTTTGTCTTTCCACACTACCAAAACAGAATAGTGTATTATTTATGAAGTATTGGCAGGGTATAATGGTCGTGCAAACTAACAAAGGAGGGATAAGCACAATCATAATAGTAATTAATTTAGTATCTCATGTATTTTCTCAAAATGTTTTTATAAGATTTTATTTTAAATACATTTATTTAGAAATTTGCCAGGAACATACTTCCATTTTGTCATAATTTATTATTAATCGCAACTAAATTGTTGATCTAATTTCTTTGTTGATAAATTTGTAAAAAATATTATTATTTAGAGGTTTTGGGATGAAATATTTTAATTACTGTACATTCTACAAATTATGAATTTCCATTATTTTCTTTGTCTATTTAAACTCTATATTTGGGATTATGTCTATAAAGTAGCATCAACATAAAATCCATATTTGACATTTGAGCATCAAAGATATATACTTTTCTCTGAATTCCAATTAATAGATAATAACTGATTGCTCATATTAGGCATAATTGTTTATTTGCTAATTACCAGATCTCATTAACAAGTCTCTTACTAAAAGTTTTCTTAATAATTAAAGGTTTGTAGCAATTTAAAACTAACATCCAGTCAAAGACACAATTGATGTGGCTGCTAGGCATTTAGCCTTGAAGTAAGAGGGCCATGTACAATCACTGAAGTTAAGAAATGTTGAGCCTGGTCAGTACATGCAGAGGTTACCACTTGTGAATACCAGGTGCTGTAAGCTTGGATGTGCAGGTGGTGTAATGGATAATGGATCAGAATTGAAAGTTGGAGAGCCGAGTTTCAATTCCAGTCAAGTTCAGTACATTCACTTATGCACAAATACCCTTGGGAAAGGTATGAATCCACTTCTCCTTCCATCTATGGGTTAATTAGTAAGACTTGCATCAGTAAAAAATCATTATCTCCCCAAAACGTTTTCCAATCTAAAAATATTTTCTGACTTTAAATAACCTGCAAATGGTTAATAAGCCATTAAAAAAAACAAATATATTTGTGTAATTGAAGAGCAAAGTGGCTCATCTAGATTAAAAAAAAAATTCCCATTCACAAGAATAACAAATCAACATTTTAAGGAAAATATAGTTTTATTCTGTATTTATAGTAATAATTTATTTTTTTTACTAAATGTTCACCTAATACAAGGCCCAAGAGCCACTCAAGGTAGAAAGTTACTAAATAAAATGTGTTATATGAATGTAAGAAAAGTGGGACGTGAAGATTATGGAGACATGGAGGATAAATAACTATTGACTCTAGACTTGAAGATTTTAAGATTGTAGTTTTCTGGGAGTTTGTTCCACAGAGTAGTACTTCTTAGGAAGAAATTTTCAAAATGGAACGTCTTTCTTACCAAAGGTGGGTCTTGGCTGGAAAGGCCTAAGCTAAAGAATGGAGCCCATAGGAATATTTACTATGGAAGATGCAACAGAATTGCCAAAAAGGTTGTGATGCTGTGTTTATGCAAAAGGGGCTGTAAAATAAGTCATCCCCCTCCCAAGGCAGCATAAACCTTTTTGATTGACATCATATTCTGAAATATTTATCCTTAAAGTTGTTGATAAATCTATAAAGTTATATTTTGCATTAGATATTGAATTATTATATATTAGAAGGTACCAAAAGACTCTTCTCAAAGTACTGTTTTTTTTTACTAAATGTTCACTTGTTACAAGGCCTAAGAGCCACTCAAGGTAGAGGGTTACTGAATGAGGTTATTGCATGCACAGCAGGAAGAAGTAAATACAGATTATAAGGATATGGAGAATAGAAAATGGTTGACCCTAGAGGTTAAAATTAAAGTGATTGAGGAAACATCTTCTCAGGAGTCTTTTCTCACAAAGTAGCAATTCAGAGGAAGAAGCTATCTGAGTGGAATTTCCTTCTTACCAATGGAATACAAAGGGGTAGAGAATGATTTGACTCTGTGTACAGATCATGGTGGGTCCTAGCTATGATAGAGTAGCAATATAGGCTTGGAACTTTGCATCTGTGAGGAAAGAGACTGTAGGGTTGAATATAATTCATTGACAACAAAATGGAATAAATGCTTTTTTTCTCTTCATAGTTGACCATTCCTGATGGAACAAAATTTCTGTGATTATTTTTCATTTCAGATTATTGCTGCAGTAATGATCTTGGGAGCCATCATTGTCCAATACAGTTCCAAACAGATGGAAGATCAACTCAAACCATTGTATACAGCTTTGGCACAAGCTGTAGAAGATGCTCATATGCCTGACTTAAAACTGTACACAGATATGCCTGGCCGAGTTGCATTAGGATTCCTTATTTCTGGAATCGCTCTTTTTATCATATCACTACTTGGATGCTGTGCTAGTGCTAACCATAATCGATCATTACTTATCTTTGTAAGTATTAAAATCATATTTCTATCTTATATCTGCATATATATATATATATATATATATATATATATATATATATATATATATATATATATAATAAAAAGGTTCAAACACTAATATTCCATAGTTATAATTTATTATATTGGAATTGGAATTACAATCCAATTCATCAGACCTACAAATTCAAAAAGAAATCAGAAAATATAACTTTGAGTAAAAAAAATAAAATTTTAGTGAAAGTGTATGTGTGGGAGTGGGAAACAAGTGTGAGAGGGAAATGTATGCAATCTCTAGAGAGACGTGTAACAGAAGAAAGAAGAACAGGAAGGCCTAAAGGTGAAGGTGGGGATTAAAATTTAACAGAGAGAAGTTTTAAAGAGAGGAGTTAATAACGGTTTAAATGAGTGAGATACAGATAAATATGAATTATTTTTCAATGCATAATTCACTACCGATTCGCTGACCTAAATTAAAATTAAAAAACAGACGCCAGAAACGTGTGTATATATTTGTAGTAACATAATATTATATATATATATATATATACATATATATATATATATATATATATATATATATATATATATATATATATGAGAAATAACCACGACATTTGCACATGCATATGTGCGCACAAATACACACGTGGCCTGATGATTGTGTCTAGCATGAAACAGCCTGTCGCCTCTAAATGTTGACTTCAATGTTCACCTTTATATTTACACACACTTTATCTTTGATATTGAGCACTTTATCCCATAAATATAGCACACCTTAAAACTATATTTCTTCATATATATATATATATATATATATATATATATATATATATAGGGTGCAATTGAGCTATTCTTTCTGACTATTCGTGATGTTACTTGAAATCAATAAATCTAACTGCTCAAGCCAAAAGATATTAAAATAAATTAATTTTTCAAGGGAGATAATTCAGATCATTTTTTTTTCAGATTTTATCATCATAATGCTTAAACTAGGTGTTTACATAATCTGTGATATCATGGATAGGATATATTAAACAAATGTATGAAAACTTTCATTTACTATAAATATCATGTATATTGTGACAGAGCAAATACTAAAAGGACAGAGTGCGTTGGATAAATTGTCATCGAAATTACACAAAAAGGAAAATAACATTGACGTCTTATTTTAACAGATATATTTACCAAAATTATACAAAAATATCTTGAAATACTAAAAAGTAAATTTATTCAATAAAATCGCCATTGTCTTTCACCACGGCCTCCAGATGATTTTGAAATCTCCTGCAACTCTTCTGGATGGTCTCCTTGTTTAAGTTGGTGAATGCTGCCATTAATTATTGCCTTCAGTTCAGCTTTGGTCTTACAAGGAGTTTTGTTGGTCTCTTGCTCAACTGCCCCCCCCCACACACACACACACACTCACATAATAATCAAGAGGGTTGCAGTCTGGGGAGTTAGGTGACCAGATATAAGGAGGTGATGTGGTCGCAGAAATTGTCTGATAGCCATGACTGAATTCTCCTGCATGATGAAGAGTCCTGTTGCCACACATAGGGTCTTCCAGCAGCCTCTCTCTTGACCTATACCTCCTCAAGGCACTTGATGTAGGCCTCTGTGTTGAGTCTGAGGCCCTCACCAACAAATTCGGGAGTTCTTTTCTTATCAGAACAATCAGAGATCGCTCAATAAATACTCAGCCTGACATTTTTCTTAACATGATTTTGGGGATTTTCCATTTTGTTTAAAGTTCTAAGATTCATTAATTTCATTAATCTATATATGTTTTTAAGTATTCTATTTATTATTGGTAAAATGAAATTTAACTGTTTCCAGACAGGAAATTTAGGGCATCAATTGACCAAATAGTGCAATTTAAGTTGAAATTTGTAAAACCATTTTATTAAACAAAACAGTTTTTCAGGAAAATAGGCTTCTCAAGTCCACTAAATATTATAGTTCTTTCTAATGTTGATAGGAGTTTCCTTCCAAACATTTTGTTTAAGGTAGTATGGTAAGCTAACAGCATGATTATATTCATTATTTTCTCCTCTAATTACATAGTATCATTAAAATAACAAGAAAACAATGGACTCTTGTACTAAAAACATTGGTGAAGAATTGCAATTATTGATTGGAAGAATCAAGTTTTTGAAGAGACAAAAAACAAAATCAGAAAATCAAATGTGAATTTAAACTGAGGCTGTAGAAAAAAAGCTTGAGAAAAGCCATGAAATCCACTTTTCCATTGCAAGATATCTTCATCAGATTGAAATCAAGCGTTGAAAATCATTTACAGTATTTGATTATGTCAGCCAAATTAATATGTGGCTTCCATATATTTCTTTTCAAAGTGTAGGTAAACATGGCTCTCTAGAGATTCCCTTATTATGTATAAATTGCCATGACTTGTTATAAAAGATAGTGGAGTGGCTTTCTGTTGTCTTTTCCATGGTTTTGAATTCAAAGTTGTCCTTTTACTAGACAGTACAATCATTCATAGCTTGAAATCCCAGATTATCCTATTGCTTAATCCATAGCTGGGCCAGAAGAGCTGGATTTGTGACTTTGACAAAAGTATTAATGACAAAAAACAATTTCACACTTATATTTTATATTTATTTTTATTAAGCCATTTTTACATTTGCATTTCTTTACAAATGTTACACTTGTAAGCTAGCATTGACTGTATTTTTATTCAACATATAGTAAAAATCCTTTTGCTTTTCTTATTGTTATCCATTGTCTTTACCACTGATGTGATTTAGTCATTTTCAGCATTTACAAACTAAATATTTCTGTCATTAGTGGAAATAATCTAATGATGATTAAACAACAGAATTAAGTTGGTTGTTACAGCAAGTATAATGTAATTTGTATTGATAATAATTTTACTATAGAAACACACCAAGAATCAGGAAGAAAGGAACTAAGTTTTATTTAGTTTAAATATCCAAGAAGTATTTTGACAGAGAATAGAAAATTTGATTCTGAAATCCAAAGATACATTGGAATAGTAAAAGTTGCCTTTGAAAAACTAAACACAGTATTAAGAAACAGGAAAATTTCATTAGAAACAAAGAAAATAGTAATGAACTGCTATGTAATATCAGTCTTCTTATATGTCAATGAATGGTGTACAATTTCCTCCCAGATAAAGAGAAGACAAGGCAACATAAAAAACTGAGAATAGCAATGATGGAACATGTGAGCAACAAAGAATTTTTAAGGAAAATAGAAACAAAAAGGACACTTGTAGTTAGAATATGGGACACATAATAAGGAAAGAAAGCTTGAAGAATTTGATACTGACAGAATAAATTGAAGACAAGAGGAACAGTGGAAGAAACAGCAAGTAACCTACATAATGGACTTGTGTAAACACATGGCAGAACAGAGAGTCGGTAGGAGAGTAAAAAGGTAAACATTGCTAAGAGCTTGTTGTGCAAACCTGCATCCTTTTTATCTTTCCAAAATTTGTTTTTCTTAATTTTAAATCGTTGATCAAATGATATAAAAAACAGTTTATAAATTTTAAGATATATGCAAATATTTAACTATTACAAATTAATTTTTTTAAAATTTCTTTTAGTATGGAATTTTCTTGGGAAGCGTTCTTTTGGTTCAATGTATCCTCATGATTCTTCTGTTCTCCGTAAAGAAAGAGGTAAGTGTCATTTTATCATTTGGTCTTCTGAAGATCTCAATTATTCTTTGGTTTCTGTCTGGGGTGAGCAATTATACAGGAATTAGGATTATGTCTCTGACTTCTACACTCAGGATTGTCCCATGGAACAATAGTATAGTATTTACACATTAGTTAACGAATTTAGTTACACAGCAATTAGGAGTTCAATCCCTGGGCCTGGTAGTGTAAATGCAGACTCAGCGAAAATTGGGAGAGCAACATCTGAGTAATAGTAAAAAGGAGAACAAGATGAGTTATCCGTAGACAGAGAGTGAAACTGTAGATCACATAAAGAGTTCAGTTCAAAATTCCCTGAAGGTTATTTTTGTAACTCATGTTTTAGAGATAACAGAGGGAAATAAATAAGGAAGACAAACTCATAGGTAAGTAATGAAATAGAAGGTTTGCTACACGAAGGTACACTTAGCAATTGACCTAATGCTAACCCTGCTCAACTCCACTTATTTACATAAACAAACGATTCCATTCATTTATGTCCTATATGACATCTCCCTCTTTTGAGATTTCACTCTCTTGGGAGTAATATCTTTTATGTTTAGGGTTTATCTCTAGTCTAACCTATCTGGAGGTCGCTGTTTTCTTTTCATGGATTGTCTCATTTATGTAGCTGTTTGGGTAACAGGCACATAGAATACATTGGGAAAAACATCTATAGGTTCTTCATTGCTACTTTCTTCATCGACGTATCTGTTCTTTATTTGGTTTAAATGCCTTTTATGCACCCAATTCACACCCTTAATTAGGTATACTAAATTTTGATGTGTTTGTCAATAACACTGCCCTTCGAATGTTCTTTCCCATTTCTATATATGGGGAAATAAACTTTTTCTCCCGTACTGAAGAATTTGTTATAATTACCCAATCTGGTTTCATTTTTTCTGCTTTCTTTGTATTTGACAATTTGTCAAAAACAGACCTTATCTTCCTTGTGGACATAAGTTCTGTGGGAGACATCCCAGAAAGCGTGTTTGGGTTTGGGGTTACCCTATATACTTGCAAAAATTGCTGAATTGCTGCTTCCGTTGTACCATCATCAACCTTTTTTAAAGCCCTTTTGAAAGTATCTAAAAATCTTTCTGCCATTCCATTACTTCTTGGGTGGTAAGGAGCAATTTATTTTATATTAGGACAATAAAAGAAGAGATTTCCAAAAGACAGAAGATGGTGATTGATATTTCATTTAAATTTTTGAAGATTGCATGCGGGAGAGAAACAAGAAATCAGAAGGGAGTTCCACAGGCGAGAAGTGCAAGAAAGAAACTATTAGAATAGAACATACGGTTACATCCAACTAGTTCAGAAGTAAAATGGTAAGACCTAATCACCAAGCTAGTACCCTGCTTAAATTCATGCAGTTAAACCAAAGCTGAAAACTCATCGGAATAATTACCAGAGTGAGGCTACGTATTCACCCATGAATTAATGAATCAGCAATAAGCAAGAAGACAAGGAGATTTCCTTGTAAAGAAGATTTTCCCCCAAAATTTTTCAGTAAGAACTTTTGCCTCTTAGTGAAAACACATGGCCTGAACCTGCTAGATAGTAGCAAGCAAAAGGATAGGAAGTCTCTCTCACTCACCTCTTTGCTATCTCATTCTCTGACAAGTAGTTGGTAACATTTCTCAATGAAGAGCAATAAAAGCAATCAAGATAGATCATACATATGGTACTATTTAACACAGGGCTGCTGCAAGGGTCTCGTATCCCGCCATCTATAATAACTCACCCCACCCCAAATCTATGATAGCCTTTCCACACACACACACACACACACACACACGCGCTCTATTACATCTCAATTTTTGTAAGGTAGTATACACATAAAATACAAATATTATTATAACCTAAGTATGTACAATAATGGATCACATGCACTATAGGTGAACAATTCAACTAGAAAAACTGAAAATAAATACAATGTATTAGAGACATGTCATAATAGATCATTCCATCTATATAATTAGAGACATGTCATAATAGATCATTCCATCTATATAATTAGAGACATGTCATAATAGACCATTCCATCTATATAATTAGGGACATGTCATAGTAGATCATTCCATCTATATAATTAGAGACATGTCATAATAGATCCTTCCATCTTAAATCATCAATATTTTGTGGCAATTTTTAACATCAACCTGAGATTTTTCTTGTTAAAAAGTTCTATAATTTTAACACATTCAACATTATGAATAAAAAATAGTGAATTTTTTTTTATATAGTGTTTTTTCAAGACTCAGCATGATCAAAAAAATTCTCAGGTTTGGACAAAAAAGAAAAGGCCACAGAATGATGCCAAAATCCGCAAAAACTTTTCATCTCTTTTAAAGCTCAACTGTCAATTGATGAGATCTCAACACCAGTCTAGTACTGTGTTTAAATTCTTGAAGTTTAGATACCATAGCAAAGAGCTCATCGAAACAATTACCATGAAAGTATTTACAGAAAAGATACAGAGCGGCAACCTTATCGCAGTTGGTAAGTGACTGAAGATGAGCTGCCAGGTCAGGACCAATAATATTACAAATTCTTCTTTGGATCTTATCAAGTAGCTCTAGGTAAATAGCAGGAGCACTGGATCATATGTGGCAGCAATATTCTAAGCATGGATAAATGGTAGACTTATAGATATGTAAGAGAGATTCTAGAGAGAAAGATTGTTTTGCACAACACAGTGAACCAACTTTCTTGGCAGCTGATTTAACAATAAATTCAATATAGTCAGTCCACTTCATGTTAGCTGAGAATGTTAACCCGAGAAGGCACAATGAGTCACTTTCCTGGAGGTTAGCATCAGCCATGCTGATGAAAGGCAAAGAGGAGTCTCTCAGATGAACAATGGAGAGAAGTTTAGTTTTGGAGGTGTCAAATTAACAAGCCATCTTTTGCCCCACTTAACAGCAGACTGGAGGTCATTTTGTATATCGGCTGCCATTTTGATCTTGTCAGACTGATCAGCTTTACTATCGAGTCAGGAATAAATGGTTGTGTCATCGGCAAAGATGCCAAGTTGAGAGCTGATGTCATTGGGTATGTCATTAATAAAAATTAAAAACAAAGTAAAACCAAGAATGGATCCCTGGGGACACATTTGTTAATACAAAAGTATGTAGACGAATGGCAGTTCAGGATAACTTTCATTTCATGATTTGATAAGAAAGACTGGATCAGTTCAAAAATGTGTCCAGAGACACCATAACTTTTCAGCTTGTGGAGAAGACCTCTATGCCAAACTCTCTCAAAGGCTTTTGAGATGTCCAAAGCTATAGCTTGGGCTTCACCATTTTTATCTAGAACATGATAGACTCTTTCCACAATTAGAATCAGTACATCAACAGTTGACCTGGAGAAATGAAAGCCATATTCCTTGTCTGAGAAAAGGCTTAGCGATGAGAGATGTTGAACCAATTCAGCATTGATTAGGATCTCTAGATTTTTTCCAAAAAGAGGTAGAAGGTAAATAGGTTGATAATTGGAAGGGTTGGACAGTTCACCAGATTTCTTAAAAATTGGAATAACAGATGATGACTTCCAGCAGGCAGGAAAGCAGGAGGCAGTGAGGCATTTATTATATAGTTTAAAGGGAACAGGAGCCAGTCTGGGAGCACACTTCTTAATGACTATTACAGGGATACCATCAGATCCACATTCTTTGTGGGGATCTAGGTTGGAGATGATAACAGAAGCCAAGGGGTTATATGTATATCACTTAACAGAGATTCAGTTCTAATTGAGAAGTTAGTCAAGGGTAGTCCAGATAAGTCACGGGTAGAATTTGACGAGAATTTACAGACAAAGCATTCAGCTTTATCAACAGAAAATGATAACACCTCAAATTGACTGAAGATGGGAGGAATAGAGACCTTGCACTTATTTAATACCCTGTTGCAGAGCCGCCAGTAATCATGAGAGCCAAAGTTGTTGGAAGCTATGCAGTGCCTCATTCTCTCAGCAAACAGGAACTTAGCTCCTTTGAGAACTCGCTTACATTTATTACGAGCAGTAAGGAATAGGTACCTGTTGTGATGACAGCCATCACACTGCTATAGCTGAAAATAGTAGTTCCTGTGGGCTATTGCGGCTGAGCATGCTGGTGTGAACCATGGAGAGGATTGAGGTTTTTCTTGGTATTTCTGAGAAGAGATGAAAGCGTCAATGCCAGCTTTGAGGCAGGAAGAAACCTCAATGGCACAAATTTCAATTGGGAGTTTAAAGAAAATCACTGAGTGAGTCACAGTCAGCATGATGGTAATAGAAAAGGTCTTATGGATAGGGTATTCCTACTTGTCAGGTGTGAGGGAAGTAAACTGAAAGTCCTCTCATCTAGAGAAAAACAACTTGGTTCAAATGAGTTCAGCCGAAGTAGCTCAATTTAAGCAAGTTGTTTTTCTCTAGATGAGAGGACTTTCAGTTTACTTCCCTCACACCTGACAAGTAGGAATACCCTATCCATAAGACCTTTTCTATTACCATCATGCTGACTGTGACTCACTCAGTGATTTTCTTTAAACTCCCAATTGAAATTTGTGCCATTGAGGTTTCTTCCTGCCTCAAAGCTGGCATTGACGCTTTCATTATGCTTAAATTGAGCTACTTCGGCTGAACTCATTTGAACCATCAGGGTAGACAAGTTAACCTGGCAAAGTATTAGAATTTAGAACCAGGAAGATTTAAGTTCAATCCCTATGTGGGGTAACAAATACTGTCCATAGACTAGAACTTAACACCTGGTACAGAGAAGAGGACATCAGTGCAAAGTTGTTGTTAACCATTAGCCCCTCCCACAGCTCAATAGATTTTACAAGTATTTTACATGTTTTTTTATATTTCTGATTTTTTTAATTGTCTCATTTTTTAATATTTTCTAGTTGAATGAAGCCATGAAGCAACCAATGATGGAGAATATCAAAACACATTACGGAGGTGACAATAAACAAGACGTAGCGTCCTATGGATGGAATTTTATTATGGCCACAGTAAGCATCACGTTTGCTTGTTGTTTTCTTTTTTTCATTTCTGTGTTAATCTAAGAGAGGTAGAAAGAGAGAGGCAGGAAAAATCCAGAATTACTACAAACAACAAAAATAAATTAGAATTCAATACAAAATTTAAGTTGAAATTTTCATCAAAGTCCCTCATAAAAATATCTAATACAAGGTCTGACCAAAAAATATCAGGGCTTGTGCAATAAAAAGAAAACTACAACACATATCGATTCAGCATTTAATCTCCTTTAAAGTAGTCACCTTCTGATGCCACACATTTTATCCAGTATTGGTTCCATTGATGGAAAAATTCCTGGAAATCATACTTTGGGATAGCAAGCAGCTGACTCATTGCATCCATTGGATTTCCTTGACATTTTGAAATCTTGTTCCTTTCAAGTGGAATTTGATTTTTAAAAAAGTCACAAAGGGGCTGGATCTGGGGAATATGGTTGTCAGACCTGGGGAATGCTGTATTTGGCCCCAAACTACTTTACAACCCATGGTCACTGATGGAACCTCTGTGATGTGGTAGGACAACCACACTCTACACACTTTCCTTCCAAACACTGCTATAAACAACAGAAGTGAGCAAGAATGTTACAATTTAGTGTGTATGCACAACAGAGTTCAGAGTCAACTTGTGCCAAGTGGCTTCACTCTGTATACTTTAGCTCTGTTACCATAGCAACATTTCCGATACTTTTTGAACAGGTCTCATGCATAAATAAAAAAAGAAATAGACTCTGTCATCTAAATTTGTGAGAGTAAATCTCTTCATTATTGCACACAAAATTCAAGCTGATATCCACATAATCATTGTCGGAAATTCCAAAATAAAGTTTCGCTAAGGTAAAAGCAACCCAAATTGGTCTGCAGTTAAATCTTTGTTGTAACAAAAATTATTTAAATTTATTGAACTTTTGGACCAGAACCGTATCTCATGATACTGATTAACATAATAAAAACTATTTCTTTCCAAGATAATCATCAATAGGCTCGCGGGAAGTAAGATTACTAGAAAATAATTTTATGCTCTTTGTAATAGGTTATTTTGCCTCTACATATATACTGGGAGTTTTATTTTTCAAACAAGCTTAAATGTGCCACCAAAACATGTAATTTTGCAGTCATATTGTAATATTTTAGTAGGAGTCTTTTCTTCTTTTATATGCTGTGTCCCTTCAGGATGTAGGCGATCATGGCTCTGCATTTCCTCCTGTCCCTTGTAGCTCTCAATAAGCTTTGACTTTTTGTTATTTCTCCCAGACCCTGTTCTATTTTATTAAAACAATAAAAAGTGACTTATTAAAAGAACATTCATAAGAAAAAAGACGGGTAACAAAAAATATATATTACTGTAAATTGGTAATACCAAAATATAACAATTAATATCAGCTAAACTAATTTATCGATCCTATTTCAACAGGGCAAAAGTGGAGGACAAAAAAAATATCCGCACAGTGACTAAAAATGTACAACACTAGACTAATGTTATATACAAACAGCAAATATAGCATTAAAAGCTAATTACTTTGAGCCCACCGACCACTCCTGTTTATTTGCGGTCAATATACATATATATATATATATATATATATATATATATATATATATATATATATATATATATATAAAATATATAAATATATATATATATATTAAAAATATATAAATATATATATATTTTAAGACATTTTTATGTTTATACATTCTTTATATAGATATAAATATTTAAGTAAATGCTCTGTTTTATAATAAACAGTATTAATAACATTTACCGGCCTGAATGTCTGAGAAATCTTCATGGAAAATATTTGTCCTCCAACAGGAATCAAACCTGTATCCTATACAGAACTGTCATATAGCCTGACGTGCCTTAAGTGATCGAGCCTTGGAGGATCGTTCAATTAGCAAGGTCGATTTTACTGTTTTTAAAATGCAATCTTCCATGAATCTCTCATGTACATTCATATCTGCTCAAAGCGTATCCAAATGTAAACAAATGACGTCACACATTAGGAAATGGACAAAGTCCGACAATTACTTTAAGACATTTTTATGTTTATACATTCTTTTTATAGATACAAATATTTAAGTAAATGTTCTGTTTATAATAAACAGTATTAACAACATTTACCGACCTTGAATTTGTAGGTCTCATGAATTGGATCTTGATTATGATTCCACTGTAATAAATTATAACCATAGAATATTAGTGTTTGAACCTTTTATATTATATATATATATATATATATATATATATATATATATATATATATATATATATAAACAAACATATATTTAAAGTAGTGATATTGTGTTTAAACATGCTCAATTAAATAATGTAGTAAGGGTAAAAATGGTATGTTAAGTTTTTTGGTGTTTCCTGATATTGTATAAAATCATCTGATGTTGACTGAAAACATCTACAGGAACTTGCCAAAATTGTGTGTAATGTTCTGAATATTTTCAGTCATTAAGAAAGTAAGTATTTTTTTTATTTATCCCACATGGGTAAAAAGGAAAAAGAAGATGAAAATTCACCTAGAGTCTATAAGAATATTTATTTAAAGTAACTTTATCAGTTTCACTGTTCTGTGATTTTCAAAAGTTAAATTGAAATTAAATATCCATCTCAGTCTAACTTTTGATAATCATAGAACAGTGAAATTAGTAAAGTTACTCTAAATAAATATTCTTAAAGACTCCAGTTGCATTTTCATTTTCTTTTTGCTATATCTATATCTATATAGTGGCACAACAGGACCCTATACTGATTTTGGGTTGACAGTCAAATTTTTTAAATTAGCCATATTTTTGAGAAAAGAGTGGTCAATATCAGAGAAAGAGCATTTGTAGTTATTGACAATGTGGACATAAGAATCAACACTGCTTGGTGACTGTCAATTTCATACCTCAAGTAAACCTCAGACTAAGAGGCTTGAGGTATGAAACTGACAGTCACCATGCAGTGCTGATTCCTATGTCCACACACACACACACACACACACACACACACACACACACACACACGATAGATAGATAGATAGATAGATAGATAGATAGATAGATAGATAGATAGATAGAGGGATATTTCTATAGGATCATTAGATTCTGCAGAGTCTTCTGACTTAGTGAGTTTATTTATACTATGTAATCTTAGCACTTATGATGATGTTAATGTTGATAATATAGGGTTATACAGAGATGATGGTCTTATGGTAGTAAGATATTCTACTAAAATTAAGGTTGACAAATTAAGGAAAATGATTCATAGAGAATTAAAAAGCTTAAATCTTAAAGTTAAGATAACTACTAATGTTAAACAAATAAATTTTCTTGATGTTACACTAGATTTTGTTAATGATGTATTCCAGCCTTATATAAAAAAATAATGTTAACTCATATATATTCCCTGTAATTCTAACCACCCTCCATCTGTAATCAAACATATACCTTAATCTATAGAATGTAGGATTAGCAACAACTCATCTGACAAAGATGTTTGATAAATTTAGCAATGTTTATGATACTGCTTTAAAAAATAGTGGCTACAAGTTTGCTGAAATCAAGTATAGAAAATATGATAATATTGATCTAAAGAAAAGGAATAAGAATAGGAAAATCATTTGATACACCCCCCATTTAACCAAGTGGTCAGTACTAAGGCTAGAAGTTCATACATTTAATTGATAAACATTTTCCTAAAAGTAATCCTCTTAGTAAAATATTTAACAGAAACACTAAAACTAAGTTATAGCTGCACCAATAATCTTGAGAAGATTATAAAAATCACAATAATAAAATTTTAAACCAATTTAAAAATCTGGATAATAATGCACATTCCAAGATAAATAGTGTTGATAATATTAACCAATGTAATTGCAAGAATTCTAACAAATGCCCATTACAAAACCAATATTTAACCAATGCTCTTGTTTACTATTTCTACAATAGAGACTCTAACTGTTGAAAAATCTTATATTGGTAGTACTAAGAATTCTTTTAAGACCAGGTGGTATCAACATATCTTATCTTTCAGTAACAGTAATTATAAAAATAGTACATCTCTTTCTAAATATATTTTTTTAAATTTAAATGAAGCTAATAAAACTCCTAAGGTAAAATAGAAAATTTAAAAAAAATCTAGAACATGTAGATCTTTAAATAAACCCTGTTTTCTATGCTTACATGAAAAAATAGAAATTATCAGATTTTCTGATAAAAACTTCTTACTAAACCAATGAAGTGAATTGACTGTAAATTGTAGGCATAGGCTACCTATTACCTTACAATATGCTTAAACTTTGAATTTGATAATACTTTTTCTTATAGTAATAATCAGTAGATGAACTGCGGTGCAACTTATATGGCATTACTATTCTTTGTAAGATTCATTTTGATTTTATATAGCTCTGTATTGATGTTTTGTTAGTATTATTAACATCTTATATTTAAATTAAATATGACAAAGGGGAAAAAGTTTTTGTTTGATGTGCTTTGTCCATTAAAACTTCATCAGGCCAAGTTTATGTTTACGTTGATGTGACTATACATGCACACAAACAAGAGATACTAGGAATTTAAAATTTAAAAATAATTTTTTTAATATGTTTTTTGGGTATATAATCTAGCTGATTTCATTTAGATTCTTTTGTTTGTGTTTCCATCACTTTTGTTATTACATATCCCATATTATGACAGTAGAGAATCTGCCAAGTATGGTGAAACATTGTAAGAAACTGGATGCAAATTATATATATATATATATATATATATATATATATATATATATATACACACACAGGGTGCCCAGTGAAAAAGGGATAATTTCAGAAAGAAATTTATTTAGCTATGACTCAAGCACAAACTGAACAATTATCATAGATGTTCGAAACATTTACCTGAATGTCCAACACAAAGTTGTAAGCATGGAAACCAGAAGATCATAGCTTTATTTAAGGTCATGAATATTCAAAAGATTTATTCAAGGTTATTCAAGGTCAATTATTCCTGAAATATAATAGTGATAATAAATTTGCCATTTTTTACTGGGCGTTTTCTTTACAGGGATGGCCAAAAGTCATTTTACCCATTTTCAATAATAATAAACAGATAATTATAAATGATTTAAAAACAGATGGCTGGTAAAAAAGAAGTAGGCGCCTGAAGAATGTGAATGCCGATGGAAACAGATGGACGGTAAAAAAACAAGTGGGCGCTGGAAGCATGTGAATGCTGATGAAAACAAAGATGGAAACAGATGGACGGTAAAAAAGAAGTGGGCGCCCGAAGTATGTGAATGCCGATGGAAACAGATGGACGGTAAAAAAACAAGTGGGCGCTGGAAGCATGTGAATGCTGATGAAAACAAAGATGGAAACAGATGGACGGTAAAAAAGAAGTGGGCGCCCGAAGTATGTGAATGCCGATGGAAACAGATGGACGGTAAAAAAACAAGTGGGCGCTGGAAGCATGTGAATGCTGATGAAAACAAAGATGGAAACAGATGGACGGTAAAAAAGAAGTGGGCGCCCGAAGTATGTGAATGCCGATGGAAACAGATGGACGGTAAAAAAACAAGTGGGCGCTGGAAGCATGTGAATGCTGATGAAAACAAAGATGGAAACAGATGGACGGTAAAAAAGAAGTGGGCGCCCGAAGTATGTGAATGCCGATGGAAACAGATGGACGGTAAAAAAACAAGTGGGCGCTGGAAGCATGTGAATGCTGATGAAAACAAAGATGGAAACAGATGGACGGTAAAAAAGAAGTGGGCGCCCGAAGTATGTGAATGCCGATGGAAACAGATGGACGGTAAAAAAACAAGTGGGCGCTGGAAGCATGTGAATGCTGATGAAAACAAAGATGGAAAAAAATGGACGGTAAAAAAGAAGTGGGCGCTGGAAGCATGGGAATGCTGATGAAAACAAAGATGGAAACAGAAGGACGGTAAAAAAGAAGTGGGCACTCGAAGTATGTGAATACTGACAAAAATAAAGAAAATGTAACTGTTATATTGAAATTATAATTGTACGATTATTAAATAAAAGTTATGTTCATTATTGGAAATGGGTAAAGAAGCGACTTTTGGCTATCCCTGTATGTAAAGAGAGACAGAGAGTCACATGGCTGAGGGGTTAGAATGTTTGCTTTCCAACATGAGACGAGGCTCTGAATCTCACCATAGTTGATTCATCCAGAAGCTGACTGCCAGACGTTATTTATAAGCATATGGCACTGAAATATTGAGAAAATAATAATAAAGATGAGGATAATAGTCCAAGCGTAAATAATATAAATATAACAAATATTTTTCAAATTTCTCAAACTTTTTGTTCTAGATCTGTGTTGTTGCAAAGAATCATTAATGGATCCATAAGTAGTAAGATAACATATTATGTATGTTACTTTAATTTTGTTTTTCTTTTTATTTCAGTTCCAGTGTTGTGGTGTTGACAATTACACAGATTTGCATCGTGCGACACAGTGGGACCGGCGAACAATTATCCATGGTTACCAATACCTAAAAGAGATTCCAATGTCTTGCTGTTTACATGATGTTAATTTGATGTTAAACAAAAAACTAACCAACATCAAAGACCGAAATTGCACAATTCATCCAACACCTCACAATTCATATATCAACAAGGTAAATATATTCACTTCCCAACATATTGATGCATATAAAAAATATTTTCATTTTTTTCTTTTATGTTTTTTAATGTTTTATGTTTTTTAATTTTTTATTTGTTTTTATGTTTTATGTTTTTGGGGACGAGTAGAATGTATTAAGCTTCTTTATCTATAGCGATGTAAATTATCAGAAGGATTTTGGTTGTTAGGCTGGTGTGTTCTTGACATTCATCCTCAACAATAAAAATGGGTAAAAATATGAAACACAACAAGGCAATAATTCAATTCAAATAATACACACATTTATATACAATTAAACAATATTTACAATGATGTTTTTATGTTGTCGAAAAGTTGGTGTGTTTAATGTTGTTTGTATTAAAATATCCGGATTGTTCTAATGTTCAATATATTCGTGTAATATTACAAGTATTGTTAGATTGAGTTTTCGGTAACGTAATTGTTCATTTAAGGTTCAACATGAATGTGTATGCAATTATTTACGTACTGTTCTTTTGGTTAGGTCAACTGAAGTTGCGTACCCTTAACTGTAGTTAAGGCTTTAGTTCGATCGTAGTTCTTTTACTTATTTAGTAGTGAATATTTTCTTGTTCACTTTACGTAAGCAAAGTTTGTTTAAAGTTCGGAAATATTTGTTGGTCACAGAGGATTATTCGAGCCAGATGTCGATGAGTCAGTGGTGTTCTTTTCACGCGGGAAAGTTATTGTTTCGAGTAGCGTAGCTTAGTCTGGCATCTCTCTGAGTTCGATCCGCTGACTGAGTTGGTCAGTCAAAAATCTTCCTTTTATAAGTTGGAAAGTTCTTTAGCGTCTGACTGCGTTAGTCAAAGACGGGAGTTCCTTGAGCGTTACATTTTGGCAATGTGTTGTCGTTGTCGTCATGGTTTGCTCGGGACTGCTCGGCGTGACACGTGTTCTTCGGTTTTTATACCATCTCGTAGGCTCCGGGAGGGGGGGGCGCAATTTACTTATTTTCACGTGAGCTTTCAAATTTTCGAGCTGTAAGCCAATAGAATTCTCTAATTGGAAATATGAAGTTTTCATTAGATAAGCTTAATTTTACGTGGGTGTAAAGAATAGATTGTTCCCACAGTAGGGGTGTTAAAATAGCATGGACGATTCCACAATGTGTTTTCTGTTCTATATCCAATGTTTTTATGTTCTGTGTTTTATGTTCTTGTAATGTTTTATGTTTTTATGTTCTATATTCAGTGTTTTATGTTCTGTGTTTAATGCTTATTTTAGGTCTGATGAGTTTTGTTTTATATTTGTATTATATTTGTATTATTTATGTTTTAATGGTGTTTATGTTTTATATTTTTTGTTTTATGTTTTTATGTTCCATGTTTATATATTTTTCATGCTTCTTATGGGTTTTATGTTTTATGTTTATATTTTTTGTTTTATATTTTATGTTTTTTCTATATTTTAATATTCAACCTGACACCATGACGATATTGAAAAGCAAAGCAAAATTAAATCTTTTAACCGTTTGCAGTTATTTCTCCTAACATTATTATCACTAATATCAAATTAATTTTTCTTACAGCCCTGCTGGCCCTCCATACAGCATGCAATTTCTGATCAGAGTGCTCTCATGATGAGTGTTGGGGTCTGTGTCTTTGGCTTTCAGGTAAGACAATATTCTTCACTCTCTCTCTCTCTCTCTCTCACACACACACACACACACACACATATATATATATATATATATACACACAAATTATATAATACTCTATGCTCATGAGTGCTGAAAAGTTCTTGTCTTGACTCACTCACAAAATCAAACCATGTAACAAAAACTCAATTTTGTTTTTTGGAAAGGCTTCTTCATCAAGTTGAACTTCCAGCATCCTTTATATATACATATATATAGATATAGATATAAGTAAAAAAAATATAGATTAAATCCAACAGTAATTAAATAAGAATCGAGTGGAAAAAATCTTTATAGATTAAACTTTATCTGCTATTTATTTAGTTTTAAATTCTAAGTTGTTTTGCTTTCTTTTAACATTTCTGTTTCTGATATATATATATATATATATATATATATATATATATATATATATATATATATATATATATATGTTACAAATTTGGGTATATAATCCTGACAGTTATAAATTAATGACAATTGGAAAAACTTTCATGAAAACATGTTTCTTAAAAAACATCCACCTATGCACTTCACCTATTTGGTTTTATCAGATCAAAGACGAAAAAATGTGTGTTTATGTATTTGTGTGCATTTCAAATAAAAATCTCATATCATTTTCTCCAAGTTGGCAGAAAAAGAAAGAAAATAAGTAACTCTTTAAAAAATCGTATAACATTTTGTTCTCCACCTTAAGTGTTGAAATAGGCGAAATGCATAGTCGAATGTTTCTTCAAAATACACTTTCATGAAGGTTTTTC
This sequence comes from Acanthosepion esculentum, assembly GCA_964036315.1. NCBI lineage: Eukaryota > Metazoa > Mollusca > Cephalopoda > Sepiida > Sepiidae > Acanthosepion > Acanthosepion esculentum. The sequence goes on from OZ038491.1 coordinate 19,245,746, forward strand.
TAAATCTCTTTTTAATTCATATATATATATATATATATATATATATATATATATATATATATATATATATATATATATTAAGACATTTTTATGTTTATACATTCTTTTTATAGATACAAATATTTAAGTATCTATAAAAAGAATGTATAAACATAAAAATGTCTAAAAATAATTGTCGGACTTTGTCCATTTCATAATATATATATATATATATATATATATATATATATATATATATATGATTAATACAAATATAAACTTTGTCAACTGATTTGTGTTGCCTTCAGCATCCCAACATTTGTAGACAGACCCTCCAACAATCACTCCATCTACAGGAGATATACATTGCCTTGAAGACAACTGACACAGCACTACAGTTAAAGGCTAAGCTTTTTATTATATTTTCCTTGCATTCATACAAGTGATTTCTTTTTAGGATATACAGTGCTGTGCAAAAGTAAGTTAGCTTATGTAAGAACCGTCTAAATGATCTGTCGGTCTAAGTGCTTCCGGCAAATCTATTAGTCATTATCAAGGATGTTTTTTGTCTGTCTGAATATGCACATTTTTTCTTTATAGCAATAGGAATGTTTTAATTTCTAATCACAATCATCACTTCATGGCTGTGTCCATAACTGATATTGTTGAGAGTTGATTTCTTCTTTTTTATTGTTAATGCTTCCATTATTTTTAACTGTTTTTTTTTGCATTCAGATGAGTTCATTAAATTTGTGTTCTCTACAGTTATGTTGTGAGCTCGAGTTTCCATCTATATCTGGGAAAGATGTATACCAAAAGGGAAATGGCACCATGAACTTACAAACTGTAGCATTTGTTGGAGGAAACAGATTTAGCCCCAGCCCAGGCCTCTTGGCCCAGGCCCCTTGGCCCAGTCCCCTTGGCCCAGGCTAAAAAAGCAACCACTTGCTTAGGCTAATAATGTAAACAAATGAATAACCACTCTCATCACTCTATCGTCATTAAATGGCTGCCATGTGACCAATCTCCATCAAAGGGAGATAATTGCCTTTTGTATCCCTACAATGGTATGTGTTGGGTATAAATATTGGTTGCCTACACATCTGGTTTAACATTAGCTTACCAGATACAGGGGTTCGACAAAATAATTGGAACAGGTGCAAATTCTACTACTATATTTCAAAGACCTATTATATTAAGAACTTTAACTAAAACTTCGTAATTGCAGGTTATATCTATTGTAAATACGTATTTATCTAATTTACTGTCTTTGTCTTATTTATTTTTAGAATTTAGTAAAATTTAAGCTAAATGCGTGACCTCTCTGAGTTCGAAAAAGGGAAAATTGTTGGAGCTCACATGACAGGAGCCTTGATCACTAAGGTTGCTGAACTGTTTGGTTTTTCAAGAGCTACCATATCATGAACTATGACGCAATTTGAGAAACAGGGCAAAACTTCTAACAACCGTAGCAATTCGGGCCGAACTTGCAAACTTACTGACAAGGACCAACGTGCATTGAAATGCAATGTGACAAAAAATCATCAGATTACTGTGGCCAAAGTGTTTACTGAGTTGAATAATCATCTGAATAGTCCAGTTTCTACTAAAACTGTTCATCGTGAGCTCCATAAGGCTACATATAATGGAAGAGCTGCCGTAAGGAAACCTCTTCTCTCCACTCGCAACATTCAGAAGTGGTTAAAGTGGTGTAGAGATCACAATGCCTGATCTGCAGACCAACGGAAGCAAGTCATATTCTCAGACGAGTCCAGTTTTTCTCTTTTCCCAACTTCAGGGCGAGTTTATGTGTGGAGGCAGCCCAAGGAAGCTTACAATCCTGACTGCCTTCTTCCAACAGTGAAGCATGGAGGTGGATCAGTGATAGTTTGGGCTGCCATATCATGGAAATGTCTTAGTCCAATAGTTGCCCTGCATGGTAGAATCAACAGCAAAGATTACCTGGACATTTTGGGAGGTCATGTTCAACCAGTGGTCCAGACTTTATTCCCTAATGGTTACTGTATCTTCCAAGATGATAATGCTCTGATACATACCACTCGAATGGTTAAGAATTGGTATGAAGAGCATGAAAGTGACCTAGAACACATGGTGTGGCCTCCCCAATCTCCAGATATCAATATTATTGAACATTTGTGGTTCATTTTGGAGCGACAATTTAGGAGCCGCTATCCTTCACAGTCGTGTCTTAAAGAGCTGGAGCAGGTGTTAATGGAAGAATAGCTGAAAATTCCTTTGTATGAAGTCAGGAAGCTGTATGATTCCATTCCTACTTGTATTAAAGCTGTATGTGAGGCTAAAGGAGGACCAACTCCATATTAAATAAATTTTCATTGAATTTAACAAGTGTTTCAATTATTTTGTCCAACCCCTGTAACTCAAATTTATATATAAGAGATATTTTTGTAGTCTTAAAAAAACAGTGTAAATTATATATTATCAAATATGGTACTTTACACAATACTCATGGAGTTTTTATTATTATTTAACATGTTTAGTGTTCTTTTTCTCCTTACCAAATAAAAACTAACTTTCTGTCTTAACCTCTCTTTGAGGACATTTTCAGAATAACATATATCTTACAAATTAACCACTTTAAATTTGAAGAAAAATATTTTCTTACCTGTTTCATGTTCCGTTCTAAAATAAAAAATAATGAATACTATCAAATTTTTAAAAAATGAACAATGTCTCTTAAACAATTTTGATATATGGAGGATAAAGTGAATTGTAAAAAACAATTTTTTAATATTTCATTGATGTGCAGATGTTATAATATTTAACAGCATGAAAAATGGAATCGGTATGCCAGGTTCAAATTCCAACTGTGCCACTCAATAAACATCTTGTCCAAGAACAATAATTGTTTGCATTTATCTTGGCACCATCATCAACTTGAATGTTAAAAATATCTCTACATCAAATTGACCACAGTCAGACATCAATGACTCATCTTTTTCATACACTATGGTCTTCCATTGCAGTTTGGCCCCTTTAATTAGTAGCAATCTTCAATCTGTTGGTTAATGACAATACATGCTGGTCTCCCACAAAATTGTTTCCCTTGCATTGGTACCCAGAGTAAAACTATGATACCTAGACTTTATGAATGTAAGCACAGTACTAGATTGGCAGTTAGGTCTCATCATTTTGCAGTTGAAATGGCTAGATGTAACCATAAGTTCTATGCAAACCATGCTTAATTTGCAGTATAAGCACCAAAAGCCCACAGTAATAAAAATGTTTCATTATGGAGTGAAATTGCCTGATTATTTTGAAAATGACATTAAAAGTTTGCGCTTTGTTACCGCTTAGGAGTTATGAACAATGTAAGTTCAATTTTTGCGTTGCGTTGACAGAATGGCTGCCATGACTGGCTTTGTTTGCCTACATTTGCTTTTTGCACAGTCATGCTTCACTTGTCTTGATTAAAATGTTAAAATGAATGCACAATTCCAAATATAGCAGTAAAAATGAAAAAACGAAAAATAAAATCAAATTTACGTGCCTGAAAGGGTAAAAAAATTTGAAGTTTTCCTTTTTTTTTCAACAATGTTTTTTTTTTTAAATTGTGTTGTGAAAGTTTTCTTAAAATCTGACAGAAATTATGTGCCTGACAAAAGGTAAAAAAAAATGAGTCTTCCTTTTTTCAACAATGTTTTCTTTTTTTTGGGGGGGGGGGGGTCACCCATGAAATTAGATTTGTTTAGAAAAGTTTTCAATTGTTTCTATAACCAATTTAATAAAAAAAAAGAATTTATACCAATTAAATAAAAACTATTCATTTAAAGCTTCATTTTAAAAAAAACTTTTGCAAAAACTGCACAGTAATCAAGATGTGTAAGAAGATACAAAAGGCATTAACGGGCCATTAAGTAAATAAGCTTCCACACATTACTACTCAAGGCAAACGTATGTAAACAATGCCAGTAAAGGTGGTTGGACGACATGAAATAGATCGAACTTACAGTGTCGATAAATCCTAAATGGTAATCGAGCACAAACTTTTATTGTCATTTTTTAAATAATCAGGCAATTTCACACCATAATGGAACATTTTCATTACCGTCGGCTTTTGGTGTTTATACTGTAAATTAACCCAAAAGGTTTCTTCTATCACATTTCTCCTTTATGGAACTCTCTTGTGGTTTTTTTGCTTTCCAGTCAAGACAGATTGGTTATCAGGCCATGTTCTTTTCCATTTTCAACTGATGATTCTAATCATACTGATGGAGATCTTCAGCTCTTGGAAGATTTTTTGACACTAATCAAGTCACTGGTCCACTCATAAAAAATAGAGGAAAGTTTATTTGGAAATAATTTTTGTAGATTGGTGTTCCTTAGATCTTTCTTCAGGTGAGACATTTCTCAGAATCGAAAATTCATTTTTTTTTATCATTTCAGAAGTAGGCATCCTGTTCATAATAACAATAAAGCATAAAATCAAACTCTGTTTATAAGGATATAAATGTTTTAGGTTTTCAGCTGAGACATTTGGGTTTCTCTATAAAAATATTCAACCTTCCTCATGTGAAAATCTTTCCCCTTTGTCATTAATTTTCCTAATATTTGTATGTATTCTATATTAATATAGTTTTTGATATGTCTGCTTTTAAAGCAATAATAAAATTTTGACCTCCCCATAAATTATTTCTTGATACTTTTTTATCGCAATTATTTAGGACTGAAATTTCATTTATTTACTGTAAAATGTTAAATTGAAAAATTTAAGAAAAAAATAAACAATGACAAAAATCACATGAAGACGGTCGGAGCATACAATGTCCAAAATATTGTAAATGTGACACTGAACATAAAAACAATTGACCGAATAATGTAAATAGTGTAAATAGTTACAATAACTCATCTCAGAAATATAGAGAGATGGCAAAAATGTTGTTAATCTGTTACCATTCCTTGCTCTTCAGAGCTCAATTGGGGACAAAAAACATTTGTTCACAATTAATAAAATTAAGGAGACAAATTGCCAGAGATTACAAGTCATAAACAGGTAACATTGAAACCCAGCAGCACTAACTCTGACAGCTTACAGAGAGGAAGGTGCATTTTTTAAAGCAATAATTATAAGTAAATAAAAAAATGGGGAAGGGATTTCCTTCATTTTCTTTATCTGGAATAAATGATCCCTTTTTTAAAGTCATACTATAATTCATTTCTCAAACTGTTTTTAAAATCACTGATAACAACTTAGAAATATATTTGCTAAACAACCATACTCTATACGATGCTTGACTGTAGGCATTTCAGATTGCATTCCCACCTAAGTTTTCATTCTTGCAAAGATCATTAATCAACTCTAAACAAACAAAATAATTCAGCTTATAAAGCTCTTGACACTTCAAGGTCAATAAAAGCTGTAGTTTACTGTCCGTTTAGGTGGGGTTAGTTCAAATTTATTTACCTACCAATACACAATTTCTCTTTTTGTTTTAATCCAAAATAGAGCCTTTAATCTCTTGCTTTAATCTTATTGATTTTAATGAAGACAAACACACTTTTCAAGCATTACATTAGTTATGAGATCAAGGCATAGAAATCCATTATGCTCAAATTTGATTGGTCAAAAGATTTTCCCCTGTTACTCACCTTTGACTTTCAAAATGCTGTCAGTTATGTTTTAGTTGTTGATTGCTAGACAAATGGGCTGGAGCAAGCAGATATGTTCAGAAATGATTAACCACGGTGAAGGAAGATGAGAAATCACACTGATTTGTCTTCAAGTAAAAACAGATCCAATGATGATATTTAGAGTTCTTTAGAATCTTTTAATATTATAGAATAGATTTTTTTTCAAAGCAGGAATTACTTCTTTTGTTTTCAATTAGAAATCACCTGATCATGATAAGAAAATATGCTAAAATATTAAGAAAAAAATTTAATTAATACACTGATACTGGGAGAGAAAAATTGGCAAAGATTTATCTCAAGTTTTAAGAGAATAAAACAGATAAAAAATAGAATGTACTTTTATATATTAAATATCCATAGATTACTCCCTCTATGGTGAATTCAGGATGAATGTAAGTGTGTGTGTGTCTATGTGTATGTATGTGTATTTCTAAAATTTATAATAGTATAACAATAGAATATAAGTGCGCATGTTTATGTGAGTGTGTGTGCGTGAATATGTTTGTGTGTGTGTGTTTTCTAAAATTTACACTACTTTGACAATAGAATGTATTTCTGTTTATGTGAGTGTGTGTATGAGTGTATGTGTGAAAGGGTGTGTGTGTGAGAGAATGTATGTGTGTGAGTATGTGTCAGTGTGCATATGTGAATGTGTGTATATTTCTAAAACTTATACTACTATGACAATAGAATGTGAGTGTGTGCGTGTATGAGTGCATATGTGTGATTGTGTGTTTTTCTGAAAAGTACACTACTATGACAATAGAATGTAAATGTGTCTGTGTGTGTCTACAAACCTTACCTTCATATGGCACTAGACTGTGTGTGTGTTTCTAAAACTTACATTAATATGACAATAAAATGTAAGTGTATGTGTTTGTGCCTACAAAGCTTACCTTCATGGCACTACACTGTAAGTGTGCATGTGTGTATTGCATGTGTGTCTGTCTGTGTGTGTGTGTGTGTTTACAAAGCTTACCAAGTGTATGTGTGTGCATATTTCAAAAACTTACATTAGTATGACAACAGAATGTATGTATGTGTTTACAAAGCTTACATTCATATGGCACTAGACTGTAAGCACATGTACATGCATGTTTACAAAGCTTACATCATTATGACAATAAAATGTAAGTGTGTATGTGTGTATGTTTATTTACAAAGTTTCCATTAGTATGACAATAGAATGTATACGTGTGTGTGTGTGTGTGTATGTGTGCGTGTGCACTGAGTAATAGAATCATTAAATAAAAATGCCCACAAGAGAAAAGTCATAATGCAAAAGCACAATGTGAAAGCAGTAGCATAATTCTTAAGTTTTAATCAAAAGGAAATTTGAGATCAGTATTCTTCCTAAACATTGTATTACAAGAGATTCATGGCCTCATGGATTAAAATGAATTAAACATATTTCATTCCCTTGCAGCTCTGGGTTCAATCCCAGGATCAGGTGGTGCTGAAAATCATATATTCTGGTTCAGTGGAAAAAAATAGACAAGTGAAACAAAGGCAAATAGACTCAAGAATTTACTGATGTGAGTTATCTCGCTTATGGATTAACTGACATGAGTTATCTCCCTTATGTATTGACATGAGTTATCTGCCGTAAGCATGAAAAGCAGAATAAGAACAGTCTATACCTGGCAATTAAATAAAGGGTTCCATTCAAAATTTCAGAGGATACAATGGCCAAAATATTATGAGCAGAGCAACCAAGATAAGCATAATGGTTCAAATAGAAATACATATAATAATTCCTCGCCTCAAAGATTCTGACATAAATTATTTCATTTTTCATCTATTTTACGTCCTTAATTTCTAAACTTCAAAATACAATAAAGAATGCATTTAACTCACATTGAAATTTCATTAAATCTCTTTGTAATCCAAATCCATTCCAAATTCAGATCCTTCTCACTCCTGTTGGAGGACCCCTCCACTAGTTGACCACCACTTCCTGTCTCTGGCCATACTGGATCATGTGGGGCTGGGGTATTGGGCCAGATCATTCTCTAGTTTTTTTTTCCAATGCCTTGGTGTTCACTCTGTAGCTCTAATAGTTCAACTGTTGACTCTGAGATGAAAAACATGGCTCATCTACATTTGCCCTTTTTGATTGTCTTGATAATGTCCTTCACTCCATTCTGCTGTTAAATCCAGATGTTGATCTTCCTGCCATGTAAGATTTGCTCCATTTTAAATGGAAATTTGCTCCATTTCTTTTGAAATTTAAATTTAATTTCACTAAATTAAAAATCCCCAGTTTAATTACCATTACATATTTTCATGCTGTTTTTTTTTTACATTTCCATTAAATAAATTAAAATTTTGGTGAAAACAAAAAACAACAATTTTCTATCAAATATTTTTCAAATATATTGTCTTTAATTTTGAGAAGATTCCAAATATTCCATTCCATATATTGATCAAATAACTAAAGAAATTCTTTGTATACATGATGCTGGTAGCAAAGTTTGGCTGATCCATTTTTTGGCTTTGGTTAAATGTAAAAAGAAAAGTGAAAAGAAATACTTATTTCTCCAGAAAACAGTGTCAGAAAATGGTCACTAATATTCCAATCAGATCAGCAAGTAACAAAGATGAAACCATTACCATCACCAGTGTATGCCAATAATTCCAATGGAAGAGTTGTTCATCAATTCCTTTGCTGAGCAAAGAAAGCCATATTCCTAAAATCAATATAAACCTGACTTATACATCTAGTCAAAACAAAAAAAAGCTGATATAAGCTGTTACTTTCAGTTTTCTCACTCTTCAGCAGTTTTCTCTCTTCAGTTATCTAGACCACATCCCAGAGGTGCTGTGCGCATTTCTCTCTCTACATCTGATCTTCTATGCTAGATTTTTTCCCCTCCTTTTTTGCTTTCGCTTTCTTTCCCAATTTAAAAAAAAATTTTTTTTTCCTTTTATGGAATCTATGTTGGATGAAGGATGGTTCAGCTAAAACATTGCGATGACAACATCAAAGAGTTCAGATGCATTTGGGCAAAATTTGAAACCCTTTTGATTTCTTAATTGTTTAAATAAAATTTTTAAAAAACAGTTTAATAGTGAAATAAAACAATGCACTTACTACATTTCAAGTAAATATTTACCTTTCAATATTCTTGTCTTGTCACTAGAAATGAACCAATTATACAGTTTACATTATTTCTATTTTTTTAAAATATGAGAGTGAATTGTTCTTATGTGAAGCTAAAAGCAAATGAGGATGTATAATAAACACAGCAACCTGAAATCATTTCTTTTTCAAATATTATTATAAAGTAAGCACTCCAGACCATATAAATGAATTTTTTATCATAAAATTTTCTAAAAGTTAATGCAGGGGTACAATTTACCATGCACATTCATTGTAAATTGATCCCACTATATCAGCAAAAACTAAATGTGTTACCACATAATTTCTTAAAATTTCAGAACAAATTATATGCTGAAAAGCACATCAGATTACAATTTTCAAATTTTTTTTAACTTTTAAGAGATTACGTGGTATGAGTTTTTATATTGGTTTAGGTAATGGGGGATCAATTTAAAATCAATTTACATAGCAAACTGAACCCACATTAACTTTTATAATATTTAATAAATTTCTTTTCCTTTTTTGGAGAGCTTAATCTATATTAATATGAGAAAAAAATCTGAAATTATTATTTCTGGTCACTTTGTCTATTATAGTCAGTTTTATCTTTTGTTAATAATCTCTACAGATATTAATCGCCTAAGATGAGGATTATAAAATTATCAAATTAATGTTTGTTTCTCGAGATACAAACAATGGTAGAAAATCTTCATGGAATCTTTCTGTTTTTTAAAGATCCTTCTCCTTGCCGTGTCACTCCTTGAATGGAATGCAGGCACATTTACGAAAAACAAAGATAAGGAAACAACTAAGAATCGAAGACACTCATGGAATTCTTTGAAAAATATTGGTAGGTTCCTCAAAAGATGCCATCACCGTCTTTTGTTCCTAAAAGATAATATCAAAATTTGGCTGTTTTATTTTTCTTGTACTGCATTAAAAGTAATAACATGTCCGAACTCATATTGTCACCTAAATAAGGAGAAAATCTTAACTTCAAGGTTTCATAATAAAAGCACAAAATCTGAAAATACATTCAGACTAATATCCTCATCTCTAGTACTTTTTGTCCCAAACTTTAGGCAGGTGATGTACTTTATATATTGTATAAACGTACATGCATATAAGGAAATTCACAATAACTTTCATACATTTTTTGGCTGATAATAAGCTTTTATTTTAATGAACAGAAATATTAGAAGAGTCATTTCATGGTGATGGATAGGTGATGTTCATCATCAATTTACAAATCATTGAAGACTACTTGGATATAAAATTTTGCTGTATAATTCATGAACATTACACAAACATATATATATATATATATATATATATATATATATATATATATATATATATTATAAATTAATTGATTTAAAATATGTTTTTTTCACCATTTTTGAAACATGGTTATCACTGTGTAGCGAAAAAAACATATTTTAAATCAATTAATTTATAATATTAATGCTCTGGAAATTTACATTGAGCACTATTGTGTAAAAATAAAAATATCTATAAGAACACTGGATTTTATATCTTACTGTTCTTTCTTTTTATTCATATATATATATATATATATATATATATATATATATATATATATATATATATATATATATATATATATATGGATTTTCTTATTTATTAACCCAACAGATCTTATCACTTAAATAAAAAAAAAATCCATTACATCTTTAGAAATTGCTTTGTTTATGTTAGGATACAAAACTAAGCAGATATGAATATTTCAAGAATCTTTGAAGAAAGTTATACTTAAAGGCACTATTTGGCTTTGCTTGATTGGCTAGTCCCTTCATGGCCAAGTTGATCTAAAGCCTGTTAGATCTAATGATGGTTAATGTTGGGTGGGGGTGGGGTGTAACAAACCTGCTAAGTGGGATGCAGGTTAGTATCCTGCTGGAGTGCACATCTTTTCTTTAATAAGATTTTTTGAATATTCAGGTAAGTAGACAAAAATAAATAAATATACTGTTTAATAAATAAGCAGAGTGTCTACTCAAATATGGATACCCACTAAAAATTCCTTTAAGTGATAAAATATATATGTTCTCAGTATATATTGACAGCTTTCAAAATCTCTTTAGGACTGTGTTGCAGCTGGTTAGTCACCCTCTCAATGATTCCTTAAAAATAGTTCAGTGTGTTCACATCAGGAGATTTTTTTATGTATACTAATGTTCACTCAATGCAAGGCTCAAGAGCCACTCAAGGTCGAGGGTTATTGAATGAGATATGTGCCATGAACATAAAAAGAGGAAATTAAGATTATGAGAACATGGAGGATAGATAGCAATTGACCCTACAATTGAAGAGGTTAAGATCATAGTGTTCAGGGAAGCATCAATGTGGGAGTCAGTTCCACATCTTAGGAAGAAGCTGACTGAGTGAAACATCCTTTTTTACCAATGAAATACATGGGGAATGAGAGTGATTCAACCCTTTGGATGTAACAAAGCAGATATTTGCTGTAAAAACAAACAAATCTCTCGACACCTCATAACATAGTTACCTCCCCTGAAGTGATATATTAGGTAGATGGATGTTTTTTTTAAAATTGTTAAATATATTATTTTCAAGATTAGACATAAAGAAAATGCTAAAAGTCAGACTCAGAACTGAACCCATAGAGACGCCATACTGTTGTATATGTATTTATATATATATATTTTATATATATATATATATATATATATATATATATATATATATATAAATAAAAAGGAAAGAACAGAGAGATATAAAATCCGGTGTTCTTATAGATATTTTTATTTTTACACAATAGTGCTCAATGTAAATTTAAATTTACAGAGCATTAATATTATAAATTTATAAATTAATAGATTTAAAATATGGTTTTTATCGCTACACAGTGATAACCATGTTTCAGAAATGGAAGCTAAAGCCCCTGAATTTAATTTTGTTATTAAACCAAAGACATTAGTTCCATTTCCTCATCAAGCGAATTTTGGAGTAACTTACTTTTTAAAATTTACGGTTGTTAACGGCACAGGAAAGATTCATAATTTGAGGGTTTCCAGGGTTACCGATAAATCCATTCATCTAGACAAGGGGTGGTAGAGGGTTCAATTTTTAATTTTTGTTGTATCAGTTAATAGTTACATTTGAAAGCGGGGTTATCCGTCATTGTCATAAAGTTTAGATAAAAAAAAAAAAAATAATAATAATCTGGAAATATACATATTTACTTATAATACTCGATAAGAATAAATAATTTTAAATACTGTAAGTAATTCTAATACATTTACTTGGTTTTAAAAAGAAGTATAGTATATTAAATATTAAAAATAATTTTTTAGAAAGGTGGATAAAACATATTCTAGCCGAAACAGTCCCTCAAAATCTTTAAATATACAAATAGAAAAAATACCATAAGAATTTTTGCCGTTAGAAAAAAACCCAGATGACATGAATTTAGCGGATGTCAGAATTTGTTAAAAGATACATCCCTACCCATCCCTAAACATAACCCCGCTTTCAAATGTAACTATTAACTGATACAATGAAAATTAAAAAATTGAACCCTCTACCACCCCTTGTCTAGATGAATGGATTTATCGGTAACCTTGGAAACCCTCAATTATGAATCTTTGCAGTGCCGTTAACAACCGTAAATTTTAAAAAGTAAGTTACTCCAAAATTCGCTTGATGAGGAAATGGAACTAATGTCTTTGGTTTAATAACAAAATTAAATTCAGGGGCTTTAGCTTCCATTTCTGAAACATGGTTATCACTGTGTAGCGGTAAAACCATATTTTAAATCTATTAATTTATAATATATATATATATATATATATATATATGCACATATGCATAGTTAAAAATAAAAATTCACCTCTCAGAACAAAATTAAACAGGACAAATATTATTTACGAATTTAAATGTCCATTAAGGAATTGTATTCCTGATCAATCAAAATTCGTAAATAATTATATAGGCCATTCTACAACATGTTTGACACAAAGACTCACACTACAGTTTTCTGACCATTAGATCTCATTTAAATACTCATGGTAACATACTGGACCCTATTCCTGTTGACAACACAAATATAATTGCATCATCTACATGCAAAAAAAGGCTAAAAATAATGCAAGCCTTATTAATAAAAACAAAAACACCATCACTCAATAATATCAACTATGAACATGGACACAATATCTTGACTGTGTTTTGAAAATGAAAACCTTATATAAATACATGCATACAACTATTGTTAGCAGTTAATATATTTCAACCGTGAAAATGGCTAAATGTATAGCCAAAAGCTCTCGGATAAAAAGAACAATTGGACAGTTTTTATATAATTTATCATCTGAAAAGAAAAAAATGATTAGATCACATGAGAAATTGTATGAAAAACTAAATCAAAGGACCTTGTCTGTCATATTCAATGAAATGTGCATGAAAGAAAGATTGCTGCCTAAATAAACAAATATTAATATATATATATATATATATATATATATATATATATATATATATATATATATATATATATATATATATATTACAGAAATATATATATATATTACAGAAACTACTTCTAACTAGCACTAGGTAGTGCTAGTTAGAAGTACTTTCTGTAACATACTTAGTTACCCTCCTAGAAGTGTTACTCAACTAATTGTACTACTTTCAGTGTTCTTCATTTCACTAGTAAAAAAATTTTAACTCTCAGATGAACACAGCAATTTTGTCTTCAAAAATGATGAACACTACTATATTTGTCTTAAAAAAACAACACCCTGATGATGACATTGTGCTAATGTCAAAACTACTCAGAATAGATAATATGTATCAACACCGTAATTTTCTCTCTTCCTTTAATAATTACACCAAAAAGCTTGTCCATGAATATGAAAGGATCCACTTGAAAATAAGTAGACAAAACTTGTTTAAGTTATTCAATAAAACATGTCTCAATGAAAATATGTTGCCAAAATATATGCAATATATATATATATATATATATATATATATATATATTTGTGTTTGCATTATAAGTTGATGTGGCCATATGTAAATTAATCCCTAAAATCCTCCTGAGTAGTCATTTCTGGTTATATTCACTTTCACTGGATACGTTGACCATCTCACAAAAAGACATGATTTCCTTTCAACTCTCAATTTCAGGAGCTGAAAATGAACTGATATGACTCATTAAATCAATCGTAATATAAAAGTATCTTAAAGTTTTACCCAAATTAATTGATTAATACTAATTTTATTGTAAGAACATTGACTTGAATAATAAAATCTTCCATTGGGTAAGAATATTTATTTTATAATACTATATATGTTACATTATATATTAATGTGATAAGGACATTTCAACATGGTGTAATGGTTAGCAAGCTTGTCTCGCTAGATCAATTATGACTGAATAGTGACTTTGATCTTCACTGGGTACCCCATACTTTTAGCCTTGTGCCACACCTAAGCTTCGTCAGGTGGTTAACAATGATGGTACAAGCTTTATTCAAAATTGCGATTAATGAAACACTACTGCACTTTCTGTTTTTGGAAAATTTTCCATAAAAGATAAAAAGGATTTATATAAAGAAAAAGGAAAGAAGATAAGAAATCAATAAAAAAAGGAAAGAGGAAAGAAAAGAAAAGAAAGAGAAAGCATAGGAAATTAACCCTACCAAAAGAAAAGACAAAAAAGAAAGGCAAGAGAAATAGAGAAGTATATTCAAAATTACCCAGATTCATGAGAAGAGGAAAGTTAAGAAGATAGGAAATAGAAAGATATTGATACGAATTAAACCAATGAAATTCTGTTGAATCAAAGAATTCAAATTTGAATGGAAACACGGCGTGAATGGGTACACTGTATCGACATGTTGCATTTACAATTCTATGGCATTTGTATATGAAGTCATATATTCAAACCAAATTATGTAAAAAGAATGTAAAAAAGGACACTTTAAGAAGCAATACAATACTTAACAAAACCCAATTTACAATATAAATTAGAATACAAAATAAATTTTAATCTTTTATATTATTATATTAATTATAAAGTATTATTAAAAAAAGGTAAAGTATTTTTTTATTGATTTCTTATGGTCTTTCTTTTTTCTTTATATAAATCCTTTTTATCTTTTATGGAAAATTTTCCAAAGGCGGAAAGTGAAGAAATATTTCATTAATTGTAATTTTGAATAAAATCATTTAGTACCATCATTGTTCACCACCTGAAGAAACGTTTGATTTTAACGTTGAAACAAAATGTACAATTTTGTAGTGGATATTTACATGTTCTAATGTAACAGTGTATAATAAATATTTATTGCTCTACTTTTGTATTGAGCCTTGTTTTAAATTAATGTTTTGAACGTGGAAATTTTATTCTTCATTTTTTTACATTTGTATATATATATATATATATATATATATATATATATATATATATATATATATATGTATATATAAATAAAAAGAAAGAACAGTAAGATATAAAATCTGGTGTTCTTATAGATATTTTTATTTTTACACAATATATATACATATATATATATATATATATATATATATATATATATATATATATATATATATATATATATATATATATATATATATAGATAGATAGATAGATAGGGGATGCTTAGACTTCAAGTGGATATATATATATAAATACAAATCCATTATATATCCACCCAATGTCTAACCATCCCCCATTGATAATAAAACACATACCCTCATCCATAGAATTAGTAGTAACTCTGTCAACGAAGATATATTTTATAAACACTGCAATTTTTATAATAATGCTTTAAAAAATAGTGGATATAAGTGCCCCAATATTAAATACAGAATAGATAATATTAATAACCAAAAAAGAATAGAAATAGAAAAATCATTTGATACACACCCCCATTTAACCAAATGGTCAGCAGTAAGTTAGGGCAAAAGTTTCTTGCTTTGATTGCAAAACATTTTTCCAAGCAATAATCCTCTAAGTAAGATTTTCAATAAAAATATGATAAATTAAGTAATAGTTGTACTGATAATCTAGAAAAATATAAAAAACACAATAAGAAAATTTTAAATAAACGTTTAAACCTAAAAAAAATAATAGTAATTCCATAACGAAAATCAATAGTTTTGATAACAAAACAAAACTCTGGAGTCAGGATGCTTAAGGTAACATCAAAAAGCTAAGTGACAAATTTATACTCATATTAATCCTATATATATAAAACATATATATATATTATTTATTTTAGAATATTAAAACAAAAACATGTTAAAAATTGCTACACAATTACTATTATTTTTCAACACTACAAATGTGTCTTCTACATTTGTAATGTTGAAGCAAAATTGTAATTGTGTAGCAATTTTTAACATATTTTTATTTTAATATCCTAAAATAAATAATATACTCTACTCTGCATTCAGCCCTCTTTTAAATTAAATGTTACAGACAGTGGAATTATATGCCATTTGTTCTCATTTTATCTGGATATATATATATATATAATTGTTTATTTAAAAATTATAACATAAATAAGTTATAAAATCACTACAAAAATAGCCATTTTGTTTCAACACCTCCAGTGTCTTATCAAGTGATGACGTTGAATGTAGAATAAAGGGTTTTAAAAGTTTCAAATTAATTAACGATCCTTCGTAAGGGGAAATGCTGTTACATAAGCAGGAATGACCAATCAAAATACAAGTACACGGGAATTCAAAAAACTTGACAACGAAGTAAGGTTATAATAGCTATTAAAAGCTTTAAAGTTGGGGTTTTACTAAAATAGAATTTATTCTAACCAATAAGTATTAAATTATATGATAAAATTTGATATTAAAATTAAAGGTAAAAAATTACCAATTTTTTGGTTATTGGAATTTATTCCGTATACACCAATCCTAGACTTGGTTATATATATATATATATATATATATATATATATATATATGTCCTCATGTATAGCCAGATTGACAGTGGATAAAGGACTGTTGGATGGCTGTAGCTCAGGAATAAAGACAAGCCGAAGAGTAACCTCTCAGCTGTCAATGTGTCTCAAACTAACTTCGAGAGAATTGCCCTGGATAACTAGAGATATTTGTAGTACCAGAAATTCTGAAATCAGTTGTATTGACTGGCTAAGGAACGAAAGACAATGGTGAAAAATGCCAACAAATATTCCTGTTGCTACATCCCAAGATCCTTGCTGTTGTACAATATGTGAACTTGTATGCAGGTCAAAAGCATGACTGAAATGTCACATATGACAAAAATAAAAACTAAATGAGGTTGTTGGATCCTCATATTTTGAAATCGATGGGAAAGTCCATCATATGTGTGTGTGTGTGTGTGTGTTTGCATGTCGGTTTTTGTTTTCCATGTCGACAAAGTATGAAAGTTCTCAGAATATATCTGTAGAGAAGACAAATTGAATAAAATAGACAATAGGAAAATAGTACTTAGTCCTTGCTGACGAGTATCAGCTTTCATCTTTATCAAGGCAAGTGATGTCATGGTAAACAAACACACACATTTAGTCAAAAAAAATAAAATAAAATTATTAATATCCAAAAAGAGGCTTTCACAGAAGTGTCTTTTAAAATTTTTTTAATCTTGTGTAACTATATGTTTTGCTCTTGTTTATCATCACATGCCTGAATAAAGTCAGAAGATGAAACGTGTCGTCAAGGACTAAGTACTATTTTCCTATTGTCTATTTTATTCAATTCATCTTCTCTACAGATATATTCTGAGAAATATTTACATATAGAATTAATACAAATAAAAATAATTTATTACTTAGATGAGTGATGCTATATTCAGCTTCATCTGCAACATATATATATATCTATCTATAAAAAGCAGGATGTGTTTGTGTGTGTAATGAATGCACGGCCGCAATTTTCAATGGATTTGCACCAAAATTTACATGCACATGCTCCAAGTTAGCGGGAAGGCCAAGACTGACTTTGCATTTCCCAACTCTCATCAATATTGGAAATAATCAATTTTTTCATGCTTCTACGGCAGTTTTCATGTAGTTTGCGGCCATTTCCTACTGGCCAGAGTGAGAGCCTATAGCTGGCTGCCACGAATAGGAAGGAATATTCTATTGGCCACTGTGAGAGCCAACAGCTGACTGACATGAATGTTAACTAGCATGCTAGCATGTAAAAAAATCGATAGCTGCATTCGTCACAAGTGGGAAAAATTTAAATCTGCATAGCACTTTACTCCAATTGGCTCATTCGCTTGCTTAAACTCAACGTTGATTCTGATTCCACAGAACTGTGTTGGGTGTGAAAAAGTATTTGTTGTTAACATTCTTTTTTCATTCGTTTTTTCCAGTTACGAGTCCTTTTTTTAAAGCTGATCGTTTTGTGTTCATTTTGTTTAGTTCTTTTTTCGTAACAGATTTAATGTTTAGTATAGAGCTTAGAAAAAATTTGCAGTGTGAGATAGGCAAGAAGTAAGGCATGTAGCAACATCAGCATGGCAAAGGGCACTCCTTTAAAGGCAAGGAAGGGCAAAAATATTTTAAGTCAAGTGATAGCGATTGCTGTATGAGTCGTACAATTTTTGAATCAAGCATGGGCAACGCCGGGCCATGCTGCTAGTATATATATATTTATATATAAACAAACACACACAAACACATACACGCACATGCACACACACAAATATATATAATATATTTTCTGTTTATACATTATTTTTATAGATACAATTTATTTAAGTAAATGTTCTGTTTTTAATTAAACAGTATTAATTACATTTACTGGCCTGAATGTTTGTGAAATTTTGTAAAAAATAGGTGTTCCCTGACAGGAATCAAACATGTATTCCTATATAGAAACCATCATTTGACCTCACATGCTATAACTTTTAGCTACAGAGAAGCGTCTGGTTTGGTTTGTTTGTTTGTTGTGTTTTACAGCATATCAATTTCAATGAGTTATTTAATGCCAACAAAGATTTTATTGCTGGTAATATTTTGTTTTGTCAAAAATCTATTTCTGGTAATAATTTTTCCTTCAAAAATGTATAGCTGGTAATAGTTTTTTTTTCAAAAAAAGTATTGCTGGTAATATTTTTCTAAAAATGTAGTGTTGGTAATATTTTTTTTCAAAAGTGTATTGCTGGTAATAGTAATTTTTTTTTTTTTACAAAGTATTCCTGGTATTAAAATCCATCTTTACCCCAGTTTTGGTGTTAACTATTTGACCATAGCTGAAACCCTAACAGGTGCTACCACCCCGGGTCAGAGTAGACCTGGGAACACCAGCAATTAAGGGGTGGTTCCACAGGCCTCAAAACCTCCTGATTAGAGGCCTTACTGCTGGACGTAGTTTATCGTCTTACCCAGGATGCGGATGTAGTTTATCATCATATCCAGGATGGAGAAGCATCTGGTTTGCAGAATCGAAATTACAGTTTATAAACACACAATCTTTGACAATTTTACTCAATCAAATCATATCTGTCTATTTAATATTTTCCCAGACTATAAGGTGCATATTTACAAATACACTTGATGAGGATGGGCACTGATCATTTAAACATTCCATACCGCATCCCAAATGAATTTACCAATAGGAGACAACATTCCTGCTTTTCCCTTCTAAGGTCAAATGTACTGATGATGAAGGGGGGTGCTATGCTAATGACATAAGTGTTCATAGTTGAAATAAGAATGATCTTGTACAGAAAAACAACATCCTGTAGCAAGTTTTCTAAGAAATAGGACTCGAGATAAACCTTTTCAAAACAGAAACTATGATCTGGAATTGGAATGAAAGCAGTGATGGTGCCTACCCTGAATCCATTATCAAAATCCAGGATGTGGAATTAGTAAATACTAAAAACTTTCAGTTTGTTATAACTGATCCATGGATCAGTTATAACAATTTTCTTTTTTAATTATTTCAATACAAGGTGTAAAAACCACTAGTGTGCAGGCACTGAAAATGAAAGAGAAGACTGAGAATTGGGAGGATTGACGAAAGGACAAAAGATGAACGGGAATGCCACTAGTACGCAGGGAGTTACATGGAGTGAAAGTGAAAGAGAAGACTGAGAATTGGGAGGATTGAGGAAAGGACAAGAGATGAACGGGAATGCCACTAGTACGTAGGGAGTTACAGGGAGTGAAAGTGAAAGAGAAGACTGAGAATAGGGAGGATTGAGGAAAGGACAAGAGATGAACGGGAATGCCACTAGTACGCAGGGAGTTACAGGGAGTGAAAGTGAAAGAGAAGACTGAGAATAGGGAGGATTGAGGAAAGGACAAAAGATGAACAGGAATGCCACTAGTACGCAGGGAGTTACAGGGAGTGAAAGTGAAAGAGAAGACTGAGAATAGGGAGGATTGAGGAAAGGACAAGAGATGAACGGGAATGCCACTAGTACGTAGGGAGTTACAGGGAGTGAAAGTGAAAGAGAAGACTGAGAATAGGGAGGATTGAGGAAAGGACAATAGATGAAAGGGAATGCCACTAGTACGCAGGGGGTTACAGGGAGTGAAAGTGAAAGAGAAGACTGAGAATAGGGAGGATTGAGGAAAGGACAATAGATGAAAGGGAATGCCACTAGTACGCAGGGAGTTACAGGGAGTGAAAGTGAAAGAGAAGACTGAGAATAGGGAGGATTGAGGAAAGGACAATAGATGAAAGGGAATGCCACTAGTACGCAGGGAGTTACAGGGAGTGAAAGTGAAAGAGAAGACTGAGAATAGGGAGGATTGAGGAAAGGACAAGAGATGAAAGGGAATGCCACTAGTACGCAGGGGGTTACAGGGAGTGAAAGTGAAAGAGAAGACTGAGAATAGGGAGGATTGAGGAAAGGACAATAGATGAAAGGGAATGCCACTAGTACGCAGGGAGTTACAGGGAGTGAAAGTGAAAGAGAAGACTGAGAATAGGGAGGATTGAGGAAAGGACAAGAGATGAACGGGAATGCCACTAGTACGTAGGGAGTTACATGGAGTGAAAGTGAAAGAGAAGACTGAGAATAGGGAGGATTGAGGAAAGGACAATAGATGAAAGGGAATGCCACTAGTACGCAGGGGTTACAGGGAGTGAAAGTGAAAGAGAAGACTGAGAATAGGGAGGATTGAGGAAAGGACAATAGATGAAAGGGAATGCCACTAGTACGCAGGGAGTTACAGGGAGTGAAAGTGAAAGAGAAGACTGAGAATAGGGAGGATTGAGGAAAGGACAAAAGATGAAAGGGAATGCCACTAGTACGCAGGGAGTTACAGGGAGTGAAAGTGAAAGAGAAGACTGAGAATAGGGAGGATTGAGGAAAGTACAAGAGATGAACGGGAATGCCACTAGTACGTAGGGAGTTACAGGGAGTGAAAGTGAAAGAGAAGACTGAGAATAGGGAGGATTGAGGAAAGGACAATAGATGAAAGGGAATGCCACTAGTACGCAGGGAGTTACAGGGAGTGAAAGTGAAAGAGAAGACTGAGAATAGGGAGGATTGAGGAAAGGACAATAGATGAAAGGGAATGCCACTAGTACGCAGGGAGTTACAGGGAGTGAAAGTGAAAGAGAAGACTGGGAATAGGGAGGATTGAGGAAAGGACAAAAGATGAAAGGGAATGCCACTAGTACGCAGGGAGTTACAGGGAGTGAAAGTGAAAGAGAAGACTGGGAATAGGGAGGATTGAGGAAAGGACAAAAGATGAAAGGGAATGCCACTAGTACGCAGGGAGTTACAGGGAGTGAAAGTGAAAGAGAAGACTGGGAATAGGGAGGATTTAGGAAAAGACAAAAGATGAAAGGGAATGCCACTAGTACGCAGGGAGTTACAGGGAGTGAAAGTGAAAGAGAAGACTGGGAATAGGGAGGATTGAGGAAAGGACAAAAGATGAAAGGGAATGCCACTAGTACGCAGGGAGTTACAGGGAGTGAAAGTGAAAGAGAAGACTGAGAATAGGGAGGATTGAGGAAAGGACAATAGATGAAAGGGAATGCCACTAGTACGCAGGGAGTTACAGGGAGTGAAAGTGAAAGAGAAGACTGAGAATAGGGAGGATTGAGGAAAGGACAAGAGATGAACGGGAATGCCACTAGTACGTAGGGAGTTACAGGGAGTGAAAGTGAAAGAGAAGACTGAGAATAGGGAGGATTGTGGAAAGGACAATAGATGAAAGGGAATGCCACTAGTACGCAGGGAGTTACAGGGAGTGAAAGTGAAAGAGAAGACTGAGAATAGGGAGGATTGAGGAAAGGACAATAGATGAAAGGGAATGCCACTAGTACGCAGGGAGTTACAGGGAGTGAAAGTGAAAGAGAAGACTGAGAATAGGGAGGATTGAGGAAAGGACAATAGATGAAAGGGAATGCCACTAGTACGCAGGGAGTTACAGGGAGTGAAAGTGAAAGAGAAGACTGAGAATAGGGAGGATTGAGGAAAGGACAAGAGATGAACGGGAATGCCACTAGTACGCTGGGAGTTACAGGGAGTGAAAGTGAAAGAGAAGACTGAGAATAGGGAGGATTGAGGAAAGGACAAAAGATGAACGGGAATGCCACTAGTACGCAGGGAGTTACAGGGAGTGAAAGTGAAAGAGAAGACTGAGAATAGGGAGGATTGAGGAAAGGACAATAGATGAAAGGGAATGCCACTAGTACGCAGGGAGTTACAGGGAGTGAAAGTGAAAGAGAAGACTGAGAATAGGGAGGATTGAGGAAAGGACAATAGATGAACGGGAATGCCACTAGTACGCAGGGAGTTACAGGGAGTGAAAGCGAAAGAGAAGACTGGGAATAGGGAGGATTTAGGAAAGGACAAAAGATGAACGGGAATGCCACTAGTACGCAGGGAGTTACAGGGAGTGAAAGTGAAAGAGAAGACTGAGAATAGGGAGGATTTAGGAAAGGACAAAAGATGAACGGGAATGCCACTAGTACGCAGGGAGTTACAGGGAGTGAAAGTGAAAGAGAAGACTGGGAATAGGGAGGATTGAGGAAAGGACAAAAGATGAACGGGAATGCCACTAGTACGCAGGGAGTTACAGGGAGTGAAAGTGAAAGAGAATACTGGGAATAGGGAGGATTGAGGAAAGGACAAAAGATGAACGGGAATGCCACTAGTACGCAGGGAGTTACAGGGAGTGAAAGTGAAAGAGAAGACTGGGAATAGGGAGGATTGAGGAAAGGACAAAAGATGAACGGGAATGCCACTAGTACGCAGGGAGTTACAGGGAGTGAAAGTGAAAGAGAAGACTGGGAATAGGGAGGATTGAGGAAAGGACAAAAGATGAAAGGGAATGCCACTAGTAAGCAGGGGGTTACAGGGGGTGAAAGTGAAAGAGAAGACTGGGAATAGGGAGGATTGAGGAAAGGACAAAAGATGAAAGGGAATGCCACTAGTACGCAGGGAGTTACAGGGAGTGAAAGTGAAAGAGAAGACTGGGAATAGGGAGGATTGAGGAAAGGACAAAAGATGAACGGGAATGCCACTAGTACGCAGGGAGTTACAGGGAGTGAAAGTGAAAGAGAAGACTGGGAATAGGGAGGATTGAGGAAAGGACAAAAGATGAACGGGAATGCCACTAGTACGCAGGGAGTTACAGGGAGTGAAAGTGAAAGAGAAGACTGGGAATAGGGAGGATTGAGGAAAGGACAAAAGATGAACGGGAATGCCACTAGTACGCAGGGAGTTACAGGGAGTGAAAGTGAAAGAGAAGACTGGGAATAGGGAGGATTGAGGAAAGGACAAAAGATGAACGGGAATGCCACTAGTACGCAGGGAGTTACAGGGAGTGAAAGTGAAAGAGAAGACTGGGAATAGGGAGGATTGAGGAAAGGACAAAAGATGAAAGGGAATGCCACTAGTACGCAGGGAGTTACAGGGAGTGAAAGTGAAAGAGAAGACTGGGAATAGGGAGGATTGAGGAAAGGACAAAAGATGAACGGGAATGCCACTAGTACGCAGGGAGTTACAGGGAGTGAAAGTGAAAGAGAAGACTGGGAATAGGGAGGATTGAGGAAAGGACAAAAGATGAACGGGAATGCCACTAGTACGCAGGGAGTTACAGGGAGTGAAAGTGAAAGAGAAGACTGGGAATAGGGAGGATTGAGGAAAGGACAAAAGATGAAAGGGAATGCCACTAGTACGCAGGGAGTTACAGGGAGTGAAAGTGAAAGAGAAGACTGGGAATAGGGAGGATTGAGGAAAGGACAAAAGATGAACGGGAATGCCACTAGTACGCAGGGAGTTACAGGGAGTGAAAGTGAAAGAGAAGACTGGGAATAGGGAGGATTGAGGAAAGGACAAAAGATGAACGGGAATGCCACTAGTACGCAGGGAGTTACAGGGAGTGAAAGTGAAAGAGAAGACTGGGAATAGGGAGGATTGAGGAAAGGACAAAAGATGAACGGGAATGCCACTAGTACGCAGGGAGTTACAGGGAGTGAAAGTGAAAGAGAAGACTGGAAATAGGGAGGATTGAGGAAAGGACAAAAGATGAACGGGAATGCCACTAGTACGCAGGGAGTTACAGGGAGTGAAAGTGAAAGAGAAGACTGGGAATAGGGAGGATTGAGGAAAGGACAAAATATGAACGGGAATGCCACTAGTACGCAGGGAGTTACAGGGAGTGAAAGTGAAAGAGAAGACTGGGAATAGGGAGGATTGAGGAAAGGACAAAAGATGAACGGGAATGCCACTAGTACGCAGGGAGTTACAGGGAGTGAAAGCGAAAGAGAAGACTGGGAATAGGGAGGATTTAGGAAAGGACAAAAGATGAAAGGGAATGCCACTAGTACGCAGGGAGTTACATGGAGTGAAAGTGAAAGAGAAGACTGAGAATAGGGAGGATTGAGGAAAGGACAAAAGATGAACGGGAATGCCACTAGTACGCAGGGAGTTACAGGGAGTGAAAGTGAAAGAGAAGACTGGGAATAGGGAGGATTGAGGAAAGGACAAAAGATGAAAGGGAATGCCACTAGTACGCAGGGAGTGAAAGTGAAAGAGAAGACTGGGAATAGGGAGGATTGAGGAAAGGACAAAAGATGAACGGGAATGCCACTAGTACGCAGGGAGTTACAGGGAGTGAAAGTGAAAGAGAAGACTGGGAATAGGGAGGATTGAGGAAAGGACAAAAGATGAACGGGAATGCCACTAGTACGCAGGGAGTTACAGGGAGTGAAAGTGAAAGAGAAGACTGGGAATAGGGAGGATTGAGGAAAGGACAAAAGATGAACGGGAATGCCACTAGTACGCAGGGAGTTACAGGGAGTGAAAGTGAAAGAGAAGACTGGGAATAGGGAGGATTTAGGAAAGGACAAAAGATGAACGGGAATGCCACTAGTACGCAGGGAGTTACATGGAGTGAAAGCGAAAGAGAAGACTGAGAATAGGGAGGATTGAGGAAAGGACAAAAGATGAACGGGAATGCCACTAGTACGCAGGGAGTTACAGGGAGTGAAAGTGAAAGAGAAGACTGGGAATAGGGAGGATTGAGGAAAGGACAAAAGATGAACGGGAATGCCACTAGTACGCAGGGAGTTACAGGGAGTGAAATTGAAAGAGAAGACTGGGAATAGGGAGGATTGAGGAAAGGAAAAAAGATGAACGGGAATGCCACTATTACGCAGGGAGTTACAGGGAGTGAAACTGAAAGAGAAGACTGGGAATAGGGAGGATTGAGGAAAGGACAAAAGATGAACGGGAATGCCACTAGTACGCAGGGAGTTACAGGGAGTGAAAGTGAAAGAGAAGACTGAGAATAGGGAGGATTGAGGAAAGGACAAAAGATGAACGGGAATGCCACTAGTACGCAGGGAGTTACAGGGAGTGAAAGTGAAAGAGAAGACTGGGAATAGGGAGGATTGAGGAAAGGACAAAAGATGAAAGGGAATGCCACTAGTAAGCAGGGGGTTACAGGGGGTGAAAGTGAAAGAGAAGACTGAGAATAGGGAGGATTGAGGAAAGGACAAAAGATGAAAGGGAATGCCACTAGTACGCAGGGAGTTACAGGGAGTGAAAGTGAAAGAGAAGACTGGGAATAGGGAGGATTGAGGAAAGGAGAAAAGATGAAAGGGAATGCCACTAGTAAGCAGGGTGTTACAGGGGGTGAAAGTGAAAGAGAAGACTGAGAATAGGGAGGATTGAGGAAAGGACAAAAGATGAAAGGGAATGCCACTAGTACGCAGGGAGTTACAGGGAGTGAAAGTGAAAGAGAAGACTGGGAATAGGGAGGATTGAGGAAAGGACAAAAGATGAACGGAAATGCCACTAGTACGCAGGGAGTTACAGGGAGTGAAAGTGAAAGAGAAGACTGGGAATAGGGAGGATTGAGGAAAGGACAAAAGATGAACGGGAATGCCACTAGTACGCAGGGAGTTACAGGGAGTGAAAGTGAAAGAGAAGACTGGGAATAGGGAGGATTGAGGAAAGGACAAAAGATGAACGGGAATGCCACTAGTACGCAGGGAGTTACAGGGAGTGAAAGTGAAAGAGAAGACTGGGAATAGGGAGGATTGAGGAAAGGACAAAAGATGAACGGGAATGCCACTAGTACGCAGGGAGTTACAGGGAGTGAAAGTGAAAGAGAAGACTGGGAATAGGGAGGATTGAGGAAAGGACAAAATATGAACGGGAATGCCACTAGTACGCAGGGAGTTACAGGGAGTGAAAGTGAAAGAGAAGACTGGGAATAGGGAGGATTGAGGAAAGGACAAAAGATGAACGGGAATGCCACTAGTACGCAGGGAGTTACAGGGAGTGAAAGTGAAAGAGAAGACTGGGAATAGGGAGGATTGAGGAAAGGACAAAAGATGAAAGGGAATGCCACTAGTACGCAGGGAGTTACAGGGAGTGAAAGTGAAAGAGAAGACTGGGAATAGGGAGGATTGAGGAAAGGACAAAAGATGAACGGGAATGCCACTAGTACGCAGGGAGTTACAGGGAGTGAAAGTGAAAGAGAAGACTGGGAATAGGGAGGATTGAGGAAAGGACAAAAGATGAACGGGAATGCCACTAGTACGCAGGGGGTTACAGGGAGTGAAAGTGAAAGAGAAGACTGAGAATAGGGAGGATTGAGGAAAGGACAAAAGAAGAAAGGGAATGCCACTAGTACGCAGGGAGTTACAGGGAGTGAAAGTGAAAGAGAAGACTGGGAATAGGGAGGATTTAGGAAAGGACAAAAGATGAACGGGAATGCCACTAGTACGCAGGGAGTTACAGGGAGTGAAAGTGAAAGAGAAGACTGGGAATAGGGAGGATTGAGGAAAGGACAAAAGATGAACGGGAATGCCACTAGTACGCAGGGAGTTACAGGGAGTGAAAGTGAAAGAGAAGACTGGGAATAGGGAGGATTGAGGAAAGGACAAAAGATGAACGGGAATGCCACTAGTACGCAGGGAGTTACAGGGTGTGAAAGTGAAAGAGAAGACTGGGAATAGGGAGGATTGAGGAAAGGACAAAAGATGAACGGGAATGCCACTAGTACGCAGGGAGTTACAGGGAGTGAAAGTGAAAGAGAAGACTGAGAATAGGGAGGATTGAGGAAAGGACAAAAGATGAACGGGAATGCCAATAGTAAGCAGGGGGTTACAGGGAGTGAAAGTGAAAGAGAAGACTGAGAATAGGGAGGATTGAGGAAAGGACAATAGATGAAAGGGAATGCCACTAGTACGCAGGGAGTTACAGGGAGTGAAAGTGAAAGAGAAGACTGGGAATAGGGAGGATTGAGGAAAGGACAAAAGATGAAAGGGAATGCCACTAGTACGCAGGGAGTTACAGGGAGTGAAAGTGAAAGAGAAGACTGGGAATAGGGAGGATTGAGGAAAGGACAAAAGATGAACGGGAATGCCACTAGTACGCAGGGAGTTACAGGGAGTGAAAGTGAAAGAGAAGACTGGGAATAGGGAGGATTGAGGAAAGGACAAAAGATGAAAGGGAATGCCACTAGTACGCAGGGAGTTACAGGGAGTGAAAGTGAAAGAGAAGACTGGGAATAGGGAGGATTGAGGAAAGGACAAAAGATGAACGGGAATGCCACTAGTACGCAGGGAGTTACAGGGAGTGAAAGTGAAAGAGAAGACTGGGAATAGGGAGGATTAAGGAAAGGACAAAAGATGAACGGGAATGCCACTAGTACGCAGGGAGTTACAGGGAGTGAAAGTGAAAGAGAAGACTGGGAATAGGGAGGATTGAGGAAAGGACAATAGATGAAAGGGAATGCCACTAGTACGCAGGGAGTTACAGGGAGTGAAAGTGAAAGAGAAGACTGGGAATAGGGAGGATTGAGGAAAGGACAAAAGATGAAAGGGAATGCCACTAGTACGCAGGGAGTTACAGGGAGTGAAAGTGAAAGAGAAGACTGGGAATAGGGAGGATTGAGGAAAGGACAAAAGATGAACGGGAATGCCACTAGTACGCAGGGAGTTACAGGGAGTGAAAGTGAAAGAGAAGACTGGGAATAGGGAGGATTGAGGAAAGGACAAAAGATGAACGGGAATGCCACTAGTACGCAGGGAGTTACAGGGAGTGAAAGTGAAAGAGAAGACTGGGAATAGGGAGGATTGAGGAAAGGACAAAAGATGAACGGGAATGCCACTAGTACGCAGGGAGTTACAGGGAGTGAAAGTGAAAGAGAAGACTGGGAATAGGGAGGATTGAGGAAAGGACAAAAGATGAAAGGGAATGCCACTAGTACGCAGGGAGTTACAGGGAGTGAAAGTGAAAGAGAAGACTGGGAATAGGGAGGATTGAGGAAAGGACAAAAGATGAACGGGAATGCCACTAGTACGCAGGGAGTTACAGGGAGTGAAAGTGAAAGAGAAGACTGGGAATAGGGAGGATTGAGGAAAGGACAAAAGATGAACGGGAATGCCACTAGTACGCAGGGAGTTACAGGGAGTGAAAGTGAAAGAGAAGACTGGGAATAGGGAGGATTGAGGAAAGGACAAAAGATGAAAGGGAATGCCACTAGTACGCAGGGAGTTACAGGGAGTGAAAGTGAAAGAGAAGACTGGGAATAGGGAGGATTGAGGAAAGGACAAAAGATGAACGGGAATGCCACTAGTACGCAGGGAGTTACAGGGAGTGAAAGTGAAAGAGAAGACTGAGAATAGGGAGGATTGAGGAAAGGACAAAAGATGAACGGGAATGCCACTAGTACGCAGGGAGTTACAGGGAGTGAAAGTGAAAGAGAAGACTGGGAATAGGGAGGATTGAGGAAAGGACAAAAGATGAACGGGAATGCCACTAGTACGCAGGGAGTTACAGGGAGTGAAAGTGAAAGAGAAGACTGGGAATAGGGAGGATTGAGGAAAGGACAAAATATGAACGGGAATGCCACTAGTACGCAGGGAGTTACAGGGAGTGAAAGTGAAAGAGAAGACTGGGAATAGGGAGGATTGAGGAAAGGACAAAAGATGAACGGGAATGCCACTAGTACGCAGGGAGTTACAGGGAGTGAAAGCGAAAGAGAAGACTGGGAATAGGGAGGATTTAGGAAAGGACAAAAGATGAAAGGGAATGCCACTAGTACGCAGGGAGTTACATGGAGTGAAAGTGAAAGAGAAGACTGAGAATAGGGAGGATTGAGGAAAGGACAAAAGATGAACGGGAATGCCACTAGTACGCAGGGAGTTACAGGGAGTGAAAGTGAAAGAGAAGACTGGGAATAGGGAGGATTGAGGAAAGGACAAAAGATAAAAGGGAATGCCACTAGTACGCAGGGAGTGAAAGTGAAAGAGAAGACTGGGAATAGGGAGGATTGAGGAAAGGACAAAAGATGAACGGGAATGCCACTAGTACGCAGGGAGTTACAGGGAGTGAAAGTGAAAGAGAAGACTGGGAATAGGGAGGATTGAGGAAAGGACAAAAGATGAACGGGAATGCCACTAGTACGCAGGGAGTTACAGGGAGTGAAAGTGAAAGAGAAGACTGGGAATAGGGAGGATTGAGGAAAGGACAAAAGATGAACGGGAATGCCACTAGTACGCAGGGAGTTACAGGGAGTGAAAGTGAAAGAGAAGACTGGGAATAGGGAGGATTTAGGAAAGGACAAAAGATGAACGGGAATGCCACTAGTACGCAGGGAGTTACATGGAGTGAAAGCGAAAGAGAAGACTGAGAATAGGGAGGATTGAGGAAAGGACAAAAGATGAACGGGAATGCCACTAGTACGCAGGGAGTTACAGGGAGTGAAAGTGAAAGAGAAGACTGGGAATAGGGAGGATTGAGGAAAGGACAAAAGATGAACGGGAATGCCACTAGTACGCAGGGAGTTACAGGGAGTGAAATTGAAAGAGAAGACTGGGAATAGGGAGGATTGAGGAAAGGAAAAAAGATGAACGGGAATGCCACTATTACGCAGGGAGTTACAGGGAGTGAAACTGAAAGAGAAGACTGGGAATAGGGAGGATTGAGGAAAGGACAAAAGATGAACGGGAATGCCACTAGTACGCAGGGAGTTACAGGGAGTGAAAGTGAAAGAGAAGACTGAGAATAGGGAGGATTGAGGAAAGGACAAAAGATGAACGGGAATGCCACTAGTACGCAGGGAGTTACAGGGAGTGAAAGTGAAAGAGAAGACTGGGAATAGGGAGGATTGAGGAAAGGACAAAAGATGAAAGGGAATGCCACTAGTAAGCAGGGGGTTACAGGGGGTGAAAGTGAAAGAGAAGACTGAGAATAGGGAGGATTGAGGAAAGGACAAATGATGAAAGGGAATGCCACTAGTACGCAGGGAGTTACAGGGAGTGAAAGTGAAAGAGAAGACTGGGAATAGGGAGGATTGAGGAAAGGAGAAAAGATGAAAGGGATTGCCACTAGTAAGCAGGGGGTTACAGGGGGTGAAAGTGAAAGAGAAGACTGAGAATAGGGAGGATTGAGGAAAGGACAAAAGATGAAAGGGAATGCCACTAGTACGCAGGGAGTTACAGGGAGTGAAAGTGAAAGAGAAGACTGGGAATAGGGAGGATTGAGGAAAGGACAAAAGATGAACGGGAATGCCACTAGTACGCAGGGAGTTACAGG
Source organism: Acanthosepion esculentum (assembly GCA_964036315.1). Taxonomy (NCBI): domain Eukaryota; kingdom Metazoa; phylum Mollusca; class Cephalopoda; order Sepiida; family Sepiidae; genus Acanthosepion; species Acanthosepion esculentum. The sequence goes on from OZ038491.1 coordinate 19,276,531, forward strand.
GAGTGAAAGTGAAAGAGAAGACTGGGAATAGGGAGGATTGAGGAAAGGACAAAAGATGAACGGGAATGCCACTAGTACGCAGGGAGTTACAGGGAGTGAAAGTGAAAGAGAAGACTGGGAATAGGGAGGATTGAGGAAAGGACAAAAGATGAACGGGAATGCCACTAGTACGCAGGGAGTTACAGGGAGTGAAAGTGAAAGAGAAGACTGGGAATAGGGAGGATTGAGGAAAGGACAAAAGATGAACGGGAATGCCACTAGTACGCAGGGAGTTACAGGGAGTGAAAGTGAAAGAGAAGACTGGGAATAGGGAGGATTGAGGAAAGGACAAAATATGAACGGGAATGCCACTAGTACGCAGGGAGTTACAGGGAGTGAAAGTGAAAGAGAAGACTGGGAATAGGGAGGATTGAGGAAAGGACAAAAGATGAACGGGAATGCCACTAGTACGCAGGGAGTTACAGGGAGTGAAAGTGAAAGAGGAGACTGGGAATAGGGAGGATTGAGGAAAGGACAAAAGATGAAAGGGAATGCCACTAGTACGCAGGGAGTTACAGGGAGTGAAAGTGAAAGAGAAGACTGGGAATAGGGAGGATTGAGGAAAGGACAAAAGATGAACGGGAATGCCACTAGTACGCAGGGAGTTACAGGGAGTGAAAGTGAAAGAGAAGACTGGGAATAGGGAGGATTGAGGAAAGGACAAAAGATGAACGGGAATGCCACTAGTACGCAGGGGGTTACAGGGAGTGAAAGTGAAAGAGAAGACTGAGAATAGGGAGGATTGAGGAAAGGACAAAAGAAGAAAGGGAATGCCACTAGTACGCAGGGAGTTACAGGGAGTGAAAGTGAAAGAGAAGACTGGGAATAGGGAGGATTTAGGAAAGGACAAAAGATGAACGGGAATGCCACTAGTACGCAGGGAGTTACAGGGAGTGAAAGTGAAAGAGAAGACTGGGAATAGGGAGGATTGAGGAAAGGACAAAAGATGAACGGGAATGCCACTAGTACGCAGGGAGTTACAGGGAGTGAAAGTGAAAGAGAAGACTGGGAATAGGGAGGATTGAGGAAAGGACAAAAGATGAACGGGAATGCCACTAGTACGCAGGGAGTTACAGGGTGTGAAAGTGAAAGAGAAGACTGGGAATAGGGAGGATTGAGGAAAGGACAAAAGATGAACGGGAATGCCACTAGTACGCAGGGAGTTACAGGGAGTGAAAGTGAAAGAGAAGACTGAGAATAGGGAGGATTGAGGAAAGGACAAAAGATGAACGGGAATGCCAATAGTAAGCAGGGGGTTACAGGGAGTGAAAGTGAAAGAGAAGACTGAGAATAGGGAGGATTGAGGAAAGGACAATAGATGAAAGGGAATGCCACTAGTACGCAGGGAGTTACAGGGAGTGAAAGTGAAAGAGAAGACTGGGAATAGGGAGGATTGAGGAAAGGACAAAAGATGAACGGGAATGCCACTAGTACGCAGGGAGTTACAGGGAGTGAAAGTGAAAGAGAAGACTGGGAATAGGGAGGATTGAGGAAAGGACAAAAGATGAAAGGGAATGCCACTAGTACGCAGGGAGTTACAGGGAGTGAAAGTGAAAGAGAAGACTGGGAATAGGGAGGATTGAGGAAAGGACAAAAGATGAACGGGAATGCCACTAGTACGCAGGGAGTTACAGGGAGTGAAAGTGAAAGAGAAGACTGGGAATAGGGAGGATTAAGGAAAGGACAAAAGATGAACGGGAATGCCACTAGTACGCAGGGAGTTACAGGGAGTGAAAGTGAAAGAGAAGACTGGGAATAGGGAGGATTGAGGAAAGGACAATAGATGAAAGGGAATGCCACTAGTACGCAGGGAGTTACAGGGAGTGAAAGTGAAAGAGAAGACTGGGAATAGGGAGGATTGAGGAAAGGACAAAAGATGAAAGGGAATGCCACTAGTACGCAGGGAGTTACAGGGAGTGAAAGTGAAAGAGAAGACTGGGAATAGGGAGGATTGAGGAAAGGACAAAAGATGAACGGGAATGCCACTAGTACGCAGGGAGTTACAGGGAGTGAAAGTGAAAGAGAAGACTGGGAATAGGGAGGATTGAGGAAAGGACAAAAGATGAACGGGAATGCCACTAGTACGCAGGGAGTTACAGGGTGTGAAAGTGAAAGAGAAGACTGGGAATAGGGAGGATTGAGGAAAGGACAAAAGATGAACGGGAATGCCACTAGTACGCAGGGAGTTACAGGGAGTGAAAGTGAAAGAGAAGACTGAGAATAGGGAGGATTGAGGAAAGGACAAAAGATGAACGGGAATGCCAATAGTAAGCAGGGGGTTACAGGGAGTGAAAGTGAAAGAGAAGACTGAGAATAGGGAGGATTGAGGAAAGGACAATAGATGAAAGGGAATGCCACTAGTACGCAGGGAGTTACAGGGAGTGAAAGTGAAAGAGAAGACTGGGAATAGGGAGGATTGAGGAAAGGACAAAAGATGAACGGGAATGCCACTAGTACGCAGGGAGTTACAGGGAGTGAAAGTGAAAGAGAAGACTGGGAATAGGGAGGATTGAGGAAAGGACAAAAGATGAAAGGGAATGCCACTAGTACGCAGGGAGTTACAGGGAGTGAAAGTGAAAGAGAAGACTGGGAATAGGGAGGATTGAGGAAAGGACAAAAGATGAACGGGAATGCCACTAGTACGCAGGGAGTTACAGGGAGTGAAAGTGAAAGAGAAGACTGGGAATAGGGAGGATTAAGGAAAGGACAAAAGATGAACGGGAATGCCACTAGTACGCAGGGAGTTACAGGGAGTGAAAGTGAAAGAGAAGACTGGGAATAGGGAGGATTGAGGAAAGGACAATAGATGAAAGGGAATGCCACTAGTACGCAGGGAGTTACAGGGAGTGAAAGTGAAAGAGAAGACTGGGAATAGGGAGGATTGAGGAAAGGACAAAAGATGAAAGGGAATGCCACTAGTACGCAGGGAGTTACAGGGAGTGAAAGTGAAAGAGAAGACTGGGAATAGGGAGGATTGAGGAAAGGACAAAAGATGAACGGGAATGCCACTAGTACGCAGGGAGTTACAGGGAGTGAAAGTGAAAGAGAAGACTGGGAATAGGGAGGATTGAGGAAAGGACAAAAGATGAAAGGGAATGCCACTAGTACGCAGGGAGTTACAGGGAGTGAAAGTGAAAGAGAAGACTGGGAATAGGGAGGATTGAGGAAAGGACAAAAGATGAACGGGAATGCCACTAGTACGCAGGGAGTTACAGGGAGTGAAAGTGAAAGAGAAGACTGGGAATAGGGAGGATTAAGGAAAGGACAAAAGATGAACGGGAATGCCACTAGTACGCAGGGAGTTACAGGGAGTGAAATGAAAGAGAAGACTGGGAATAGGGAGGATTGAGGAAAGGACAAAAGATGAACGGGAATGCCACTAGTACGCAGGGAGTTACAGGGAGTGAAAGTGAAAGAGAAGACTGGGAATAGGGAGGATTGAGGAAAGGACAAAAGATGAAAGGGAATGCCACTAGTACGCAGGGAGTTACAGGGAGTGAAAGTGAAAGAGAAGACTGAGAATAGGGAGGATTGAGGAAAGGACAAAAGATGAACGGGAATGCCACTAGTACGCAGGGAGTTACAGGGAGTGAAAGTGAAAGAGAAGACTGGGAATAGGGAGGATTGAGGAAAGGACAAAAGATGAACAGGAATGCCACTAGTACGCAGGGAGTTACAGGGAGTGAAAGTGAAAGAGAAGACTGGGAATAGGGAGGATTGAGGAAAGGACAAAAGATGAACGGGAATGCCACTAGTACGCAGGGGGTTACAGGGTGTGAAAGTGAAAGAGAAGACTGGGAATAGGGAGGATTGAGGAAAGGACAAAAGATGAAAGGGAATGCCACTAGTACGCAGGGAGTTACAGGGAGTGAAAGTGAAAGAGAAGACTGGGAATAGGGAGGATTGAGGAAAGGACAAAAGATGATAGGGAATGCCACTAGTACGCAGGGAGTTACAGGGAGTGAAAGTGAAAGAGAAGACTGGGAATAGGGAGGATTGAGGAAAGGACAAAAGATGAAAGGGAATGCCACTAGTACGCAGGGAGTTACAGGGAGTGAAAGTGAAAGAGAAGACTGGGAATAGGGAGGATTGAGGAAAGGACAAAAGATGAAAGGGAATGCCACTAGTACGCAGGGAGTTACAGGGAGTGAAAGTGAAAGAGAAGACTGGGAATAGGGAGGATTGAGGAAAGGACAAAAGATGAACGGGAATGCCACTAGTACGCAGGGAGTTACAGGGAGTGAAAGTGAAAGAGAAGACTGGGAATAGGGAGGATTGAGGAAAGGACAAAAGATGAACGGGAATGCCACTAGTACGCAGGGAGTTACAGGGAGTGAAAGTGAAAGAGAAGACTGGGAATAGGGAGGATTGAGGAAAGGACAAAAGATGAACGGGAATGCCACTAGTACGCAGGGAGTTACAGGGAGTGAAAGTGAAAGAGAAGACTGGGAATAGGGAGGATTGAGGAAAGGACAAAAGATGAACGGGAATGCCACTAGTACGCAGGGGGTTACAGGGTGTGAAAGTGAAAGAGAAGACTGGGAATAGGGAGGATTGAGGAAAGGACAAAAGATGAAAGGGAATGCCACTTGTACGCAGGGAGTTACAGGGAGTGAAAGTGAAAGAGAAGACTGGGAATAGGGAGGATTGAGGAAAGGACAAAAGATGAACGGGAATGCCACTAGTACGCAGGGAGTTACAGGGAGTGAAAGTGAAAGAGAAGACTGGGAATAGGGAGGATTGAGGAAAGGACAAAAGATGAAAGGGAATGCCACTAGTACGCAGGGAGTTACAGGGAGTGAAAGTGAAAGAGAAGACTGAGAATAGGGAGGATTGAGGAAAGGACAAAAGATGAACGGGAATGCCAATAGTAAGCAGGGGGTTACAGGGAGTGAAAGTGAAAGAGAAGACTGGGAATAGGGAGGATTGAGGAAAGGACAAAAGATGAAAGGGAATGCCACTAGTACGCAGGGAGTTACAGGGAGTGAAAGTGAAAGAGAAGACTGGGAATAGGGAGGATTGAGGAAAGGACAAAAGATGAAAGGGAATGCCACTAGTACGCAGGGAGTTACAGGGAGTGAAAGTGAAAGAGAAGACTGAGAATAGGGAGGATTGAGGAAAGGACAAAAGATGAAAGGGAATGCCACTTGTACGCAGGGAGTTACAGGGGGTGAAAGTGAAAGAGAAGACTGGGAATAGGGAGGATTGAGGAAAGGACAAAAGATGAAAGGGAATGCCACTAGTACGCAGGGAGTTACAGGGAGTGAAAGTGAAAGAGAAGACTGGGAATAGGGAGGATTGAGGAAAGGACAAAAGATGAAAGGGAATGCCACTAGTACGCAGGGAGTTACAGGGAGTGAAAGTGAAAGAGAAGACTGAGAATAGGGAGGATTGAGGAAAGGACAAAAGATGAACGGGAAAGCCACTGGTACGCAGGGAGTTACAGGGGGTGAAAGTGAAAGAGAAGACTGAGAATAGGGAGGATTGAGGAAAGGACAATAGATGAAAGGGAATGCCACTTGTACGCAGGGAGTTACAGGGAGTGAAAGTGAAAGAGAAGACTGAGAATAGGGAGGATTGAGGAAAGGACAAAAGATTAACGGGAAAGCCACTGGTACGCAGGGAGTTACAGGGGGTGAAAGTGAAAGAGAAGACTGAGAATAGGGAGGATTGAGGAAAGGACAATAGATGAAAGGGAATGCCACTAGTACGCAGGGAGTTACAGGGAGTGAAAGTGAAAGAGAAGACTGGGAATAGGGAGGATTGAGGAAAGGACAAAAGATGAAAGGGAATGCCACTAGTACGCAGGGAGTTACAGGGAGTGAAAGTGAAAGAGAAGACTGAGAATAGGGAGGATTGAGGAAAGGACAAAAGATGAAAGGGAATGCCACTTGTACGCAGGGAGTTACAGGGAGTGAAAGTGAAAGAGAAGACTGAGAATAGGGAGGATTGAGGAAAGGACAATAGATGAAAGGGAATGCCACTAGTACGCAGGGAGTTACAGGGAGTGAAAGTGAAAGAGAAGACTGGGAATAGGGAGGATTGAGGAAAGGACAAAAGATGAAAGGGAATGCCACTAGTACGCAGGGAGTTACAGGGAGTGAAAGTGAAAGAGAAGACTGAGAATAGGGAGGATTGAGGAAAGGACAAAACATGAAAGGGAATGCCACTAGTACGCAGGGAGTTACAGGGAGTGAAAGTGAAAGAGAAGACTGGGAATAGGGAGGATTGAGGAAAGGACAAAAGATGAAAGGGAATGCCACTAGTACGCAGGGAGTTACAGGGAGTGAAAGTGAAAGAGAAGACTGAGAATAGGGAGGATTGAGGAAAGGACAAGAGATGAACGGGAATGCCAATAGTAAGCAGGGGGTTACAGGGAGTGAAAGTGAAAGAGAAGACTGAGAATAGGGAGGATTGAGGAAAGGACAATAGATGAAAGGGAATGCCACTAGTACGCAGGGAGTTACAGGGAGTGAAAGTGAAAGAGAAGACTGAGAATAGGGAGGATTGAGGAAAGGACAAAAGATGAAAGGGAATGCCACTAGTACGTAGGGGGTTACAGGGAGTGAAAGTGAAAGAGAAGACTGGGAATAGGGAGGATTGAGGAAAGAACAAAAGATGAAAGGGAATGCCACTAGTACGCAGGGAGTTACAGGGAGTGAAAGTGAAAGAGAAGACTGAGAATAGGGAGGATTGAGGAAAGGACAAGAGATGAACGGGAATGCCAATAGTAAGCAGGGGGTTACAGGGAGTGAAAGTGAAAGAGAAGACTGAGAATAGGGAGGATTGAGGAAAGGACAATAGATGAAAGGGAATGCCACTAGTACGCAGGGAGTTACAGGGAGTGAAAGTGAAAGAGAAGACTGAGAATAGGGAGGATTGAGGAAAGGACAAAAGATGAACGGGAATGCCAATAGTAAGCAGGGGGTTACAGGGAGTGAAAGTGAAAGAGAAGACTGAGAATAGGGAGGATTGAGGAAAGGACAATAGATGAAAGGGAATGCCACTAGTACGCAGGGAGTTATAGGGAGTGAAAGTGAAAGAGAAGACTGGGAATAGGGAGGATTGAGGAAAGGACAAAAGATGAAAGGGAATGCCACTAGTACGCAGGGAGTTACAGGGAGTGAAAGTGAAAGAGAAGACTGGGAATAGGGAGGATTGAGGAAAGGACAAAAGATGAAAGGGAATGCCACTAGTACGCAGGGAGTTACAGGGAGTGAAAGTGAAAGAGAAGACTGGGAATAGGGAGGATTGAGGAAAGGACAAAAGATGAACGGGAATGCCACTAGTACGCAGGGAGTTACAGGGAGTGAAAGTGAAAGAGAAGACTGGGAATAGGGAGGATTGAGGAAAGGACAAAAGATGAACGGGAATGCCACTAGTACGCAGGGAGTTACAGGGAGTGAAAGTGAAAGAGAAGACTGGGAATAGGGAGGATTGAGGAAAGGACAAAAGATGAACGGGAATGCCACTAGTACGCAGGGAGTTACAGGGAGTGAAAGTGAAAGAGAAGACTGGGAATAGGGAGGATTGAGGAAAGGACAAAATATGAACGGGAATGCCACTAGTACGCAGGGAGTTACAGGGAGTGAAAGCGAAAGAGAAGACTGGGAATAGGGAGGATTGAGGAAAGGACAAAAGATGAACGGGAATGCCACTAGTACGCAGGGAGTTACAGGGAGTGAAAGTGAAAGAGAAGACTGAGAATAGGGAGGATTGAGGAAAGGACAAAAGATGAAAGGAAATGCCACTAGTACGAAGGGAGTTGCAGGGAGTGAAAGTGAAACAGAAGACTGAGAATAGGGAGGATTGAGGAAAGGACAAAAGATGAAAGGGAATGCCACTAGTACGCAGGGAGTTACAGGGAGTGAAAGTGAAAGAGAAGACTGGGAATAGGGAGGATTGAGGAAAGGACAAAAGATGAACGGGAATGCCACTAGTACGCAGGGAGTTACAGGGAGTGAAAGTGAAAGAGAAGACTGGGAATAGGGAGGATTTAGGAAAGGACAAAAGATGAACGGGAATGCCACTAGTACGCAGGGAGTTACAGGGAGTGAAAGTGAAAGAGAAGACTGGGAATAGGGAGGATTTAGGAAAGGACAAAAGATGAACGGGAATGCCACTAGTACGCTTGGAGTTACAGGGAGTGAAAGTGAAAGAGAAGACTGAGAATAGGGAGGATTGAGGAAAGGACAATAGATGAACGGGAATGCCACTAGTACGCAGGGAGTTACAGGGAGTGAAAGTGAAAGAGAAGACTGGGAATAGGGAGGATTGAGGAAAGGACAATAGATGAAAGGGAATGCCACTAGTACGCAGGGAGTTACAGGGAGTGAAAGTGAAAGAGAAGACTGAGAATAGGGAGGATTGAGGAAAGGACAAAAGATGAACGGGAATGCCACTAGTACGCAGGGAGTTACAGGGAGTGAAAGTGAAAGAGAAGACTGAGAAGAGGGAGGATTGAGGAAAGGACAAAAGATGAAAGGGAATGCCACTAGTATGCAGGGAGTTACAGGGAGTGAAAGTGAAAGAGAAGACTGAGAATAGGGAGGATTGAGGAAAGGACAAAATATGAACGGGAATGCCACTAGTACGCAGGGAGTTACAGGGAGTGAAAGTGAAAGAGAAGACTGGGAATAGGGAGGATTGAGGAAAGGACAAAAGATGAACGGGAATGCCACTAGTACGCAGGGAGTTACAGGGAGTGAAAGTGAAAGAGAAGACTGAGAATAGGGAGGATTGAGGAAAGGACAAAAGATGAACGGGAATGCCACTAGTACGCAGGGAGTTACAGGGAGTGAAAGTGAAAGAGAAGACTGGGAATTGGGAGGATTGAGGAAAGAACAAAAGATGAAAGGGAATGCCACTTGTACGCAGGGAGTTACAGGGAGTGAAAGTGAAAGAGAAGACTGAGAATAGGGAGGATTGAGGAAAGGACAAAAGATGAACGGGAATGCCAATAGTAAGCAGGGGGTTACAGGGAGTGAAAGTGAAAGAGAAGACTGAGAATAGGGAGGATTGAGGAAAGGACAATAGATGAAAGGGAATGCCACTAGTACACAGGGAGTTACAGGGAGTGAAAGTGAAAGAGAAGACTGGGAATAGGGAGGATTGAGGAAAGGACAAAAGATGAAAGGGAATGCCACTAGTACGCAGGGAGTTACAGGGAGTGAAAGTGAAAGAGAAGACTGGGAATAGGGAGGATTGAGGAAAGGACAAAAGATGAACGGGAATGCCACTAGTACGCAGGGAGTTACAGGGAGTGAAAGTGAAAGAGAAGACTGGGAATAGGGAGGATTGAGGAAAGGACAAAAGATGAACGGGAATGCCACTAGTACGCAGGGAGTTACAGGGAGTGAAAGTGAAAGAGAAGACTGGGAATAGGGAGGATTGAGGAAAGGACAAAAGATGAACGGGAATGCCACTAGTACGCAGGGAGTTACAGGGAGTGAAAGTGAAAGAGAAGACTGGGAATAGGGAGGATTGAGGAAAGGACAAAAGATGAAAGGGAATGCCACTAGTACGAAGGGAGTTGCAGGGAGTGAAAGTGAAACAGAAGACTGAGAATAGGGAGGATTGAGGAAAGGACAAAAGATGAAAGGGAATGCCACTAGTACGCAGGGAGTTACAGGGAGTGAAAGTGAAAGAGAAGACTGGGAATAGGGAGGATTGAGGAAAGGACAAAAGATGAACGGGAATGCCACTAGTACGCAGGGAGTTACAGGGAGTGAAAGTGAAAGAGAAGACTGGGAATAGGGAGGATTTAGGAAAGGACAAAAGATGAACGGGAATGCCACTAGTACGCAGGGAGTTACAGGGAGTGAAAGTGAAAGAGAAGACTGGGAATAGGGAGGATTTAGGAAAGGACAAAAGATGAACGGGAATGCCACTAGTACGCTTGGAGTTACAGGGAGTGAAAGTGAAAGAGAAGACTGAGAATAGGGAGGATTGAGGAAAGGACAATAGATGAACGGGAATGCCACTAGTACGCAGGGAGTTACAGGGAGTGAAAGTGAAAGAGAAGACTGGGAATAGGGAGGATTGAGGAAAGGACAATAGATGAAAGGGAATGCCACTAGTACGCAGGGAGTTACAGGGAGTGAAAGTGAAAGAGAAGACTGAGAATAGGGAGGATTGAGGAAAGGACAAAAGATGAACGGGAATGCCACTAGTACGCAGGGAGTTACAGGGAGTGAAAGTGAAAGAGAAGACTGAGAATAGGGAGGATTGAGGAAAGGACAAAAGATGAAAGGGAATGCCACTAGTATGCAGGGAGTTACAGGGAGTGAAAGTGAAAGAGAAGACTGGGAATAGGGAGGATTGAGGAAAGGACAAAAGATGAACGGGAATGCCACTAGTACGCAGGGAGTTACAGGGAGTGAAAGTGAAAGAGAAGACTGAGAATAGGGAGGATTGAGGAAAGGACAAAAGATGAACGGGAATGCCACTAGTACGCAGGGAGTTACAGGGAGTGAAAGTGAAAGAGAAGACTGGGAATAGGGAGGATTGAGGAAAGGACAAAAGATGAAAGGGAATGCCACTTGTACGCAGGGAGTTACAGGGAGTGAAAGTGAAAGAGAAGACTGAGAATAGGGAGGATTGAGGAAAGGACAAAAGATGAACGGGAATGCCAATAGTAAGCAGGGGGTTACAGGGAGTGAAAGTGAAAGAGAAGACTGAGAATAGGGAGGATTGAGGAAAGGACAATAGATGAAAGGGAATGCCACTAGTACACAGGGAGTTACAGGGAGTGAAAGTGAAAGAGAAGACTGGGAATAGGGAGGATTGAGGAAAGGACAAAAGATGAAAGGGAATGCCACTAGTACGCAGGGAGTTACAGGGAGTGAAAGTGAAAGAGAAGACTGGGAATAGGGAGGATTGAGGAAAGGACAAAAGATGAACGGGAATGCCACTAGTACGCAGGGAGTTACAGGGAGTGAAAGTGAAAGAGAAGACTGGGAATAGGGAGGATTGAGGAAAGGACAAAAGATGAACGGGAATGCCACTAGTACGCAGGGAGTTACAGGGAGTGAAAGTGAAAGAGAAGACTGGGAATAGGGAGGATTGAGGAAAGGACAAAATATGAACGGGAATGCCACTAGTACGCAGGGAGTTACAGGGAGTGAAAGCGAAAGAGAAGACTGGGAATAGGGAGGATTGAGGAAAGGACAAAAGATGAACGGGAATGCCACTAGTACGCAGGGAGTTACAGGGAGTGAAAGCGAAAGAGAAGACTGAGAATAGGGAGGATTGAGGAAAGGACAAAAGATGAAAGGGAATGCCACTAGTACGAAGGGAGTTGCAGGGAGTGAAAGTGAAACAGAAGACTGAGAATAGGGAGGATTGAGGAAAGGACAAAAGATGAAAGGGAATGCCACTAGTACGCAGGGAGTTACAGGGAGTGAAAGTGAAAGAGAAGACTGGGAATAGGGAGGATTGAGGAAAGGACAAAAGATGAACGGGAATGCCACTAGTACGCAGGGAGTTACAGGGAGTGAAAGTGAAAGAGAAGACTGGGAATAGGGAGGATTTAGGAAAGGACAAAAGATGAACGGGAATGCCACTAGTACGCAGGGAGTTACAGGTAGTGAAAGTGAAAGAGAAGACTGGGAATAGGGAGGATTTAGGAAAGGACAAAGATGAACGGGAATGCCACTAGTACGCTTGGAGTTACAGGGAGTGAAAGTGAAAGAGAAGACTGAGAATAGGGAGGATTGAGGAAAGGACAAAAGATGAACGGGAATGCCACTAGTACGCAGGGAGTTACAGGGAGTGAAAGTGAAAGAGAAAACTGGGAATAGGGAGGATTGAGGAAAGGACAATAGATGAAAGGGAATGCCACTAGTACGTAGGGAGTTACAGGGAGTGAAAGTGAAAGAGAAGACTGGGAATAGGGAGGATTGAGGAAAGGACAAAAGATGAACGGGAATGCCACTAGTACGCAGGGAGTTACAGGGAGTGAAAGTGAAAGAGAAGACTGAGAATAGGGAGGATTGAGGAAAGGACAAAAGATGAAAGGGAATGCCACTAGTACGAAGGGAGTTGCAGGGAGTGAAAGTGAAACAGAAGACTGAGAATAGGGAGGATTGAGGAAAGGACAAAAGATGAAAGGGAATGCCACTAGTATGCAGGGAGTTACAGGGAGTGAAAGTGAAAGAGAAGACTGAGAATAGGGAGGATTGAGGAAAGGACAAAATATGAACGGGAATGCCACTAGTACGCAGGGAGTTACAGGGAGTGAAAGTGAAAGAGAAGACTGGGAATAGGGAGGATTTAGGAAAGGACAAAAGATGAACGGGAATGCCACTAGTACGCAGGGAGTTACAGGGAGTGAAAGTGAAAGAGAAGACTGGGAATAGGGAGGATTTAGGAAAGGACAAAAGATGAACGGGAATGCCACTAGTACGCAGGGGGTTACAGGGAGTGAAAGTGAAAGAGAAGACTGAGAATAGGGAGGATTGAGGAAAGGACAATAGATGAACGGGAATGCCACTAGTACGCAGGGAGTTACAGGGAGTGAAAGTGAAAGAGAAGACTGAGAATAGGGAGGATTGAGGAAAGGACAAAAGATGAACGGGAATGCCACTAGTACGCAGGGAGTTACAGGGAGTGAAAGTGAAAGAGAAGACTGAGAATAGGGAGGATTGAGGAAAGGACAATAGATGAAAGGGAATGCCACTAGTACGCAGGGAGTTACAGGGAGTGAAAGTGAAAGAGAAGACTGAGAATAGGGAGAATTGAGGATAGGACAAAAGATGAAAGGGAATGCCACTAGTACGCAGGGGGTTACATGGAGTGAAAGTGAAAGAGAAGACTGAGAATAGGGAGGATTGAGGAAAGGACAAAAGATGAACGGGAATGCCACTAGTACGCAGGGAGTTACAGGGAGTGAAAGTGAAAGAGAAGACTGAGAATAGGGAGGATTGAGGAAAGGACAAAAGATGAACGGGAATGCCACTAGTACGCAGGGAGTTACAGGGAGTGAAAGTGAAAGAGAAGACTGAGAATAGGGAGGATTGAGGAAAGGACAAAAGATGAACGGGAATGCCACTAGTACGCAGGGAGTTACAGGGAGTGAAAGTGAAAGAGAAGACTGAGAATAGGGAGGATTGAGGAAAGGACAAAAGATGAACGGGAATGCCACTAGTACGCAGGGAGTTACAGGGAGTGAAAGTGAAAGAGAAGACTGAGAATAGGGAGGATTGAGGAAAGGACAAAAGATGAACGGGAATGCCACTAGTACGCAGGGAGTTACAGGGAGTGAAAGTGAAAGAGAAGACTGAGAATAGGGAGGATTGAGGAAAGGACAAAAGATGAACGGGAATGCCACTAGTACGCAGGGAGTTACAGGGAGTGAAAGTGAAAGAGAAGACTGAGAATAGGGAGGATTGAGGAAAGGACAAAAGATGAACGGGAATGCCACTAGTACGCAGGGAGTTACAGGGAGTGAAAGTGAAAGAGAAGACTGAGAATAGGGAGGATTGAGGAAAGGACAAAAGATGAACGGGAATGCCACTAGTACGCAGGGAGTTACAGGGAGTGAAAGTGAAAGAGAAGACTGAGAATAGGGAGGATTGAGGAAAGGACAAAAGATGAACGGGAATGCCACTAGTACGCAGGGAGTTACAGGGAGTGAAAGTGAAAGAGAAGACTGAGAATAGGGAGGATTGAGGAAAGGACAAAAGATGAACGGGAATGCCACTAGTACGCAGGGAGTTACAGGGAGTGAAAGTGAAAGAGAAGACTGAGAATAGGGAGGATTGAGGAAAGGACAATAGATGAAAGGGAATGCCACTAGTACGCAGGGAGTTACAGGGAGTGAAAGTGAAAGAGAAGACTGAGAATAGGGAGGATTGAGGAAAGGACAAAAGATGAACGGGAATGCCACTAGTACGCAGGGAGTTACAGGGAGTGAAAGTGAAAGAGAAGACTGAGAATAGGGAGAATTGAGGATAGGACAAAAGATGAAAGGGAATGCCACTAGTACGCAGGGGGTTACATGGAGTGAAAGTGAAAGAGAAGACTGAGAATAGGGAGGATTGAGGAAAGGACAAAAGATGAACGGGAATGCCACTAGTACGCAGGGAGTTACAGGGAGTGAAAGTGAAAGAGAAGACTGAGAATAGGGAGGATTGAGGAAAGGACAAAAGATGAACGGGAATGCCACTAGTACGCAGGGAGTTACAGGGAGTGAAAGTGAAAGAGAAGACTGAGAATAGGGAGGATTGAGGAAAGGACAAAAGATGAACGGGAATGCCACTAGTACGCAGGGAGTTACAGGGAGTGAAAGTGAAAGAGAAGACTGAGAATAGGGAGGATTGAGGAAAGGACAAAAGATGAACGGGAATGCCACTAGTACGCAGGGAGTTACAGGGAGTGAAAGTGAAAGAGAAGACTGAGAATAGGGAGGATTGAGGAAAGGACAAAAGATGAACGGGAATGCCACTAGTACGCAGGGAGTTACAGGGAGTGAAAGTGAAAGAGAAGACTGGGAATAGGGAGGATTGAGGAAAGGACAATAGATGAAAGGGAATGCCACTAGTACGCAGGGAGTTACAGGGAGTGAAAGTGAAAGAGAAGACTGAGAATAGGGAGGATTGAGGAAAGGACAAAAGATGAACGGGAATGCCACTAGTACGCAGGGAGTTACAGGGAGTGAAAGTGAAAGAGAAGACTGAGAATAGGGAGGATTGAGGAAAGGACAAAAGATGAACGGGAATGCCACTAGTACGCAGGGAGTTACAGGGAGTGAAAGTGAAAGAGAAGACTGAGAATAGGGAGGATTGAGGAAAGGACAATAGATGAAAGGGAATGCCACTAGTACGCAGGGAGTTACAGGGAGTGAAAGTGAAAGAGAAGACTGAGAATAGGGAGGATTTAGGAAAGGACAAAAGATGAACGGGAATGCCACTAGTACGCAGGGGGTTACAGGGAGTGAAAGTGAAAGAGAAGACTGAGAATAGGGAGGATTGAGGAAAGGACAATAGATGAACGGGAATGCCACTAGTACGCAGGGTGTTACAGGGAGTGAAAGTGAAAGAGAAGATTGAGAATAGGGAGAATTGAGGAAAGGACAATAGATGAACGGGAATGCCACTAGTACGCAGGGTGTTACAGGGAGTGAAAGTGAAAGAGAAGATTGAGAATAGGGAGAATTGAGGAAAGGACAATAGATGAACGGGAATGCCACTAGTACGCAGGGTGTTACAGGGAGTGAAAGTGAAAGAGAAGATTGAGAATAGGGAGAATTGAGGAAAGGACAAAAGATGAAAGGGAATGCCACTAGTACGCAGGGGGTTACAGGGAGTGAAAGTGAAAGAGAAGACTGAGAATAGGGAGGATTGAGGAAAGGACAAAAGATGAAAGGGAATGCCACTAGTACGCAGGGTGTTACAGGGAGTGAAAGTGAAAGAGAAGATTGAGAATAGGGAGAATTGAGGAAAGGACAAAAGATGAAAGGGAATGCCACTAGTACGCAGGGGGTTACAGGGAGTGAAAGTGAAAGAGAAGACTGAGAATAGGGAGAATTGGGGAAAGGACAAAAGATGAAAGGGAATGCCACTAGTACGCAGGGAGTTACAGGGAGTGAATGTGAAAGAGAAGACTGAGAATAGGGAGAATTGAGGAAAGGACAATAGATGAAAGGGAATGCCACTAGTACGCAGGGAGTTACAGGGAGTGAAAGTGAAAGAGAAGACTGAGAATAGGGAGCATTGGGGAAAGGACAATAGATGAAAGGGAATGCCACTAGTACGCAGGGAGTTACAGGGAGTGAAAGTGAAAGAGAAGACGGAGAATAGGGAGGATTGAGGAAAGGACAAAAGATGAAAGGGAAGGCCACTAGTACGCAGGGAGTTACAGGGAGTGAAAGTGAAAGAGAAGACTGAGAATAGGGAGAATTGAGGAAAGGACAATAGATGAACGGGAATGCCACTAGTACGCAGGGAGTTACAGGGAGTGAAAGTGAAAGAGAAGACTGAGAATAGGGAGAATTGAGGAAAGGACAAAAGATGAAAGGGAATGCCACTAGTACGCAGGGAGTTACAGGGAGTGAATGTGAAAGAGAAGATTGAGAATAGGGAGAATTGAGGAAAGGACAATAGATGAACGGGAATGCCACTAGTACGCAGGGTGTTACAGGGAGTGAAAGTGAAAGAGAAGATTGAGAATAGGGAGAATTGAGGAAAGGACAATAGATGAAAGGGAATGCCACTAGTACGCAGGGAGTTACAGGGAGTGAAAGTGAAAGAGAAGACTGAGAATAGGGAGGATTGAGGAAAGGACAAAAGATGAAAGGGAATGCCACTAGTACGCAGGGTGTTACAGGGAGTGAAAGTGAAAGAGAAGATTGAGAATAGGGAGAATTGAGGAAAGGACAAAAGATGAAAGGGAATGCCACTAGTACGCAGGGGGTTACAGGGAGTGAAAGTGAAAGAGAAGACTGAGAATAGGGAGAATTGGGGAAAGGACAAAAGATGAAAGGGAATGCCACTAGTACGCAGGGAGTTACAGGGAGTGAATGTGAAAGAGAAGACTGAGAATAGGGAGAATTGAGGAAAGGACAATAGATGAAAGGGAATGCCACTAGTACGCAGGGAGTTACAGGGAGTGAAAGTGAAAGAGAAGACTGAGAATAGGGAGCATTGGGGAAAGGACAATAGATGAAAGGGAATGCCACTAGTACGCAGGGAGTTGCAGGGAGTGAAAGTGAAAGAGAAGACGGAGAATAGGGAGGATTGAGGAAAGGACAAAAGATGAAAGGGAAGGCCACTAGTACGCAGGGAGTTACAGGGAGTGAAAGTGAAAGAGAAGACTGAGAATAGGGAGAATTGAGGAAAGGACAATAGATGAACGGGAATGCCACTAGTACGCAGGGAGTTACAGGGAGTGAAAGTGAAAGAGAAGACTGAGAATAGGGAGAATTGAGGAAAGGACAATAGATGAAAGGGAATGCCACTAGTACGCAGGGTGTTACAGGGAGTGAAAGTGAAAGAGAAGATTGAGAATAGGGAGAATTGAGGAAAGGACAATAGATGAACGGGAATGCCACTAGTACGCAGGGTGTTACAGGGAGTGAAAGTGAAAGAGAAGATTGAGAATAGGGAGAATTGAGGAAAGGACAATAGATGAAAGGGAATGCCACTAGTACGCAGGGAGTTACAGGGAGTGAAAGTGAAAGAGAAGACTGAGAATAGGGAGGATTGAGGAAAGGACAATAGATGAAAGGGAATGCCACTAGTACGCAGGGAGTTACAGGGAGTGAAAGTGAAAGAGAAGACTGAGAATAGGGAGGATTTAGGAAAGGACAATAGATGAAAGGGAATGCCACTAGTACGCAGGGAGTTACAGGGAGTGAAAGTGAAAGAGAAGACTGAGAATAGGGAGGATTTAGGAAAGGACAAAAGATGAACGGGAATGCCACTAGTACGCAGGGAGTTACAGGGAGTGAAAGTGAAAGAGAAGACTGAGAATAGGGAGGATTGAGGAAAGGACAATAGATGAACGGGAATGCCACTAGTACGCAGGGTGTTACAGGGAGTGAAAGTGAAAGAGAAGATTGAGAATAGGGAGAATTGAGGAAAGGACAAAAGATGAAAGGGAATGCCACTAGTACGCAGGGGGTTACAGGGAGTGAAAGTGAAAGAGAAGACTGAGAATAGGGAGAATTGAGGAAAGGACAAAAGATGAACGGGAATGCCACTAGTACGCAGGGTGTTACAGGGAGTGAAAGTGAAAGAGAAGACTGAGAATAGGGAGCATTGGGGAAAGGACAAAAGATGAAAGGGAATGCCACTAGTACGCAGGGAGTTACAGGGAGTGAATGTGAAAGAGAAGACTGAGAATAGGGAGAATTGAGGAAAGGACAATAGATGAACGGGAATGCCACTAGTACGCAGGGAGTTACAGGGAGTGAAAGTGAAAGAGAAGACTGAGAATAGGGAGAATTGAGGAAAGGACAATAGATGAAAGGGAATGCCACTGGTACGCAGGGGGTTACAGGGAGTGAAAGTGAAAGAGAAGACTGAGAATAGGGAGAATTGAGGAAAGGACAATAGATGAACGGGAATGCCACTAGTACGCAGGGAGTTACAGGGAGTGAAAGTGAAAGAGAAGACTGAGAATAGGGAGAATTGAGGAAAGGACAATAGATGAAAGGGAATGCCACTAGTACGCAGGGTGTTACAGGGAGTGAAAGTGAAAGAGAAGATTGAGAATAGGGAGAATTGAGGAAAGGACAATAGATGAACGGGAATGCCACTAGTACGCAGGGTGTTACAGGGAGTGAAAGTGAAAGAGAAGATTGAGAATAGGGAGAATTGAGGAAAGGACAATAGATGAACGGGAATGCCACTAGTACGCAGGGTGTTACAGGGAGTGAAAGTGAAAGAGAATATTGAGAATAGGGAGAATTGAGGAAAGGACAATAGATGAACGGGAATGCCACTAGTACGCAGGGTGTTACAGGGAGTGAAAGTGAAAGAGAAGATTGAGAATAGGGAGAATTGAGGAAAGGACAATAGATGAAAGGGAATGCCACTAGTACGCAGGGTGTTACAGGGAGTGAAAGTGAAAGAGAAGATTGAGAATAGGGAGAATTGAGGAAAGGACAATAGATGAACGGGAATGCCACTAGTACGCAGGGTGTTACAGGGAGTGAAAGTGAAAGAGAAGATTGAGAATAGGGAGAATTGAGGAAAGGACAATAGATGAACGGGAATGCCACTAGTACGCAGGGTGTTACAGGGAGTGAAAGTGAAAGAGAAGATTGAGAATAGGGAGAATTGAGGAAAGGACAATAGATGAACGGGAATGCCACTAGTACGCAGGGTGTTACAGGGAGTGAAAGTGAAAGAGAAGATTGAGAATAGGGAGAATTGAGGAAAGGACAATAGATGAACGGGAATGCCACTAGTACGCAGGGTGTTACAGGGAGTGAAAGTGAAAGAGAAGATTGAGAATAGGGAGAATTGAGGAAAGGACAATAGATGAACGGGAATGCCACTAGTACGCAGGGTGTTACAGGGAGTGAAAGTGAAAGAGAAGATTGAGAATAGGGAGAATTGAGGAAAGGACAATAGATGAACGGGAATGCCACTAGTACGCAGGGTGTTACAGGGAGTGAAAGTGAAAGAGAAGACTGAGAATAGGGAGAATTGAGGAAAGGACAATAGATGAACGGGAATGCCACTAGTACGCAGGGTGTTACAGGGAGTGAAAGTGAAAGAGAAGATTGAGAATAGGGAGAATTGAGGAAAGGACAATAGATGAACGGGAATGCCACTAGTACGCAGGGTGTTACAGGGAGTGAAAGTGAAAGAGAAGATTGAGAATAGGGAGAATTGAGGAAAGGACAATAGATGAACGGGAATGCCACTAGTACGCAGGGTGTTACAGGGAGTGAAAGTGAAAGAGAAGATTGAGAATAGGGAGAATTGAGGAAAGGACAATAGATGAACGGGAATGCCACTAGTACGCAGGGTGTTACAGGGAGTGAAAGTGAAAGAGAAGATTGAGAATAGGGAGAATTGAGGAAAGGACAATAGATGAACGGGAATGCCACTAGTACGCAGGGTGTTACAGGGAGTGAAAGTGAAAGAGAAGATTGAGAATAGGGAGAATTGAGGAAAGGACAATAGATGAACGGGAATGCCACTAGTACGCAGGGTGTTACAGGGAGTGAAAGTGAAAGAGAAGATTGAGAATAGGGAGAATTGAGGAAAGGACAATAGATGAACGGGAATGCCACTAGTACGCAGGGTGTTACAGGGAGTGAAAGTGAAAGAGAAGATTGAGAATAGGGAGAATTGAGGAAAGGACAATAGATGAACGGGAATGCCACTAGTACGCAGGGTGTTACAGGGAGTGAAAGTGAAAGAGAAGATTGAGAATAGGGAGAATTGAGGAAAGGACAATAGATGAACGGGAATGCCACTAGTACGCAGGGTGTTACAGGGAGTGAAAGTGAAAGAGAAGATTGAGAATAGGGAGAATTGAGGAAAGGACAATAGATGAACGGGAATGCCACTAGTACGCAGGGTGTTACAGGGAGTGAAAGTGAAAGAGAAGATTGAGAATAGGGAGAATTGAGGAAAGGACAATAGATGAACGGGAATGCCACTAGTACGCAGGGTGTTACAGGGAGTGAAAGTGAAAGAGAAGATTGAGAATAGGGAGAATTGAGGAAAGGACAATAGATGAACGGGAATGCCACTAGTACGCAGGGTGTTACAGGGAGTGAAAGTGAAAGAGAAGACTGAGAATAGGGAGAATTGAGGAAAGGACAATAGATGAAAGGGAATGCCACTAGTACGCAGGGTGTTACAGGGAGTGAAAGTGAAAGAGAAGACTGAGAATAGGGAGAATTGAGGAAAGGACAATAGATGAACGGGAATGCCACTAGTACGCAGGGTGTTACAGGGAGTGAAAGTGAAAGAGAAGATTGAGAATAGGGAGAATTGAGGAAAGGACAATAGATGAACGGGAATGCCACTAGTACGCAGGGTGTTACAGGGAGTGAAAGTGAAAGAGAAGATTGAGAATAGGGAGAATTGAGGAAAGGACAATAGATGAACGGGAATGCCACTAGTACGCAGGGTGTTACAGGGAGTGAAAGTGAAAGAGAAGATTGAGAATAGGGAGAATTGAGGAAAGGACAATAGATGAACGGGAATGCCACTAGTACGCAGGGTGTTACAGGGAGTGAAAGTGAAAGAGAAGATTGAGAATAGGGAGAATTGAGGAAAGGACAATAGATGAAAGGGAATGCCACTAGTACGCAGGGTGTTACAGGGAGTGAAAGTGAAAGAGAAGATTGAGAATAGGGAGAATTGAGGAAAGGACAATAGATGAACGGGAATGCCACTAGTACGCAGGGTGTTACAGGGAGTGAAAGTGAAAGAGAAGATTGAGAATAGGGAGAATTGAGGAAAGGACAATAGATGAAAGGGAATGCCACTAGTACGCAGGGTGTTACAGGGAGTGAAAGTGAAAGAGAAGATTGAGAATAGGGAGAATTGAGGAAAGGACAATAGATGAACGGGAATGCCACTAGTACGCAGGGTGTTACAGGGAGTGAAAGTGAAAGAGAAGATTGAGAATAGGGAGAATTGAGGAAAGGACAATAGATGAACGGGAATGCCACTAGTACGCAGGGTGTTACAGGGAGTGAAAGTGAAAGAGAAGATTGAGAATAGGGAGAATTGAGGAAAGGACAATAGATGAACGGGAATGCCACTAGTACGCAGGGTGTTACAGGGAGTGAAAGTGAAAGAGAAGATTGAGAATAGGGAGAATTGAGGAAAGGACAATAGATGAACGGGAATGCCACTAGTACGCAGGGTGTTACAGGGAGTGAAAGTGAAAGAGAAGATTGAGAATAGGGAGAATTGAGGAAAGGACAATAGATGAACGGGAATGCCACTAGTACGCAGGGTGTTACAGGGAGTGAAAGTGAAAGAGAAGATTGAGAATAGGGAGAATTGAGGAAAGGACAATAGATGAACGGGAATGCCACTAGTACGCAGGGTGTTACAGGGAGTGAAAGTGAAAGAGAAGATTGAGAATAGGGAGAATTGAGGAAAGGACAATAGATGAACGGGAATGCCACTAGTACGCAGGGTGTTACAGGGAGTGAAAGTGAAAGAGAAGATTGAGAATAGGGAGAATTGAGGAAAGGACAATAGATGAACGGGAATGCCACTAGTACGCAGGGTGTTACAGGGAGTGAAAGTGAAAGAGAAGATTGAGAATAGGGAGAATTGAGGAAAGGACAATAGATGAACGGGAATGCCACTAGTACGCAGGGTGTTACAGGGAGTGAAAGTGAAAGAGAAGACTGAGAATAGGGAGAATTGAGGAAAGGACAATAGATGAAAGGGAATGCCACTAGTACGCAGGGTGTTACAGGGAGTGAAAGTGAAAGAGAAGATTGAGAATAGGGAGAATTGAGGAAAGGACAATAGATGAACGGGAATGCCACTAGTACGCAGGGTGTTACAGGGAGTGAAAGTGAAAGAGAAGATTGAGAATAGGGAGAATTGAGGAAAGGACAATAGATGAACGGGAATGCCACTAGTACGCAGGGTGTTACAGGGAGTGAAAGTGAAAGAGAAGACTGAGAATAGGGAGAATTGAGGAAAGGACAATAGATGAAAGGGAATGCCACTAGTACGCAGGGTGTTACAGGGAGTGAAAGTGAAAGAGAAGATTGAGAATAGGGAGAATTGAGGAAAGGACAATAGATGAACGGGAATGCCACTAGTACGCAGGGTGTTACAGGGAGTGAAAGTGAAAGAGAAGATTGAGAATAGGGAGAATTGAGGAAAGGACAATAGATGAACGGGAATGCCACTAGTACGCAGGGTGTTACAGGGAGTGAAAGTGAAAGAGAAGATTGAGAATAGGGAGAATTGAGGAAAAGACAATAGATGAACGGGAATGCCACTAGTACGCAGGGTGTTACAGGGAGTGAAAGTGAAAGAGAAGATTGAGAATAGGGAGAATTGAGGAAAGGACAATAGATGAACGGGAATGCCACTAGTACGCAGGGTGTTACAGGGAGTGAAAGTGAAAGAGAAGATTGAGAATAGGGAGAATTGAGGAAAGGACAATAGATGAAAGGGAATGCCACTAGTACGCAGGGTGTTACAGGGAGTGAAAGTGAAAGAGAAGATTGAGAATAGGGAGAATTGAGGAAAGGACAATAGATGAACGGGAATGCCACTAGTACGCAGGGGGTTACAGGGAGTGAAAGTGAAAGAGAAGACTGAGAATAGGGAGAATTGAGGAAAGGACAATAGATGAACGGGAATGCCACTAGTACGCAGGGTGTTACAGGGAGTGAAAGTGAAAGAGAAGATTGAGAATAGGGAGAATTGAGGAAAGGACAATAGATGAACGGGAATGCCACTAGTACGCAGGGTGTTACAGGGAGTGAAAGTGAAAGAGAAGACTGAGAATAGGGAGAATTGAGGAAAGGACAATAGATGAAAGGGAATGCCACTAGTACGCAGGGTGTTACAGGGAGTGAAAGTGAAAGAGAAGATTGAGAATAGGGAGAATTGAGGAAAGGACAATAGATGAACGGGAATGCCACTAGTACGCAGGGTGTTACAGGGAGTGAAAGTGAAAGAGAAGATTGAGAATAGGGAGAATTGAGGAAAGGACAATAGATGAACGGGAATGCCACTAGTACGCAGGGTGTTACAGGGAGTGAAAGTGAAAGAGAAGACTGAGAATAGGGAGAATTGAGGAAAGGACAATAGATGAAAGGGAATGCCACTAGTACGCAGGGTGTTACAGGGAGTGAAAGTGAAAGAGAAGATTGAGAATAGGGAGAATTGAGGAAAGGACAATAGATGAAAGGGAATGCCACTAGTACGCAGGGTGTTACAGGGAGTGAAAGTGAAAGAGAAGATTGAGAATAGGGAGAATTGAGGAAAGGACAATAGATGAACGGGAATGCCACTAGTACGCAGGGGGTTACAGGGAGTGAAAGTGAAAGAGAAGACTGAGAATAGGGAGAATTGAGGAAAGGACAATAGATGAACGGGAATGCCACTAGTACGCAGGGTGTTACAGGGAGTGAAAGTGAAAGAGAAGATTGAGAATAGGGAGAATTGAGGAAAGGACAAAAGATGAACGGGAATGCCACTAGTACGCAGGGGGTTACAGGGAGTGAAAGTGAAAGAGAAGACTGAGAATAGGGAGAATTGAGGAAAGGACAATAGATGAACGGGAATGCCACTAGTACGCAGGGTGTTACAGGGAGTGAAAGTGAAAGAGAAGATTGAGAATAGGGAGAATTGAGGAAAGGACAAAAGATGAAAGGGAATGCCACTAGTACGCAGGGAGTTACAGGGAGTGAAAGTGAAAGAGAAGACTGAGAATAGGGAGGATTGAGGAAAGGACAATAGATGAAAGGGAATGCCACTAGTACGCAGGGAGTTACAGGGAGTGAAAGTGAAAGAGAAGACTGAGAATAGGGAGGATTGAGGAAAGGACAATAGATGAAAGGGAATGCCACTAGTACACAGGGAGTTACAGGGAGTGAAAGTGAAAGAGAAGACTGAGAATAGGGAGGATTGAGGAAAGGACAATAGATGAACGGGAATGCCACTAGTACGCAGGGTGTTACAGGGAGTGAAAGTGAAAGAGAAGATTGAGAATAGGGAGAATTGAGGAAAGGACAAAAGATGAACGGGAATGCCACTAGTACGCAGGGAGTTACAGGGAGTGAAAGTGAAAGAGAAGACTGAGAATAGGGAGGATTGAGGAAAGGACAATAGATGAAAGGGAATGCCACTAGTACACAGGGAGTTACAGGGAGTGAAAGTGAAAGAGAAGACTGAGAATAGGGAGAATTGAGGAAAGGACAATAGATGAACGGGAATGCCACTAGTACGCAGGGTGTTACAGGGAGTGAAAGTGAAAGAGAAGATTGAGAATAGGGAGAATTGAGGAAAGGACAAAAGATGAACGGGAATGCCACTAGTACGCAGGGGGTTACAGGGAGTGAAAGTGAAAGAGAAGACTGAGAATAGGGAGAATTGAGGAAAGGACAATAGATGAACGGGAATGCCACTAGTACGCAGGGTGTTACAGGGAGTGAAAGTGAAAGAGAAGATTGAGAATAGGGAGAATTGAGGAAAGGACAAAAGATGAAAGGGAATGCCACTAGTACGCAGGGAGTTACAGGGAGTGAAAGTGAAAGAGAAGACTGAGAATAGGGAGGATTGAGGAAAGGACAATAGATGAACGGGAATGCCACTAGTACGCAGGGTGTTACAGGGAGTGAAAGTGAAAGAGAAGATTGAGAATAGGGAGAATTGAGGAAAGGACAAAAGATGAACGGGAATGCCACTAGTACGCAGGGTGTTACAGGGAGTGAAAGTGAAAGAGAAGACTGAGAATAGGGAGAATTGAGGAAAGGACAATAGATGAACGGGAATGCCACTAGTACGCAGGGTGTTACAGGGAGTGAAAGTGAAAGAGAAGACTGAGAATAGGGAGGATTGAGGAAAGGACAATAGATGAACGGGAATGCCACTAGTACACAGGGAGTTACAGGGAGTGAAAGTGAAAGAGAAGACTGAGAATAGGGAGGATTGAGGAAAGGACAATAGATGAACGGGAATGCCACTAGTACACAGGGAGTTACAGGGAGTGAAAGTGAAAGAGAAGACTGAGAATAGGGAGGATTGAGGAAAGGACAATAGATGAACGGGAATGCCACTAGTACACAGGGAGTTACAGGGAGTGAAAGTGAAAGAGAAGACTGAGAATAGGGAGGATTGAGGAAAGGACAAAAGATGAACGGGAATGCCACTAGTACACAGGGAGTTACAGGGAGTGAAAGTGAAAGAGAAGACTGAGAATAGGGAGGATTGAGGAAAGGACAATAGATGAAAGGGAATGCCACTAGTACACAGGGAGTTACAGGGAGTGAAAGTGAAAGAGAAGACTGAGAATAGGGAGGATTGAGGAAAGGACAATAGATGAACGGGAATGCCACTAGTACGCAGGGTGTTACAGGGAGTGAAAGTGAAAGAGAAGATTGAGAATAGGGAGAATTGAGGAAAGGACAAAAGATGAACGGGAATGCCACTAGTACGCAGGGTGTTACAGGGAGTGAAAGTGAAAGAGAAGACTGAGAATAGGGAGAATTGAGGAAAGGACAATAGATGAACGGGAATGCCACTAGTACGCAGGGTGTTACAGGGAGTGAAAGTGAAAGAGAAGATTGAGAATAGGGAGAATTGAGGAAAGGACAAAAGATGAAAGGGAATGCCACTAGTACGCAGGGAGTTACAGGGAGTGAAAGTGAAAGAGAAGACTGAGAATAGGGAGGATTGAGGAAAGGACAATAGATGAAAGGGAATGCCACTAGTACACAGGGAGTTACAGGGAGTGAAAGTGAAAGAGAAGACTGAGAATAGGGAGAATTGAGGAAAGGACAATAGATGAACGGGAATGCCACTAGTACGCAGGGTGTTACAGGGAGTGAAAGTGAAAGAGAAGATTGAGAATAGGGAGAATTGAGGAAAGGACAAAAGATGAACGGGAATGCCACTAGTACGCAGGGAGTTACAGGGAGTGAAAGTGAAAGAGAAGACTGAGAATAGGGAGAATTGAGGAAAGGACAATAGATGAAAGGGAATGCCACTAGTACGCAGGGGGTTACGGGGAGTGAAAGTGAAAGAGAAGACTGAGAATAGGGAGAATTGAGGAAAGGACAAAAGATGAACGGGAATGCCACTAGTACGCAGGGGGTTACAGGGAGTGAAAGTGAAAGAGAAGACTGAGAATAGGGAGAATTGAGGAAAGGACAATAGATGAACGGGAATGCCACTAGTACGCAGGGTGTTACAGGGAGTGAAAGTGAAAGAGAAGATTGAGAATAGGGAGAATTGAGGAAAGGACAAAAGATGAACGGGAATGCCACTAGTACGCAGGGAGTTACAGGGAGTGAAAGTGAAAGAGAAGACTGAGAATAGGGAGAATTGAGGAAAGGACAATAGATGAAAGGGAATGCCACTAGTACGCAGGGGGTTACGGGGAGTGAAAGTGAAAGAGAAGACTGAGAATAGGGAGAATTGAGGAAAGGACAAAAGATGAACGGGAATGCCACTAGTACGCAGGGGGTTACAGGGAGTGAAAGTGAAAGAGAAGACTGAGAATAGGGAGAATTGAGGAAAGGACAATAGATGAACGGGAATGCCACTAGTACGCAGGGTGTTACAGGGAGTGAAAGTGAAAGAGAAGATTGAGAATAGGGAGAATTGAGGAAAGGACAAAAGATGAAAGGGAATGCCACTAGTACGCAGGGAGTTACAGGGAGTGAAAGTGAAAGAGAAGATTGAGAATAGGGAGAATTGAGGAAAGGACAAAAGATGAAAGGGAATGCCACTAGTACGCAGGGTGTTACAGGGAGTGAAAGTGAAAGAGAAGACTGAGAATAGGGAGAATTGAGGAAAGGACAAAAGATGAACGGGAATGCCACTAGTACGCAGGGTGTTACAGGGAGTGAAAGTGAAAGAGAAGATTGAGAATAGGGAGAATTGAGGAAAGGACAAAAGATGAAAGGGAATGCCACTAGTACGCAGGGAGTTACAGGGAGTGAAAGTGAAAGAGAAGACTGAGAATAGGGAGGATTGAGGAAAGGACAATAGATGAAAGGGAATGCCACTAGTACGCAGGGAGTTACAGGGAGTGAAAGTGAAAGAGAAGACTGAGAATAGGGAGGATTGAGGAAAGGACAATAGATGAAAGGGAATGCCACTAGTACGCAGGGAGTTACAGGGAGTGAAAGTGAAAGAGAAGACTGAGAATAGGGAGAATTGAGGAAAGGACAATAGATGAAAGGGAATGCCACTAGTACGCAGGGGGTTACGGGGAGTGAAAGTGAAAGAGAAGACTGAGAATAGGGAGAATTGAGGAAAGGACAAAAGATGAACGGGAATGCCACTAGTACACAGGGAGTTACAGGGAGTGAAAGTAAAAGAGAAGACTGAGAATAGGGAGAATTGAGGAAAGGACAATAGATGAACGGGAATGCCACTAGTACGCAGGGTGTTACAGGGAGTGAAAGTGAAAGAGAAGATTGAGAATAGGGAGAATTGAGGAAAGGACAAAAGATGAACGGGAATGCCACTAGTACGCAGGGAGTTACAGGGAGTGAAAGTGAAAGAGAAGACTGAGAATAGGGAGAATTGAGGAAAGGACAATAGATGAAAGGGAATGCCACTAGTACGCAGGGGGTTACGGGGAGTGAAAGTGAAAGAGAAGACTGAGAATAGGGAGAATTGAGGAAAGGACAAAAGATGAACGGGAATGCCACTAGTACGCAGGGGGTTACAGGGAGTGAAAGTGAAAGAGAAGACTGAGAATAGGGAGAATTGAGGAAAGGACAATAGATGAACGGGAATGCCACTAGTACGCAGGGTGTTACAGGGAGTGAAAGTGAAAGAGAAGATTGAGAATAGGGAGAATTGAGGAAAGGACAAAAGATGAAAGGGAATGCCACTAGTACGCAGGGAGTTACAGGGAGTGAAAGTGAAAGAGAAGATTGAGAATAGGGAGAATTGAGGAAAGGACAAAAGATGAAAGGGAATGCCACTAGTACGCAGGGTGTTACAGGGAGTGAAAGTGAAAGAGAAGACTGAGAATAGGGAGAATTGAGGAAAGGACAAAAGATGAACGGGAATGCCACTAGTACGCAGGGTGTTACAGGGAGTGAAAGTGAAAGAGAAGATTGAGAATAGGGAGAATTGAGGAAAGGACAAAAGATGAAAGGGAATGCCACTAGTACGCAGGGAGTTACAGGGAGTGAAAGTGAAAGAGAAGACTGAGAATAGGGAGGATTGAGGAAAGGACAATAGATGAAAGGGAATGCCACTAGTACGCAGGGAGTTACAGGGAGTGAAAGTGAAAGAGAAGACTGAGAATAGGGAGGATTGAGGAAAGGACAATAGATGAACGGGAATGCCACTAGTACGCAGGGTGTTACAGGGAGTGAAAGTGAAAGAGAAGATTGAGAATAGGGAGAATTGAGGAAAGGACAAAAGATGAACGGGAATGCCACTAGTACGCAGGGTGTTACAGGGAGTGAAAGTGAAAGAGAAGATTGAGAATAGGGAGAATTGAGGAAAGGACAAAAGATGAAAGGGAATGCCACTAGTACGCAGGGGGTTACAGGGAGTGAAAGTGAAAGAGAAGACTGAGAATAGGGAGAATTGAGGAAAGGACAAAAGATGAACGGGAATGCCACTAGTACGCAGGGTGTTACAGGGAGTGAAAGTGAAAGAGAAGATTGAGAATAGGGAGAATTGAGGAAAGGACAAAAGATGAACGGGAATGCCACTAGTACGCAGGTGGTTACAGGGAGTGAAAGTGAAAGAGAAGACTGAGAATAGGGAGAATTGAGGAAAGGACAATAGATGAACGGGAATGCCACTAGTACGCAGGGTGTTACAGGGAGTGAAAGTGAAAGAGAAGATTGAGAATAGGGAGAATTGAGGAAAGGACAAAAGATGAAAGGGAATGCCACTAGTACGCAGGGGGTTACAGGGAGTGAAAGTGAAAGAGAAGACTGAGAATAGGGAGAATTGAGGAAAGGACAATAGATGAACGGGAATGCCACTAGTACGCAGGGTGTTACAGGGAGTGAAAGTGAAAGAGAAGATTGAGAATAGGGAGAATTGAGGAAAGGACAAAAGATGAACGGGAATGCCACTAGTACGCAGGGGGTTACAGGGAGTGAAAGTGAAAGAGAAGACTGAGAATAGGGAGAATTGAGGAAAGGACAATAGATGAACGGGAATGCCACTAGTACGCAGGGTGTTACAGGGAGTGAAAGTGAAAGAGAAGATTGAGAATAGGGAGAATTGAGGAAAGGACAAAAGATGAACGGGAATGCCACTAGTACGCAGGGTGTTACAGGGAGTGAAAGTGAAAGAGAAGATTGAGAATAGGGAGAATTGAGGAAAGGACAAAAGATGAATGGGAATGCCACTAGTACGCAGGGGGTTACAGGGAGTGAAAGTGAAAGAGAAGACTGAGAATAGGGAGAATTGAGGAAAGGACAATAGATGAACGGGAATGCCACTAGTACGCAGGGTGTTACAGGGAGTGAAAGTGAAAGAGAAGATTGAGAATAGGGAGAATTGAGGAAAGGACAAAAGATGAACGGGAATGCCACTAGTACGCAGGGGGTTACAGGGAGTGAAAGTGAAAGAGAAGACTGAGAATAGGGAGAATTGAGGAAAGGACAATAGATGAACGGGAATGCCACTAGTACGCAGGGTGTTACAGGGAGTGAAAGTGAAAGAGAAGATTGAGAATAGGGAGAATTGAGGAAAGGACAAAAGATGAACGGGAATGCCACTAGTACGCAGGGGGTTACAGGGAGTGAAAGTGAAAGAGAAGACTGAGAATAGGGAGAATTGAGGAAAGGACAATAGATGAACGGGAATGCCACTAGTACGCAGGGTGTTACAGGGAGTGAAAGTGAAAGAGAAGATTGAGAATAGGGAGAATTGAGGAAAGGACAAAAGATGAACGGGAATGCCACTAGTACGCAGGGGGTTACAGGGAGTGAAAGTGAAAGAGAAGACTGAGAATAGGGAGAATTGAGGAAAGGACAATAGATGAACGGGAATGCCACTAGTACGCAGGGTGTTACAGGGAGTGAAAGTGAAAGAGAAGATTGAGAATAGGGAGAATTGAGGAAAGGACAAAAGATGAAAGGGAATGCCACTAGTACGCAGGGGGTTACAGGGAGTGAAAGTGAAAGAGAAGACTGAGAATAGGGAGAATTGAGGAAAGGACAATAGATGAACGGGAATGCCACTAGTACGCAGGGTGTTACAGGGAGTGAAAGTGAAAGAGAAGATTGAGAATAGGGAGAATTGAGGAAAGGACAAAAGATGAACGGGAATGCCACTAGTACGCAGGGGGTTACAGGGAGTGAAAGTGAAAGAGAAGACTGAGAATAGGGAGAATTGAGGAAAGGACAATAGATGAACGGGAATGCCACTAGTACGCAGGGTGTTACAGGGAGTGAAAGTGAAAGAGAAGATTGAGAATAGGGAGAATTGAGGAAAGGACAAAAGATGAACGGGAATGCCACTAGTACGCAGGGGGTTACAGGGAGTGAAAGTGAAAGAGAAGACTGAGAATAGGGAGAATTGAGGAAAGGACAATAGATGAACGGGAATGCCACTAGTACGCAGGGTGTTACAGGGAGTGAAAGTGAAAGAGAAGATTGAGAATAGGGAGAATTGAGGAAAGGACAAAAGATGAAAGGGAATGCCACTAGTACACAGGGAGTTACAGGGAGTGAAAGTGAAAGAGAAGACTGAGAATAGGGAGGATTGAGGAAAGGACAATAGATGAACGGGAATGCCACTAGTACGCAGGGTGTTACAGGGAGTGAAAGTGAAAGAGAAGATTGAGAATAGGGAGAATTGAGGAAAGGACAAAAGATGAACGGGAATGCCACTAGTACGCAGGGGGTTACAGGGAGTGAAAGTGAAAGAGAAGACTGAGAATAGGGAGAATTGAGGAAAGGACAATAGATGAACGGGAATGCCACTAGTACGCAGGGTGTTACAGGGAGTGAAAGTGAAAGAGAAGATTGAGAATAGGGAGAATTGAGGAAAGGACAAAAGATGAAAGGGAATGCCACTAGTACGCAGGGAGTTACAGGGAGTGAAAGTGAAAGAGAAGACTGAGAATAGGGAGGATTGAGGAAAGGACAATAGATGAAAGGGAATGCCACTAGTACGCAGGGAGTTACAGGGAGTGAAAGTGAAAGAGAAGACTGAGAATAGGGAGGATTGAGGAAAGGACAAAAGATGAACGGGAATGCCACTAGTACGCAGGGAGTTACAGGGAGTGAAAGTGAAAGAGAAGACTGAGAATAGGGAGAATTGAGGATAGGACAAAAGATGAACGGGAATGCCACTAGTACGCAGGGAGTTACAGGGAGTGAAAGTGAAAGAGAAGACTGAGAATAGGGAGGATTGAGGAAAGGACAAAAGATGAACGGGAATGCCACTAGTACGCAGGGAGTTACAGGGAGTGAAAGTGAAAGAGAAGACTGAGAATAGGGAGGATTGAGGAAAGGACAAAAGATGAACGGGAATGCCACTAGTACGCAGGGAGTTACAGGGAGTGAAAGTGAAAGAGAAGACTGAGAATAGGGAGGATTGAGGAAAGGACAAAAGATGAACGGGAATGCCACTAGTACGCAGGGAGTTACAGGGAGTGAAAGTGAAAGAGAAGACTGAGAATAGGGAGGATTGAGGAAAGGACAAAAGATGAACGGGAATGCCACTAGTACGCAGGGAGTTACAGGGAGTGAAAGTGAAAGAGAAGACTGAGAATAGGGAGGATTGAGGAAAGGACAAAAGATGAACGGGAATGCCACTAGTACGCAGGGAGTTACAGGGAGTGAAAGTGAAAGAGAAGACTGAGAATAGGGAGGATTGAGGAAAGGACAATAGATGAAAGGGAATGCCACTAGTACGCAGGGAGTTACAGGGAGTGAAAGTGAAAGAGAAGACTGAGAATAGGGAGGATTGAGGATAGGACAAAAGATGAAAGGGAATGCCACTAGTACGCAGCGGGTTACAGGGAGTGAAAGTGAAAGAGAAGACTGAGAATAGGGAGGATTGAGGAAAGGGCAAAAGATGAAAGGGAATGCCACTAGTACGAAGGGAGTTGCAGGGAGTGAAAGTGAAAGAGGAGACTGGGAATAGGGAGGATTGAGGAAAGGACAAAAGATGAATGGTATTCAAAAAGACAGAATATGGTGTTTGATGTTGCATTTAAATCTTGGAAGATTGTAGTTATTAGGGGAGTAAGGAAATGGAAGGTAGTTTCACAGGTTGTAAGTGCAAAAAAGAGACTGTTGGAATAGAAGTGTTGGTTGCATTTAGCTATTTCATCAGTAAACGGGTGAGCACCTAGATGCCAATCTAGTAGCACCCTTAAATCCATGTAGTTAATAGAGGAGAAAAGGAAATTGAACATTGAATAGACTATGCCAGAGATAGTTTTGCCCAACACTGCAAATTACTACAAAACCGAAACATTAACCTGAAAACTAATCATGTTCTTAAATGTTCTTGTCAGATTGAGACTTTTATAAGCATGTTATGTATGGCATCAAACCCATTCAGAAGTATCTAAACTGTCAGCTCTATGCAAATGATTTCTCAGATCAATTTTTTTAAAATTACCGAAGACTGGGAGTCTTGGTAAAGAGCATCTTCTTTTTGAAGCGGTGCTACAAAATCATGAACAAAGAACTGTACCAAATAACTGAAAACAACATCACTTGAGGACTACAAACAGCAGCAACAACTAAAATGGATAGCATATGTAACTCAAAGAGAAAATAATGGCATAATCAAGATGTTGACATTCAACACCATTTAAAATAAATGCTTCAGAAGGAAATCTCCATCAATACCAGAAAGTGTGATAAAAGCTACTGGACTTCAGAAACCTATTTTCTTGAAAAGAGAAAGATTTTATAAATTTAAACCAAAAGTAATACTGGCTGCTCGGTCAATGAATTCCAAATGTTTCCTTGTAGGGAAGTGGCTAATATTACCATTACCACTTGCAAAAAAAAAATCCTTTAACTTAAAAAAAATTACTGAAAGGTGAAATTTTTTCAACATCACAATGCATAAAATGCTCTGTCATCCACCACATGGCATTAACAAATATATAGTAACTTATTTTCTGGCACTCAAAGATCATAAAATGTACTGAGAAAAGCCTACTGCTAATCACTCTTGATTTGGGGGTAAAATTAACAAAGGTAATTAATTTACCAATGTAGCTCCAAAGTTCTGCATGCCAATTTACATATGGGGCCATTTTGAATATGTCAATACCCAGTTGTAGGGCTTTGATATACCATAACCAATCAGAAGAGACTTTTCTGCATATGTGTAAACAGACACTCTCCTGTAGGGTTACTCAGAGGGAATTTGTTTACTGTGTGACCATCACATTCACAATGACCAGGCAAGTACCTTTCCTTTGTGTCTAATGCTGGCCTTTCTGTTTTGGGCAAAACATGCTTAATTGATACATAATATTATTGGAAAAAATTTGTTGCACCCCTAACACTAGCATTTTATCTTATAATACATTAATTTAAAAAAGTCTCATCAATATATTAAAATATTATATAAAAAAATATTAACAAAATTGTGTAAATGTTGGCTCAAAATGGTGAGATTAGCCATTTGCATACAGAAATCATTTAACATTCATTGACTCTGAACAGTTGGTTGAAATTGATAAAGTCTTTCTCTTAAAACAGTTTATCAAGAAAATAGATTTCTCAAGTTCACTAACTCTTATTGCTCTTTCCAGTATTGATGGGAGTTTCCTTCCTAACCTTTTGTTTTTGGTAATGTAGAAAGTTAACAGCTTAATCATAGAGTTATATAAAATAACCTATTATAATTGTGATTGTTACTGTTTTTGTTAGTTCACACAACTGCCAATACCTCATATATAATGGACTATTCCATTTTGATTGCATTGAAAGAGAAGAAAAGACACTACTTGGTTTCAATAAGAAAATGAAAGAAAGAAATAAGGGAAGATAGAAGTGTTTAACATCTGTTTCAGTGAAATAGAAAAGTTA
Source organism: Acanthosepion esculentum (assembly GCA_964036315.1). Classification (NCBI taxonomy): domain Eukaryota; kingdom Metazoa; phylum Mollusca; class Cephalopoda; order Sepiida; family Sepiidae; genus Acanthosepion; species Acanthosepion esculentum. The sequence goes on from OZ038491.1 coordinate 19,310,744, forward strand.
TCAATTTCAAATATTTTCATTTGTACCCACTTCTTAAAATAACGACCGGCATTCATATTTATGATTGTTATTGCAATATTTTGTTAAAGTTGTAAAGCTCAAATATTTAACGATGCGATAAGGGAATTTCTCCAGATATTGTATTGCCGTGTCATGTCGTTTCATTTGTACCCACTTCTTAAAATAACGACCAGCATTCATATTTATGATTGTTATTGCAATATTTTGTTAAAGTTGTTAAGCTCAAATATTTAACGATGCGATGAGGGAATTTCTCCAGATATTGTATTGCCGTGTCATGTCGTTTCATTTGTACCCACTTCTTAAAATAACGACCAGCATTCATATTTATGATTGTTATTGCAATGTTTTGTTAAAATCGTTAAGCTGAAATTTTTAATGATGCAATAGGGGAATTTTTACAGATATTTTATTGTTGTAGAACTTGCTATGAGCTTACTCAATCATTAACTTAAGAATTAAGATTTATCAGAAAATTAAAATAGAAAAACTGCAATATTTTCACCGGTTAAAACTAGTAAATAATTTTTTTTTCAACTCATTTTGTTTCAAGCAAAGGAATTAACTCTTACCAATGTAAACAGTTTCCTAAGTAATTTTGATTGAGTTTTAAAATCCTGAGTGATTTTAGGGGCTAAAATTGAGTTCTGACGGATATTACTTTTTGCTTATTCATTTTCCTTCATTCTCACTTGCAGAATCAGAATTAAAAATCTAATGGAACCAAACTTGGCACATTCTATCATCCTTTATTTGAAGATTAAAAAAAAGAATATTTTTTTTTACATTATTTATATATTATTTAATATTAAATAATACTTTGTATTCTTTCACTGCAATATCCATGATCAGGCAACAAATAGAGATTAGCATATCAGTCAGTTATCCTTGTTGCATTTTAAGTGTTATCATCTGATATGTATATTGAATACAACAATTTTTATAGTATTTTAAGATGTAAATGTTGGAGAAACAAAGTGCAGATCCTTGTTACACAAATAACGTCTTGTGATCATGACATTCTGGCTTGTCTCAGTAAGTAATCTGGGGTTGTTGAGGCATCTTGATCCTTACAGATGCCTGAGTGCCTTTTTGATGTTATATCAAATCATAAACAAAAGCAATCCATCATTCTCTGACCCCCCCCCTCTCTCTCTCTCATTTCAAACCATCTCCACTTCCTTTGGGTCATCAGAGTTCTGAGCAGTAGTTTGCAATACTGGGCCAACCTCCACATTCCTTAGCAATCCCTCCTCCAGTAAGTTATTCAGTCAAGGTGTAGTTCATGGTAATAATTGTTACTGTCTACTATTTTCAGGATAGATCTCTTTCTTTACACCTGGTATTTGGATTTGGTGATGTGGCAAATGGTCAGTCACAACAAGCAACAAGTAAATAAGCTTGTTCTGGTCAGTACCAAAGGAGACAACTCTTATTTAGATGGATTTAGTGAGATTTCTTAAATGTAGACTTTATTCCGCCACTTATAAACAAGCAAATATTATCATAGTCTCACTATATTCAACTTAGCGAGATATAGCCGCTTGGTTTAATGCTGATTTACATTCCGTAATTCATCTCTTTTTTAATACAATTGTTATAAATGCATGTATATTATAATGAAGGAACAAAGTACCACTGGTGAGGCAAAAAGAAAAAAAGACAAGATTTAAGATAAAGTTTTTTGTATTGCCGACATAGAGGATCAAGGCACAATATCTCTTTGAGGTTGAGGGAAGTGACCTGGAGGATTGGGAGAGTCAGATGCCAGATGTAAGCTTGGATTTGTGGGTAGTGTAATGGATAATGGCTCAGAATTTTTAGTCAGAGAGCCAAGTTCTAATTCTCTTTGTTTTTGTTATATTCACTTACATGCTAATACTCTTGGGAAAGGCATGAATCTACCTCTTCTAAATCCTCCCCAACTGTGGGTTAATTAGTAAGACTTTTATTACTAAAACATTATTATCTCCAAAAATAAAATAAATATTGAGTATAAAATATTTAGATTTCATCATCAAATAACACATAGAGTTTGAAATGCTGCTTAAACAACTAACCAAGTAATTAATTCTGTCTATTTTTATATAAGAGAATAAAAATTCTATCATTTTAGAGATAAGTCATTATTGCAATATTTATTCAGACAACTGACCACATCCTTTGTGCCACTTTTCTCGTTATCGCAACGTTATAACTCATCCATTCTATAGGCTTTCTCAGATATAAAATGCACATGGAAAGAAGAGGGGCTTTGTTTTGTCTTTTTAATAATGTAGAAAATGGTAGCCTGTTGAAAAAATTGTTAAAAAATACATCATCATCATCATTATCATCATCCACAGTCCTATAACTGGGTGTGGTCATAGGGTTGCTGTGTAGCTGAGAACCTGACCAGTTCCCTCTACATCACCCAGGTTGAAAGCTGAAGATGTATTCATTCCTGCATATGCCTTGGGCAAGTAGACCTGGCCAAGCCTGTCCATCTCCAGATCAAACTACAGCTGATGTCCTTGAACTCGTTTGCTTGTCTTGGTCACAAACACATGGGCAGTGATTCCATCAAGTGGCAGTACCCTGGCCATTCACTAGAAAACCTTCTACCCAGTGATGCCATGTCATCATAACACTGACTGCATCCATTGTGCTAGATGCCTGTTGACCCTACAAGAAGGTTCATCTGCTCTTTAACAGGGTTTTTAATACTGCTGCTTGTTATTTAATCACTCTCCTCACTAAATCTGGTGGGGAAATTGGTTTAATCACTAATGAAAAGCCTCTTTTTCTTTCATAGGGATTGTACAACTGAAGATGGCTTAAAAATATATTGGTTGAAATTCAGTGGCAACAACAAAATTATCAAAAAGAATAGGAAAAATGCTTGTAAAAAATATGTTTTACCAAATTAAGAAATCTGACATCTAATGGCAGAATAAATATTGTCAAAGAGTTTTATGCCATTTTTATTGCAAGCACAAATCTGTGAAAAAAAAATGATCAACAGTACAAAGAATCTTAATATTGAACATTTTTAACCATTTAAAAAAAGAAAAGACATCACTAATAACTCAGGGAAAATCTAGATAACTTTGGAGGAAATAATTCAGTAAATATTTAAGTTCAATTTCATGTCAAAATTAGAAATGTTCAGCTTATCTAAAGACAACATTCATGCCATCTCCAGTGGGTAAATTGTCTCCCTGAATGTTAAAAACAGAATGCATAAACCACTTTATTTTGTATACAGTTTCATCTTTGTCACTGAGACAGATGTCAGTCTATATTCCACGCACTTTTTTGCACATCTTTTCTTTTTGCTAATAGCAAGAAGAATTTGTTCAAACCTATTATCTGTAACAAACCTTTTTAAAAGATATATTTTAATCAGAATTCTATTTCATACAAGGTTAGTTTTTTCTTACTGCTGTTATGACTTTATACAAATATACTTACATAAAGGAGCATAAGACAACGATGTGTCTTCACACTAGATTTACTTAACCCATACAGCAAAGCAATCCTAAATGAATTGCATGTCCTACCAGGATTTATTATTGGTGGATACAATCTTAACACTATAAGATAAATAGATGACACCATGTTGATGGCAGACACAGGAAGAAAACTGCAGGAACTTCTAGACATGGTAGTAAAGGAAGGCAGGAAGAAAGAACTAACCATCAGTTGTAAGAAGATAGAATATCTGATCATTAGCGAGAGGGAGATCCTAAGATGTGAGTTACAAATTGGAATAGAGAAAATTTAGCTATCTGTGAAGTGTTATAACAGACAATAGAAAATGTAATAGAAATCTAAAGGCATATTGGAACAGGGAAACATGACTTCCAAATGCTAATTTTATTAGAAACAAAGAGTGCTTAACTGCAATATCAGTCCTTCTATATGGCAGTGAATGCTCAACAATTTCTTCACAGATGAAGAGAAAACATGAGGCAACAGAGATATGGTTCTACAGAAGGATGCTGAGAATACTATGGACAGAACATGTGAGCAACAATAAAATTTTAAGGAAAATAACAATAAGAAGGAAACTTGTACAATCATTTAAAACTTCTGGAACGCATGATGAGGAAAGATGGCTTGGAAAATTTGACACTCGCAAAATATATTGAAGACAAAAAGGTGCAAAGGAAAACAGCAAGTACATTACCTAAATGAGTTTGTGTAAATGGATGTCAGAACAAAGACTGGGAGGGATAGTAAGAGAACTTAGGGTTGTACATTGGGAATCTGGGGACAGCAATGTAAGACTGAACAGTGTGGAAAAGGATTGTCAGTGGAGTTCTGACCAACCATAGGTAGGTTGAAGGATGATGATGATGAGGAGGAGGAGGAGAGAAAAACAATGCTCAGAGCTACAAAGGATAGAGAATTGTGGAGAGACATAATTGCCCATGTTCTGAAAAGAAAATGTACACTAGTTGGATATATTTATAGCAATATTGAAATGCTGCTGCCACAATTCAATGTTTACATATACAACAGTTTTTTATCTTTTGATACTCTTTTATTTTGTTTCTTAAATTCTCTGTTGATTTTATTATAAATGTCTCATCATTTTTACTTATAACAAACAGGCCTAGCTTTATTTCCAGTAAATTGGTGACCCTCTTTAGCAACATGAAAGTCTGTAAGACACATACACATACCCACACAGAGAAAATCTATGATTGTTCATATTCTAAAGAAGACTGACATGATAAAAATCTGTACACTAGTTGGATATAATTGTAACAAGTTTTATTGCAAGAATTCAATGTTTACAAATACAACGGACGTTTTATCTTTTGAAACTTAGCTAACAAATTTTATGTTGTGTCCTAAATAGATTGTTAATGTTGTAATAAATACCTGATTTACAAGTTTTCATTTTTGGCATACATGCTTAGTTTTATTTCCAGTAAATTGGTGACCCTCTTCAGTGACATTAAAGTCTGTAATGTTTTTTTAGTAACACACACACATACACACACAAACTAATTCTTTTAAAAATTTAACTGCAATCCAAAGAACAACTGTGTTTCCTTGTGACTCATGAAAGCAAGTAATGTGCACGTGGTGTGTCCAGAAAAGCATCCATCTACCTCAGGCAAAGACTCCCTGTAGGACTTATCTGAGTGTCCCTTCCACTTTTCAAACAGTTAACAAAGTTTTCTTTTAGAATTACCATCAGCTGCTTCATCACATTCTCTTTGATCACGTCCACAGTCTGAAATCTTCTTTTGAACAGAAATTTTAGCTTTAAGAAAAAACAGAAACTGTGAATACAGATCCACATCTGGACTGTAGAGAGGTTGACAGACCCAAGTGATGTGATGTTTTGGCAAGAAACACATATTTGATGTAACCTGGAAATCAGAGGGGACCTTACTGCACATGCATGAAGAAGCACTCTCCCACAAGGATACACAGTTGTCAGTGACTTGTCATTGAGTGAATTTGTGTACTGTGGGACCATTGCATTTATGATGAGAACTGTCATAGGAAGAGTTCTGGTCTGCCCTTGGCAGAGGACATATCCATTGTACAGTTCCAAAACCTACATTCATATTGCCAGCCACCACATCAGGATGAGTAAATGTCCAAGGGGTTGATGGGAGGAAGGGCTGATATGGCAGGAGTTGTTCTGAGTATCACCTACCTATCGACCTACAAGTGCAGCCCTGAATAAAACATCTACATATAATATGGGAAACAGAGTTAATGTTCTTATTTCTTGAAGAGGAGTTTGTCTTATCATGTTACCTTGTGAGCATGCTGCACAACCTTCCTTAGCTTTCAGTGCACACTAATGAGATCTAAAATCAGAAGACAAGTAATCATTGGCCAGCCTTTGGAAAGAAAGGGTGCGGTTCACATTCTATATTTACAGATAGAGAAATGTCTAAGTGCTATTCCCAAAAAATATTTATATGTTTTTAGAAGTTTAAATCAATTTAGTAGGACCAAATTTTGTTTGTATCTGAAAGACTGTTAAATAAATTTGATGTATCTCTGCTCTTATTATTGATTAATCAAAAAATTGTAAATTAGAATTTAAATTCAATACTTGTTGAACAGAGTGCTTATGTGGGTAAAAGAAAACACTAAGGAGTGAGAACAGTAAAAGAAGAAGAATTAAGAAGACAAAAGATAACAACTGACATGGCATTTAAATTTTTGAAGATCAAAGTTGACTGGGAAGCAAAAAGCGAACAAAGAATTCCCCAAGCAAGAAGTGCAATAGAAGAAACAGTTAGCCTAGAACTTACAGTTACATCTAGTCATTTCAACTACAAAATGATGAAACTTTGCCACCACTCTAGTACTCTGCTTAAATTCATAAAGTCTAAGTACCATAGAGTAAAGTAATATTTATTGTGTTTTAATGCAAAAATGTGGCACATGGCCAAAAGCGGGGACAAGAAAAGGTTGATTTTCAATGTCTTATCTTAAAATTAGCTCACTACAATTACTGACCCAAACATACCACAGTTTTCCTTACACCAAAACAACACATTCTTACCATTTTTATTACAGTCACCATAATACCGCAAAGTCTCTATGTAGTCATAACTAGTTCATATATGTACAATTTGTCCAGAAAGTTCCTCAGAACCATGAAATTATTTATAGAAAAGGCACAGGAAAGCTACATTATAGTGATGGGAATGTGACTGAAGCCAAGATGCCAGGTCAGGACCAATAACATTGAAGATTGTTCTTTGGATTTTATCAAGAATTTCAAAATATATAGCAGGAGCACCAAACCATATATATATATATATATATATGAATATAATAAAATAGGCAGCATATATTTTACATTACAAAGATTCAAAGTATGATTAACTCTTTGTAATATATATATATATATATATATATATATAATGATATTTTTATTTTAAAATATTTTACATTGAGACAAGGAAATTTTAATGTTTTGACATTTTAATTTTTTTTATCCTGTCATCAGGCAATATTCAGTAACTTTTGATGAAAATGATTTACTTTTGAAAACAATACATTTTCTTATTAAAGAGTTAAGTAGGAGGGGGAACCAGATTTTAAAATCTTATAGGTATGTCTCTTTTGATTATTCAAAAGACAGGTCAAAGCTAACACAGAAAAGTTAAAGATATAGGTTAGATGTTGGAGGTGTCTTGGGGAACTGTCATATTAAGACACAACCTCGTACTTCCAGTTAAGAATATACATTGAAGTTACAAAGAAATAATCTGAGAGATATGTATATCTCTAATAATAGTTTAATTTTTGATTTTCTTAAAACTATTTTTTATATATTTTAGAACTATCTTAAAGGGGCTTCTGGTATGATTAAATCATTTTTATATAATTTTGAACCTAAAATACAATAGTTATTTTATTTAATGGGCCTTAATAAATGGCAATATTAAAATTAAAAAAATCAAAGAATTAAGTCAATATTACATGTACCATTATATATATAATAAAATAATGAATATATGATTGTAATACATAGATTTTTTATGAAAAATCCATTAACTATTTTCTAACATGAACATTGTACAATGCCTACATATTACAGTCAGTTCTGATTTAATAGATTATTATTTTTAGGAAACTTAATAATATGTAGTTTTTCATGTAGACACCGGGACATGGGTCACTTAAGGACTTACAAATTCTCGTTTTTTTAATAATTTCCATTTTTCTGTGGATGTTTTATTGATTTCCTTTAAATACCAAAAATATTTAGATAGGGATGTTCAGTTATGGTACATATTGTTAAAGTAAGAAATATGTTGGTACCATCTTTATTTAAAAGAGTTTTTGTGCATCCAATATAAAATTTCTTAACGTCTGGGTTTTCAGTAGATTAAATAGTGCATTGATAAACAATAGATTCAGTAAGACATTTATTTGTCAAAGGACACTTTATGGGATTTCTACAATTACTTAATTTATTTTCAAAATTATTGATTTCCATTTTGGAATTGCTACTATTTTTATTTAGGCATAAGTGTTTATTTAAAATTTTATTATTATGTATTTTTATAATTTTTTTCTAGATTATCAGTGCAACTATAACTTAATTTTATCATATTTTTTATTGAAAATCTTGCTTAGAGGATTATTAATTGGAAAACGTTTCTCAATCAAAGCAAGAAACTTTTACCCTTACTGCTGACCATTTGGTTAAATGGGAGTGTATACCAAATGATTTTTCTATTTCTATTCTTTTTTTGGTTATTAATATTATCTTTTCTGTATTTAATATTGGGGACACTTATATTCACTATTTTTAAAGCATTATTATAAAAATTGCAGTGTTTATAAAATACATATATATATATATAACACAAAAGTAAGTAACTCTCAAAGGAGGATGCTAAATTGCACACTAGTAAAAAGTGCTCAATGTCAAAATGGCAGAGCATTTATGTCATAATAATCCAATGAACACCTGTTTGACCACATCTCTTAGTTTCTTACATATGAGTATTTGTAGAAAAGACACAAGGAAGCTACATTAAGGCAATGGGAAAGTGACTGAAGCTGAGATATCAGTTCAGGATCAATAACATTGCAGATTCTTCTTTGGATTTTATCAAGAATATCTAAATATATCACCAAAATAAAATTCCACGATTTTGTTTCTTTGTTCAGTTGTGAATTTTTCCATGGGTAATTTCCCTGGATTAATCTAAGTTCTGAAATAAAAAAAAAACATATAAAAAGCATGACATATCTGATGTTATGACATTTTTAAATACTGGGGTGATTTGGGGGCCACCCTGTATGTAGATAGGAAACATTCATAAAAACTGAAGACATTTCCTCTCTTATTCACTATATTACTATTCACATTATTTTTTTTAATTTGACAAAGTTTTCATTTAACTGTCAATAATTATATAATTAATAATCAAATGATAAATAATTAAATGCTATATTTTTTTCTTTTCCTTGCAGATATTTCTGGTTGTAATAAATATTTACCTGTGCAACAATGCGCAAAAGAAGGTAAAAAAGTAAACCAATATGGACTGGAAACGTTATTATGAACTGACCAATCAGGAAACAGCAAGAGGCCAAACAAGAACGACAAAACTGATTGGTCAATAAAAATAATCATTTTATCCATTCAGTAGATGAAAGAAAGACCAATTTTAATATCAATTCTTTCATCATATAACTTAGACATTCGTCAACATATCAAATGTGTCCACAAAATTTTTGACAGACAGAAACCCTGAAATTTCACCTTGAATGAAAATATAAAATAAAATTTTAAAAAATCTAAATATTTGAATGAAAAACAGGACTCCGAAAGAATGATTTTTAAACATGAGAGTAATAGCAGGCACATGGGCAGATGTAATTCTTGTTTCTTTGAAGAGTTTTAACAACTGAAATAGTCATGTATTACTTAACAGCATCAGGAGTTGGAGTTCAACCCCAGAGAAAAGCCAAGAATCAAAAAACTCTTCCCACTTGGAAGATTAACATAACACAATCTTCCTAACACAGTTTCCCCACCATATTTGACCTTGTGTCATACTAAGCTAAACTTAGGAAATGACAAAAACTAGTATTTTGAATGTAAATTTTCTAAAGAGGTAAAACCTTTCCACTTGGAAGAATGGCATAACACATTTTTCCTACTCCAGTTTCTATGCCCCATGTGGACTCATGCAATACTAAGTTAAGTTTAGCAAATATCAAAGTCAAACAACTAGACCATTGCTTCTTGATATAATGTACAGTTATTTAAAGAATAAATTGGAGGCAGAGGTGGGGGAGAATTCCTTAAATCTGATAAATTCTTCATTTCATAAAGAAGCAAGATCAACACATTTAATGAACATTATTTTTGTTAAATCTAAGACAGCACAGAAATGACCAATGTTATGTAAACCTATATCAAATAAAACAATTGTAAATACCTTGCTTTGCTCATATTATAAAAAGTACCCAATAAATTTGACAATGACAATGATTAGCACAGAATAAAAAATGAGTCAATTTGAACAAGTATCTATCTGAAGAGATTAAGCTATAACTACTCACACATGTACTAGAACTATCCTTCCAAAAAATGATGTCTCACCAAGTGAACTTGGCTACACATCAAACAACCTGAAACATTGATATGGGTGTCACTCTCACTTTCTCTCTCATAAATACACACAGTTTATTATTTATAGTGAAAACTATCTTTAAAAATAGCTGGAATCAACAAAAATTTTTATTTTTAGCTAACAAGATTCAATGAATGATTTGTTCTAGTATTCATCTAAATTTGTTCAGTAAATATAAAAAGTCAGTTTTTTATGGCCCATGAGGGATTCCATAAATTGTATATTCTTTAAAATTGGGGATGTTAAATCAAGGTTTTACTGTATTTAGTCATAACAATGTGAAAGAGCTTGTCTTAAAATCAAAAACAGAAACAGAGTTTTGCATTATACAAGAGTAATAATTTGAGAATGTTGTTATCTTGTATCAATAAAGTAACTGCTAAATGGCTCTTTTCATAAAACAAATGAGATATGATTGTTTTTGCTTGCCCTGTTAATGACTTCCCCTGTTAATGACTTGCCCTCTTAATTTTACTTCTAATGAATGCTCCCCTTCTATCTCCATGTATATAACCAGCAGATACTTTTTCGTAATGGAAACCTTAATTGTTGTGGGCAGAGATATTTAAGCCCAAGAGTTTCACTGGCTTTTAAAATCATCTTAACATTAATACTATGTGTTTTGCAAACAGAAGACTGATCATTTCACCCTTTGGATGTTTGCTAAAAAGAGGATTGCATTATAAATGAAAATGAAATGTCACATTGTACACAAATGAAGATGGTATCTATAAGAAGAAAATCAATGAAAACAGCAACAAAAAAAGAGATGCATTTAATGAATTAATTTATGAAATATAAAGAAAAATAATACTTAATTAATGGAGTTTGTTATCATTTATTATGTCTTGTTTTCTAAGATCCAGTTTCAAGATTGCATAATCAACCCTCTTTACCTCAACCACCTTACAATCATTGTTTACCATTCTCCTTCATATGCATCGATTTTCTTCAATGCTTCCCAGCACAAATATCAAGAGTTTTCAACAGATGACAAGCAAGTCTTGCTTTGAATAAGATCCTACTATAGATATTACATATAAATAATTATATGGGATTGAGGTCATGTCATGCTTCCTAAGTCTTTTTTCAAGATTGCAGAATCAACCCTCTTTTCCTTGAATACTTACAACAATCATTTACAATTTTTCACCACACAGACCAATTTTTCTTTCAGTATTTGCCATCCGTTGGCATTAATACCAAAAGTTCAAGACTGTTCTTAATAAAATATTTAAATATTCTGATGTTTCTATGTGGTAACACTATAAAATAACTATTTAGATAATCTATCATTCTCTATTTCTAGTAAGGTGTCCTGCCCATTTTATTTGGTTAGGGATTAGCAGCTATTCAATACAAGATGTATTGGACCCCTAAAGAACAACTGTGACACAGGTAAAGAGCTGCTCTAGGTTCACTTTTGACAGAATCTTTCCAAGGCTTTCATCAGATGGCATTATATGTTCTTAGCCTGTGATGAGTACAAAAGGGTGAATAACACACATTTACATGCAACACTCATTATTTGTGATGATGGTTATGCCTTTATTTAATCAAACTTGAGAAACGACCAAAGCCTTTTGTGAAACTAAAGAATTTGCTAGTTTCTCAATCCTCAGGTGTATTTCACAGTCAAGAGAACCATCCCTAGAGAGTGTACTGCTAATGTGGGATGAATATATCAACTGCATCCAATCTTGTGCCATGAAAGAAGATGTTGGGTTTGATATGGGGATGCCTCTTGATGCAGTGTACACATGACACTGGGATTTGTAAAACTGATGATAATTCCAAAAACATAGTCTTTTTCAGAGAACAGATTCATAATAGCTTGTGTATCTTGCTGAGCATAAGCAACAAAGACTGTGTCATGAGCATAGGGAAGTCTCTAAACAAGGGTTGGAAATGGCCTTGATGTTCTTTTAAAACATTTCAGATCAAAAACATAATATGTGGTCCTAAAGTGAAAATAGGCTGTGTGTGGGGCTTTGCTTTCATTCCACAGCTGTGTGAAGCTTTTTCTGTTTCACAGATAGAGCGAGTGAGTGTATGTAAGGATGAGAAAAATATGAAATGGTTAGTGGCTTGCAGTGAGAAATCATAAAGCTCAGTAGAAGTTTGTCACATTCACTTTACCCTTGACAAAAGTATGAATCCACATCTTCTCACCCCCTAGCTACAGATTAAATAGTAGGACTGACTGGGCTCTTCAGCTTCGGTTGGTAACCAGTCTAGAAGAAGAGTAACTCAGAATTATACACCAGTTGGGAATAGGGCTAGCAATTCTCCTACTTGCTACTGAAGCCACAGCAGCAATGTCTACAATTTTGGGGCAGTGGCCACATACTATAGATTTGGAGTGATTTGAGAACATACATAGACCATGAATCTTAACAAGTCCAGTATACAAATCTTTATTATTAAGAACTTTCACTTTTTCACTTAAATAAAACATCTTACTTCACTGAATTACCAGCATAATATCAAGTTGCATGTTATCTTTGACTTCATGTGATCTTTTGGCAATTCTTCCCCCAACCCCTGCATCACAGACAGAATAAACAATGGACAATTTTCTTTAGATTTCGTTTTACTCACTTTATTTTATGGGGTACAGTAGTAGTAACATCAATTCTTGGCAAAAGTGAGAGGGCTAGGGAGATAGAGAGAAAAAAATATGAACAGATTGGGTAACTACCCATTACCATATGGTAGCCTGTCTCAGTAAGAAATCTGAGAGCAGTGAAATATCTTCTCTCTTTTATTCATGAAACCAAACTCACTGTCTTGCATTTTTTGGTCTTATATTAAAACTTAAAGACAATCCATTACTGTCAGAATTCTCTGCAAATGAAGTTGAAATCACCCCACTCAATCTGGGTTGTCAAAGTTATCACCAGTACAGTAGGGTTTGCCACTTTAGGCCAGCCTACACATTCTTCAACAAACAGTCCTCTTGCTCTTTGGGACGATTACTGAATAAAACTTATCAATTATTTATTTCTGGAGTTAAAAAGTGAACCATGGACAGTGAAATTGAAAAAAAGGGACCACTGCAAATGGGAATTCAATTTCGGTTTTCCAATAGAAATACCTGGAATACAATTCAACACTTTCAAGAAATAATGAAGTCAACACAAATTCAACTCAAAAATTTTAATGAACAGATAAACATTGAAATTGAGAATTAATAAAGATGGAAACATGTATGACATTTTTTGGAGTTGGGTGGGTGTTAAGGAGGCAGGTTGAAAATGGAAGATAAACTTTCATGCTTTGTTACAAAGAAAAATCAAAAATAAATCACAAATAATAAAAACACAATTTAGAAAGAACAAAGACTCAGTTACTGGCAAAATTGGAATTTTGTGTCCGCAAAAAAAAAATGGAGTATCAAAAAACAGTTTTTCCATTGACACCACTAATATTTTAATTACCTTCACTCCTCAGCAGTGTTGCTTTTAAAAAGCAATGATTAGAATCATAATAAAACCTAAACATAATGAAAGTGAATTTATACATTTTTTGTTCTTGAGAATTTACAACAAAAATATTAAGCACTATTTGTTTATTTACAAGAAAAATTTTGTATTTACAACATTCTAAATACTAATACAATTACATTAAAACTAATGAAATGCAATATTTATCATTTACCATTATAAAAACAATTTTTTATTCATAAATTTATAAACATTTACTAAATTATTAAAATACGTGAACCAACTATAAGGAAATCATTATTATTTACCATTTTATAAAGTTTCAATCAATTGGCAATTAGCTTATGTTTTGACAACGATTCCAATAATCAATCTAAAAATAATGTTTATTATTTTTGTTGTAAATTCTGAAGAACAAAGAAAATGCATCAATTCATTTTCATATATTTGGGTTTTATTACAATTCTAACCATCACTTTTTAAAACAATAAACATTGCTGAGAATTGAAAGTAGTTAAATAATAGCAGTGTCAATAGAAAAACCGTCCTTTTGATAATCCATTTTTTTGTGGACACAAAGGTTCAAGTTTGCTCTGTTAACGAACAGGTTACAAAATCATTACATATTATTTTTCATAGAATGATATCCAAGGTGAAGAATGGCGACTTGTCAGAAATCAGTAAGATTTAAGATTGAGTTAGGAATCCAAGGCCCAAGATGTTTAAAGCCTTAGCATCCGTCGGACATTATGAAATAGTTTCAAATCCTTTTTCCAAAAGACCATGGTTCAATTGAATAGTCTTTCAGACAAGCACCTCACCACAACAACAGCTTATAAAGACTCAAAGAGTCAGCTGATAAGGATGTTGGACCAAGGGATTCGGGGGTTTTTATAGGACAGGGGTTATGGGAATAAAAATATGCTTACAATAAAGTTTAATTCTGCTATTAAAATATGACATTGTCTCAACCCTGCCAGCCAAACTCAAGTTTCTTTTTATGATATCATCATTACATTGCCATACATTAAAAATGAAAATACAAGATTGAATCTATCATATATAACATTATAGCTTCAATTTCACTCTGGACTTTGTCAGTCACTGTCAACAAGTCGGAGCATTGGGGCCTTATCTGAACATAGATCCTACATTCTCATGTGCTTGTAAGAGACTTTCCTCTCTAGGATGGATGCTCATATATTTATCAGTTATGCAGTTTTTCCCCATATAAATATATTACAGGCACAGCTAAGTTGATCATGTGTCCACATGTTGAGGCAGCCAGTGACTTTAGGTGAATTGCGGATCTCTATCCCTGGTTAGTGGTCCTCCTCAGTTCAACCTTGCTTCTCTGAAGGACAATGAATGCAAAGTCAATTCTGTTGTGATCTGTGGTGAGACAAGTACATACTACAATATCATTCCTTGTGTGAAAATCTCATGAATTATTTTCAGTGTAAATCCAACCTTTCCCTCGCAATTTACACTCTCAGATAATCTAATGATCCACAAGCATTCTATTGTCATGAACCCAAAGCTGCAAACAATAACACACAATCTTGGAAAAAAAAATGTATGGATGAACTTGCATTATTTTATAATCATTACAAACCCCAGGAAACACTTAAGTTTTAGATAAAATGATTTATCAACTTTTTACTTTGTCATTAGACTTTCATACAAGAAAGGATATCCTAGCAAAGTTTAGAGTGAAGTGAGTAGACAAAATCACATATATATGATGGACTCTCCTGTTGATTATGACATATGAGGATCTGACAACCTCATTCAGTTTTTAGGTTTGTGTTTTTTATGACACTTCAGTCCTGCTCGGGACCTGTATACAAGTTCACATATTGCACAACAGCGAGGATCTCAGGACATAGCAACAGGAATATTTGCTGACACTTTTCGCCGTTGTCTTTCATCTCTTAGCTGATCAATACGGCTGATTTCGAAATCTGATACCCCACCCTGGCACAAATATCTCCCCCCGTTATTTCTATCCAGGACAACTCGCTCAAAGTTAGTATGAAGCACATTCAAAGGTGAGAGATTTCTCTTTAGTTTGTCTTTATACCTGAGCCATGGCCGTCCAACAGTCCTTTGTCCACTGTCAAGCTGACTGTACATGAGGACCTTAGGTATTCTGTCGTCACTCATCCTTGCAATATGACCAGTCCAGTGAAGTTGGATATATAATTTTTTGTTATATATGTAACAAAAATGTTTTTTTGAGTGTTCTTGCTTAGATGAAGCAGAGTGCAGAATATTTCTTGAATAAAAAAAATAATACTTTGGAAATTGCAAAGCAATCGAACCAAAACCAGAAACTCCAATATAAAAATCAAGATTTAAGCACAAAATTCATATAATTGACACATACCTAAAAGTATATTATTTGACTTTCATAGATAAACAAAACATTGTCAGTCAAGTATTAGCATTTTTACTGTTATCTTATTTCGCTTACTTTCTTATTGCAACTCTCAAATCATCATGGACTCATTTTTTTTAATCATTTCACCCCAAGCAAGGCAACTAAGATGAAAGGAGCTACTGAATGTTACAGAATATGACAAAAAAATTATTAAGAAGAACGAGAACAATAAAAGAACAGGAATTCAGAAGATAAACGATAACGATTGATCAAATTTAAATGCAATGTCAAAATTAACTGAAAAGCAAGATGGAAGAGTTCCACAAACGAGAAGTGCAATAGAAGAAACTGTAAACATAGAACTTACAGTTACATCTAGCAGCCATTTCAACTATAAAATGATGAGACCGTGCTGCCAATCTAGTACTGCAGTTAAATTTATAAAGTCTAGGTAAAACAGTAAAGTTCATCAGAACAATTGCCATAAAACATTTATAGAAAAGACAGAGAAGCTACATTATAATGGTAGAAAAGTGACTGAAGATGCCAGGTCAGGACTAATAACATTGCAGATCCTTCATTGTATTTTCTCAAAAATCTCTGAATAGATAGCAGAAGCACCAGACCATTGTGACAGTAATACTCAATGCATGAACAAATGGTAAACTTATGTGTAAAATAGATTCTTGTAATAAAAATTATCTAGCTTGACCCAATGAACCAACTTTCCTAGCAGCAGGCCTATCAATGGATTCAATATAATCATTCCACTTTATGTCAGTGGAAAACATTAGTAAGGAAAACATTTGCAAGAAGCATGGAAAAGAAATAAAGAATAAGCCTCTGGAAAGAGTCAAACATCACTTTTCTTCAGGATACCTGCATAACTATGACAGCTGCCTTACCAATTAGGCCAAGGCAACTTCCAGTTACAAAAGCTCAAAACTAGCCATATAGCTTCCTTAAAACTCCTATCATCTTTGTTTATATACTTCATCTCCTACGTGTCATGTTTCTTCAGGACATGAGTGATCATGGCTTTCCACGGCTTCCTATCCTTTGTAGCTCTTAGAAATGTTTATCATTTTTATTATCCATCTGATTCCCTGTTCTACCATCCATTAACACAATCTCATTAGATAGTTTACTCACTGTTTCCCCCACCCCCTCCAACACTTTTGTCTTTGATATGTCCACACTGAATGTCAAATTTTTCAAGTTTTTGTCCTTATTAGGTGTCCCAGAAATTTAAAAAGTCTCTTCTTGATTCTAACTTTCCTTTTAATTTTCATTTTCCTTAAAACTTCTTTACAACCAAAACCTAAGAAAAGAGTGACTACACTTATACGATTGGAATTTTTTATCACAGTCCTGACTTGGATTCTTCTGTTTGGGCCTCAAAGAACATTTATCCTGGAAGCAATTCTACATAAATGACACTGTTTTTGCTGGGGTCTTAAAGAGATTTATTTATATGTTTGTGCACCAATGGAAAAAGGGCATCAATCATTATGGTGACTATATAGAAAATAGCATAGTAGTGCAGGTAATTTTTATATATATATATATGACAAAGTGGAAAAAGCTTTGATGCAATGTGTTTTATCCTTTAGGACTTCATCAGACTAGAAAGGAAGAAATGCATCACACAAAAACTTTTTCCACTTTGTCATACATTTTTTCCCCAATATTGTTCTTGATATATAAAAATGTCTTGTTATCATATATAAATTTTTATTTGTATAGAAATAGACGTATTGAATCAGGAAATGTATATAGCTTATTTTGGGGGACAACCCTCATATCAGTGAAAAATGAATAAAAACTGCACATACCTATTCAAAAATTGCTCTATAATAATAATCACTTTACTATAAGGATACCAAACACTCATTTAGTCACTTTTATCATATACAAGAAAGTACTGAAAAGTTCTTGGCCCAGCTCACTTACCAATATCTAACCAACATCAGAATTTAATTTTATATCTCTTCTCGATCAAGCTGAGAACTTTTCAACACCCTATAATATTAAATGTAATGTTTAGCTTTTATACACTGACAGGAGGAGGAGCCAGCTGATCAAGTGTAGTGCTCTTACTCTTACTAGACAGCGATTTTATGTTGTGACCAGCCTGAAAGATCTGAATCACCTTCTAGGTCTACTGCTAGGAAAGTTGGTTCACTGTATCATGCCAGACAATTTTTCTTGTCAGAATCCATCTTGCACATTTATAAATCTACCATTCATCTGTGTATTGAATACTGTTGCCCTATCTGGTCTGATGTCCCCATTTTATATCAAGATTCTTGACAAAATTCAAAGAAAAGTCTGCAATGTTATCGATCCTGGCCTAACATCTCGAATTCAATAACTTTCACACCAATGTGATATGGCTTCCCCTCTCTCTTTTCTACAAATTTTTCTACAGCAATTGTTCTGATGAACTTTCCTCTTCAGTGCCTTGACTGCATGAATTTAAGCATGCTACTAGATTGGCAATTAGGTCTCACCATTTTACTGTTGAACCAGCTAGAGACAACCGTATGTTCTATTCTAATAGTTCCTTTTCTTGCACTTCTCACCTGTGGAACTCCTTTCCAATTATTGGCTTCCTTGCCACCTATAATCTTCAAAAATTTAAATGCTATTTATTGTTGTTCTACTGTCCTTTCTCCTCACTAACGTCTTCTCATTCTCTTTCACTCCCATAACCTTATGCATCCTAGTGGACTTATCACCATGCTTGGGATGAAATGATAAAAAAAATATTTTGAAATTGTCAATGTGGATGACTTGATATTCTTCATAAAGGAAGTAGGTCAAGACTCCAAAGAGAGAAAATTTGACTAAATTTTTGTTACTTGAAAATTGTTATTGCTATATACAGAAATGTTCCATCATGGTAATTAATGTAGAAAGGTTAACTTTAAAACTATGTATTCAAGAGACTAATATTTAGTTCTGGATATTAAAAATAGAATAAATAAAAGGACAAACACTGAATGATCCAACAAGGGTTGAAATATTGTTAAATCCTCTAACCTAGTTTAAATATTACTATCATTTGACAGCAGAGGTAAATTAGAAATATACGATAACAGTCACTTTCCCACCATTGTAAAATTACTTCCTTGTGCCTTTGCTATAAATATTTTCATAGTAATTGTTCAGTTGAGCTCTTTGCTATGGTACATAGTATTTATGAATTTAAGTACTAGATTGGTAACAAGGTCTGATGAATTTACAGTTGAATTGGTTAGATATAAGCATAAATTCTATACTGACAGTTTCTATTCTCATACTTCACACTTGTGGAACTCTATTTCAAGTCCATGCTTTCCAGCCAACTTTAATCTTCAAAAATTTAAATGCAATGTCAATCATTATCTACTGTCTTCCTGATTACTCTTCTTTTGCTCTTGCTCCTTAGTAATATTTTCTAATTCTTTCACACCCAGTAACTCCTTGTATCTTAGTGGCTTTGCTGCCTTGCTTGGGATAAATATGATTAAAAAAAAAAATAAACTTATGATTATTTAATATAATAACAAAATGCCAGTCTAATTAAATGGCATCTTTATCAAATATAAAAACTAATTAGAAAAAATACTAATGCCATAAACAGCTTTGCCATGACTTAATGGTTAGTAAGTCAATCTCACAGAATTTAGTACTATATGGAGTTGAATCTATTTACATTAATAAATATGGCGACCAAGATGAGGACAATAGTCCGAATAATGTAAATAGTGTACATAATACCTCATCTCAGAGATAAAGACAGATACTGGAGTTGAATCTTGAGTGCTCCGAACTTGTGACCTTGTGTCATACTAATCTCAATAAATATCAAAGGCAGCACATCAAAGATCAATGTTTAGCAAGTTAATTTCAATAATTCAGGTAGGAGTTCAATCTTTACAAGATGACCCACACTTGTTGCTTTGTGCCAGACTATGCCGCAGAGCAATAGTTAACAAGTCAGCCTTATTGAGAATTACTGCATTTTCCATGCCCATGTCTTTGTGTTAAACAAAGCTTAATAAATATTATTAACCATTATTAATTTCTAATATTACGTTCATTTTACTTTTAGTTGCTGAGGAATAATTACATAATGCATATCCAAAATTATAAGCATACAAAAGTTTTCTTGAGAAAGATTCTACAAAACACTTTGCCTAATCAAGAACAATTTTTTAAAAATATATTTTTTAATTACAAAAATGTTTCTAAAAAAAAAAAATGAGGTGATAAGGAATTATCCTGCAAACAGAACAGATTAATTAGTTTATTTTTCAGCAATAGTTGAGGACATTAAAATTTAAACTGCAAAGTTATGTTCCTTAGGTCTTACAGGAACAATTATTATTTCAAGCAGGACCATTTGGAATATGTACATAGAAGCTCATGGAGGTATAGTTTAGCTGTAATTTGAGCTTTTAAACTGATAATACATTGCAAACAATCATTCAATGATAATGACAAAATATTTTATCAAACTTTTCTCTTTTGACAAAATTGACTAACTGTCAAATCAAATGTCCATTAAAAATCAGATTCACTTGAAACAAAAAGACATAACAACACAGACATTAATAGTTTTCACAAGATTTACAGATTTAAAAAATAAATATAGTTTTCAGTTTCCATAAATGCTAAAATTACCAGACTTAATGGCATATAACCTTCATATCTTATTCATATTTAATATTACACTATATGTATAATAATTACCAAAAATTATGATATTATTTATATATGGATAAATTGTCATTTTTGACAAGTACTAAGCTAATTAATTTTATATACCTGTTTGCTTTCGTTTAACAAAAGAAAGAAACAAAAGGCTGTAAAGCTGTAAAGAAGTCTACTTATTTAATTTTAATGTTTTCTTAATGCTTTTTAAACTTGCGTTTTGCCTGAGTTAAAACTCCACAGTGTTGAAAAAAGTAATGAAAGTGGACATAGATTTTAAACTTTAAAATGGCATCTGCTTTGTTAAAATGTAATAAAAAGTCAAAGTGTTAAATTTAGTTTTAATTCCTTTAAATGGGTTTAATGCATCAATAATTTAGAGGTAGAAAACTGCTTTGATATTACTAAAATATCAGTAGTAGTAGTGATATTAGTCATGAACACATGGACACAGTAGAAAATTTGCTTTACCCTTTTCCCATTGTTTGCTTCCTTTAATGTATCAGAAATCTAACCAACCAAATAACAAAGCAACAACAGCTTTTATATAATATTATGGAACTGAACTACCAGTACTTATACAGATACTAAAACATCTGAGCAGTAGCAGACTGGGTTGAAAATTTCTCCCGGGAAAACTCATAAAAGGGCCCAGTCAAAAGAACCCACAATCCCAAAATGAGGAACTGAGGATATCCATTATCTACCAAAAGAAATTATGCCATCAAAGAAACCTTATTTAAATCTTCCCAACATCTACGTCATTTTTTTTTTTAGTTTTTACTTTTTTCGGTTACTTCTGAAGTGATGGACTATCACTTTGAGGCCCACCAAGAAATTTCCTGGTATCCTTGTGGGCCAATCTGCCACTGCATCTGAGTGACTGTTAGCCAACTAGATATTTTAACTTTGGGGATAAAATCCCGGGGAGATGTTTTTGGGGAAAAGTAATGGGGTCTCATATGCCATAAAATGTGGTAATTTGATTGCAGTGGTGAAGTCCAAATGACACAACTGCATGCAAAACCTGCAGAACTTTTAAAATTACATTTACAAAAAGGGAAAAAAATATTAGGAAAACAAACCCAGAACAAATGGATCTCAAAATTGATAAGTAAAAATATTTTGCAAACTGTTTATAAAAAAATAAAAAGATGCAAAAAAATTTTATTTTAGGATTTTGATTAAATACTTTGTAAAATAACTAAATACTTAAATTCCAAGTTCATATATTCTTGATAAAATCCAGACTTACTGGTAATTTGTGACTTACCTTTACTATAGTCACAGACACACGTGCATACACATTTACCATAGCCACAAACACACGTGCATACACATTTACCATAGCCACAAACACATGTACATAGACATTTACTATAGCCACAGACACACGTGCATACACATATCTTCAAGTGACTATTTTAGTACAAACTTTGGTGCAATTGTCAAGAAAGAAACCTAAACATCTTTTAGACATGATAAAATCATTCTTGAAAATATACTCTACTGTATGAGATAAACATCTAAAGGACAAATCTTAAGGAATAGTAAAGTAGCTCTCAGGTCACATTACTCCCCTGGTGATCCTAGGTTTATTCATTTCCTCCCCAATTTTGAATTGTTAACAGGTTTTGTTTGTTTATTCCATTTTTTCATCATTATACTTAAGACTTACTGTATTTCCCTTTAAAGGTTTTGTTTTTATCCCTCCAAAATACTCTAAAAAAAAATCACCCAACATACACTGAGAGTTGGGTATGGAGTAAAAGTTACAAGGACTAGACTAACACAACCTCCCCATTTGACACACTACTCTCTTGATGATATAGATTATGGTTACAAATGGAAATAATTACACACAAATGTTATTAGTTTTGATTTTCTCTTAGATATTATTTGCCAAATTATAATTGGATGTTATATAGTAGGACATACAGTATAAATTACTAAAATTTGATTCCAGTTCCTTATCTTGCACTTAAAATTACCACCTTGGGAGCCAAATGGATCTAGGTTGAGAACTACTGCTCTATAGTAATAATTCCATTTTACAATAAAAATAAACGACATAAATAGAAAGGTTCTACTTAGAGAAATACTTTGCACCATACCCTGATACAAAGTTTAACATCATGGTTATAAAGAAGAGCAAGGTAGGGGCAGTTGCTGGTAGGAAAATTGTATTAAGCCTGTCTAGAAAAATTCACTTTCAAAATCCTATCTATTTTAGTTTTACTTATGCTCAGTTATCAATCCCTATCACCACCCCATCCCCAAAATGTAGCTATTTCGGAAAAAAAAAATTCAGGTCAGATTTTAAAGTTTATTGTGACCAAAAAAGGTGCAAATAAAATAAGCACTTCTAATTTTGGTTTTGCCCAGAAAGTTTTCTGTCGTACTTTTCATCCAGTAGAATTTTAGCATTGTTTTTTTTAATATTCCAGATCCCAGAAGTTATCCCCTAAATCAGCTATTTGAAAAGGTTGACATGACCCTCATACATAGTGTGTGTGTGTAATATATATATATATATATATATAAACAGGAGTATATAAAGGTTGCAGTAACATTAAGATAGGCAGGAGTATGCATTATATAATATATATATACACACACACACACAAGAGCATATAAGGGTTGTAGTAATATTAAGATATGCTGGGTATAGTGGGTGTGTGTATATGTGTGTCTAAATTAGGATATAAAATCCCAACAAAGTTTTGAAGAACACACACACAGATTTATTTTTATTTATCTATTCATTTATTCTTCCCAAATAAAAATGGACTACTCCATTATATTGCCAGTAACCTGTAAATAAAGTAGTTGGACAATTTTAATTTGTGCCTAATGTTTGCTATAGGCATGAAACTAAGTAGCATTGAACAGTGAGGAATAAATATATAATTATCCTTATAGATAGATAGAATAAAAAAATTAGATCAGCCGATTCCGCTACCTTAGTTTCAACCTTTTGGTATCTTCAGGCAATTCCAATCAATTGATTTCCTTTATTTTTTCTAATTTAATGAATGCTTTATTATTTAAACACATGACGTGAAGTGTAATAGAAGGGGAGGAGGAGGAGAAAAGCAAGGGTATTGGTAATGTATCAGTGGGAGGTTAAATGAAATGTACATACTTTCTTTTCATCCTGGTTCATATGAACACAAAAGGAACTTTTTAGTGTGTATACAATGAGTCATAATTTCCAATCTCTCATTCAAAAGGTTTTTTTGGTCTGGAAATGTTATTATTGCTAACTTTTCATGTTGACAATGATTGTTGTAAGGGTTGGTGGGTGGTTGGATCTAACATTCATGTATTTTAATGTATATTAAGGATAAGACTTTAGTAACAGTTTATGGTTTCTCTTATTGTGAACTGTTTATATACATGTGTGCGAACTGTTCCTAAACTGCATGTCATGATTGTACTGTTCACTAGAAATGCATACATAACACCCGTTGGTACCTATCTAATGAGACAGCCTGCCAATAGAACTCATGCTACTTGTGTTCAATTATTCAGATTAAGTTTTTTAATATATCGTAATGGCTCTGCAATCTTTACCATAACTGACAGATTTTAATAAGATACCTGTAACAAATTTTATATAAAGCTCAGTAAATCTACTACCAAGCCCCCCACCCCAACCTCTTTATTGAGCCTTTTGTGAATACTTTTGAGGTCAAACTGATGGTGAGTGGCAGTTCAAGGTAATAAGTATTTCAGGGTCACCAAACAGAATACAATAAAATATGAGGGAAATTTGTTAACTCACCCATGTGAACAGCTGCCAAACAATCCATATTTTTCTTTTACGGATGGTGTATTTTTTTAGGCTTAGTTCAGGAACTTTCCAGTTTCACTTCACATATGTATTTTTTTAGTTATTTACCAAATATATATTTAGGCAGTAGTTATTCATTGATAACGTTTCATTAAAAAAAAGAAAAGAAAATCACTTCAGCATTGGACTGCAGGTTTAAATGTATTGAACAACTAATAATACATTTAGCCAAAGAAAAATCTCGCTCGCTAGCCACCTGCCTATAATGTTGCTATAAAGTATAACAGCCATCATAAAAGAATTTGAATATGGGAAAGACGTCTAGATAAACCCGTATCCCAAAAATGATTCAAGTTATGGTGGAATGTGCTTGACCACAAACATTCAGATAATAAATATAATCTTGGACCCAACTATACATTCTATTGTAAAAAAAAGTTCACTAAAAAAGTAAAAAGACAATTGAATTGTCAGTCATTTTTAATGAAACATATATCAAGTTATTAAATAAGTGTAGCTCAGATTTGACACAAGGCCACAGATATAGGACACCTGGTGAGGATTGAACTCACAACTCAGGAGTACAGAGGAACATCAGTTCTTGAACATCTCACGTCAAACAAATCGGTTTTCAAACAGAAAATTCGAGATGAAAATGCCTTGGTTATCAAACAAAATTTTGGTTCTCAAACAACATAGCTGAACCGAGTTAACTCAAATGGAATAATTTCTGAGTCGACCGCTGAGTTGTATACATTCATGTGTTGTGCAGTGCTTTTCTTATCCAATTTTATTGTACTGTAACTTTCTTCTCTACATTGATTCCTATTGGAAAAATGGTT
Organism: Acanthosepion esculentum; assembly: GCA_964036315.1. Lineage (NCBI taxonomy): Eukaryota > Metazoa > Mollusca > Cephalopoda > Sepiida > Sepiidae > Acanthosepion > Acanthosepion esculentum. The sequence continues at coordinate 19,336,060 of OZ038491.1, forward strand.
TCGGTTTACAAACATTTTGGGTTACAAACAGCCTTCAGGAACAAATTAAATTCATGAACTGAGATTACACTGTATTTGATCTGCTTGCTATTACACCCACCATTATATATCAGAATTGAGAGAGAGAGAGAGAGAGAGTGTTTTTTTTCTTTCTTTTTTTAATTATAAACAACTAGAACAAAAGAAAAATCCAGAACGTAAATACTGTCTAACCACTTTAATCTGGCACCCTTGGGACCAGGCCATTGCCAGACAGAAAATGCCAGATGACAGAAATCATCCTTAAAAAGAACCCCTATGTAAACACAGTCTTACGAGCTCATTCCACATATATATTGCTGTGTTATCAAAAGTAGAACACAGTTGAAAACAGGAAATTGAACTACCATTAATTCTTCCAAACAAGGTTTTTTATTTGTTTCAGGCAATACAAAGGCTAAAAAAAGCCTAAGACTAAAAAATAATATATACTTCCTATCCTGAATGGGTAAATAGGCAGCTATATATAACAAATGACGAAGACTGAATCACCAAAACACACTGTCGCTGTTGGCTGCTGCGGAAAGTTATAAAAACATGTGGCACTGCCTTCACAGCTGCTCAACCAACTAACCGAGGCCAAGTCAAAGAAGTACCAGACCATCATGGAGTACCATATTAAAGAGGTCAGATTATATATAATATACAAAAGGAAGAATTCACTGCTTTTATAAATTTTTATAAGGCTAAATTCTGCCTGTATAACCTTATCTTACTTTAGTTGAACAAAACAGCCTACATTGTCAATGAGTGTTTTTCAAAACAATTGGTATATGCAAGACCTCTCCATGCAGGTAAGATGTGACACAAGGTCAAGTTTAATGTTGGGTGCTCATCCATGTCTAGAAAACCAAGTACAAAAATTACCCTCAAATCATCTGTGTATGGCTGTACAACACTAAAAACATCAACAAAATGGAGAGACATATCCCTCTTGGAATGGAGCATGTCTCACTGTACATCACTAAAAAAAAAAAAAATTGCTCATATTTTTTTGAAAAAATGCATCCATGTAGGGGGTACTTAGTATATTCAGTTTACCGTATGACACATAAGAGATGTCGCTTTCATTCCTTACAGCGTATTTGTTACTGTTCATTGGTTGTTAGTGTCAATGCTAAAAAGAGGGTTTCCTGTACAGACTGACATCTTTAATCCAGGACCTTGGGATTAGGCTGCTGTCAGATGACAGAAATCACACCTTAAAAATAAACAAAACACTATTTAAACATAATTGTTGGGCCACGGAGTACCAGATTAAAGTGGTCGGAATAACGCTTTGCGATTATTTTAAAGAACTAAGAACATCTGATTGGACGACCATGTTACCATGGCCTCAAAAAATATATTACGACTATGAGCTAACAGCTGATAAACATAAGATGAAACAAATAAGCCTCATAAGAGATTTAACATGAACTCTGATTAATGTTAAAATGGTAGCATTTTCTGTTTAAATATCTGGGATGAGGAGTTATCATTATTTACATCAGACCATTGTCCTCATCTTTGTATTTATCCTAATGCTTCGCTCGTTGTGCTTTCCAGTCTTCAATATTTTAAATAATGTAAAAAGAGAAGTTTTCATTTTATTCCTATAAATATAATTACATTAATTTTCTTTATTTTTTATGAATGTCATGTCCCTTTACGACAGCTTAATTTAGAGCCATAATTGTCTTTTGTTTTTTTATCTGCAAATTTCCATGGCATCTTGGGAATTATAAAGTGGTTTCCTCATGCCTTCTCTACAGTTTGAAATTCAGAGTCGTCCTCCTCATAGACTGACTACTATTCAATCTTAGAGAACCTAATCTACCCTGTTATTTAACCCATAGCTGGTGGGCAGAAGTGATGGACTCATGCCTTTCCTAAATGCAACAGACTAGGCTGATTTCGAATGCAACAATCCCACTTTCTGCTCTGATAACCATAAGGTTAACCACGTGATCACGTTACTTAACCAACTATCAAACGGTTAACCACGCAATCACGTTACTTAACCAACTATCAAACGGTTAACCACGTGATCACGTTACTTAACCAACTATCAAACGGCTAACCACGCAATCACGTTACTTAACCAACTATGACTATCAAAAAGTTAAATATCATACACAATACACAAAAATTGTTTTACGGTTATCACAAGATTACGGACTCCAAGATTACATCAAACAATTTCATTGAATAGTATCAATTATCAATAGAGCCCCTCAGTATGTGGAAATAAATTAGTCCAATTGCTTATTACTGTTGAGTAGTCAGTAAGATCCTTACTGGGTGCCCAATACTTATGGCCTAAATAAAGCTTAGTAAATAGCAATTATTAATATAATACATCATGTGTTTGTATAGTTAGTGATTTTTTTTATGATAATGAAGCAAACATATAAAATGAATAAGTTACATCTGACCCGATATGAACATCCAAACTAGAAGTAAACAAGCAAGAGACAAATCCACGACACCAGTATTTTTCTCCTTGAGCAGCAATGTAAAAATAACTTGCAAACATTAAATCAGGCAGGGCATACAAATACTACAATGATCCTAGCAGAATTGCTGCTATGCATGTAAATAATTCCATCCATGTTTTTATGGGTACTATTTGTAATTTTTTTTTAATTAAAAATTTCCATGCGAAAATTTAATAAGTTAGCACTTAACAAAAGATACTGTCATTTATTTCTGGCATGTGTAAACTAGTTAATTACAAATATTAAAAAAAAAACATACAAATTATAATCAAAATTTATATTTATCAAGTGTTATCATGCCCAAAGAGTGATAGAGATTTTTTTCCGCTCATATATGTGTAAAAGCTCATACATCAGGTAAATATGAGACCAGAAAAAGGTCTAAATATGGACGGGAATAAGCTTTGTAGCATTAATATTATTACTTTTCTCTTCAAAATAGCAGCAATTAAAAGACAGATTTCTAAAATTGTAAATACAGTAATACCTATTTTAGCAGGACCCTATTTTGCACGGATCATCTTCAGGGCAATGATGAGATTGTTTCCTGAATTTCTAAAGAGAAAGTATTTTCATTTTGTGCATTTTACTGACTTGGTTGTTTTTAACATGCTTCGGCTGATACAGTCAGCCATCTTCAGGAATGTTGTACCACCTACATTAACACCTACCTTAGAAGGGATCAATACAAAAGTTTTAGTAAGAATAAATATAGCTCATCCAGCTTTAAAAACATTTCTAACATAAGATCTTTGCATGTTTTAGATTGTAATTTCCTAGTTGAGGATTGATTTGTTTTACAGCTTATCAACCCTTTGCAGGTTATTTAAAGCCAGAAAATACTTTTTTTAGATTGTAAGATTAAGCCATAGTTAGTGGGGGGGGGCTTGATTTATACCTTACCCAAGGGTATTTGATGTGGCCATAAGCCTTCTAGTTGAGGAAATGGAAAATAAAGAAGAAAAAAAAAAAAAAACTAAATCTTTAAATACTACCAGAGTTAAAATACACCCGGAGAGGGCTGAATAATACATCAGTCAAAATTTGTAATTTACTCATTACTGTTTGCCTTACTTTTTTATAGATACCAAAATGGAATTGAATATCACAGAACAACAACCTAAAAATTATATACCTACACAATGAAAAAATTATTTTATATTTGAGCAATAAAACTTGAATTTAAGGACCCAACACTTTATTATTCTAAAAGAGATATTACTGTATTTATGTATTCAATGATATTTACAAATGATTAAAACAGCAGAGAATAGCTGTATGGATAAAGTATTGAATAACAGTTCAAAGTGTACTAGTTCAACACAGTACTGAAAAAATATATTGTTGGCAACTTTAAATTGCTCCAGGAAATAAGTAAATTTTAGGAGAATATGACAAGTGACTGTAAAGTTGAATTTCCATTCCCGGATTATGAGTAATCCATTAATTTTAATGTTTGGTTTTAATATAGCAAAAATCTGGCATGAAAAATATTCTTTTATTTTAAAAAAAAAAAAAAAAGTAAATAAAGATTTTTTGGCAAACAAGGATAAATATGCTTGCAATAAGATATAGTGTCAAAAAAACGTTTTTAATGACAACACTTTTTTTTTAATTACCTTCACTCTTTGGCAATGTGCATAGTTTTAAAAAGTGATAATTAGCATTGGAATAAAATATGTGAACCAATTATAAGGAAATCCTTTTACCATTTTATAAAGTTTGAATCAATTGGCAATTAGCTGATATTTTGCCAACCATTGCAATAAACAATCTAATAAATAAATAGTGTTTATTATTTTTGTTGTCAATTCACAAGAACAAAATAAATATATAAATTTACTTTCATCGTATGTTTAGGTTTTATTCAAATTCTAATCATCGCTTTTTAAAACAAACATTGCTGAAAAGTGAAGGTAGTTAATAAACTGTTCATGAGAAAAACTGTCTTTTTGACACTTCATCTTATTGCAGGCTTGTTTATACGTTTGCTGTTTTTTGTTTTTAATATTTATAATATAGGTGTATATCATTTATATCTGATAATTTTTATTTTGAATTCATAAAACATAGATCTTTGCTTTTTTTGTTGTTTTTGTTTTCTGATATAGATTCATATTGAAGCATTTTTTTGTTGTTCAATGGCCCAGATGACCATTTTTAAAGCAAAAGCAAGGTAGAGAGTATGCATAATTAAAAAAATACACTGGTATACTCATCTACCAGTACAGTCATTCATTTCTAATGCTCCTCAAAGAACTCAACACTTTTCCCAAATATACTTCCAACACCCCTACAAAAAAAACGGGGTCAACCATTTAAATAGACAATAGAAGAAAAAGGTTAATATTGCCAATTTTAAATCGGCATACAACTTGCATAGAGAATGCATGCAGCACTTGCCATTAAATAAACTCTTCCTTATTTTGAAGTGAGAGCAGCCATTTGTAAACAAGGTTATAAGTGGTAATTGCAATTTAGTATTCTATTCAAAAACCCCCAATAATCTCATTCGATGTCAAAATGTCTTGGAGCAAAAACTACTACAAGGGCATTATGAAAAAAAAAAAAAAAAAAAAAAAAATCATCATTATTAGTGTTTTATATATGTTCTGAGAAAATTAGCATGTGTGTCAATTTACTGGGTCCATATAACAGGATTTATATTCAAACTGACTTGTGACTTCTGTTGTCTGTAGGAATCTTTAATACCCAGATCCAAGGCTCTCTCATTCTAAGAGAGAGACCCCCCGAAAAAAAAACAAAAAAAACTGGGTACATTTGAAAAAAGCCAAAGAAAACAGTGGCTAAAATATAAGCATTAAAAACAACAAGGATGAGGATATCAGTTCAAATAACTTGTGGAATAAATATTTTTCTTTTTGTTCTTTATGACCTACAAACATCCTGAATTTTTATTAACAATTGGTCAAAATAAAGGTTCCAATTACCCTAAAGCCAGATTTTCTGCAACATTTGTTCTGAATGACAACAAAGTCTTTTTGTAAAACAGATATGGCAAGAAGAATTTCTCAGATATTTTTTGTGAAGGAGGATAAATAATTTTTATATGGTTATGTCTTATTTTGTGGCTCTGTTACAAGACTCAGTCAAAATTCTTTACACATGCCTTCTCAGAACATTTTCCCATCCACCACAAACAATTATTTAATTCAGAATATTAAGGGAGGTAACTGCTAAGGGAAGTAGTAAAGGCATTCATCATCAACCAGCAGTATCATTACAAAAAGAAAAAAAAATAAGAAAAAAAATTCTTCTATAACTTTGGCTTGGATTAGTTTTGGCATATACAGTTTTAATGAGGGATTTCCAGTTGGGCCAATCTATAGACTTTATTTTTTCTTTAAATTGCGGACATTGTTACCTCCCTTTTTCCACTTGAGGAAAAGATTTAAAAAATTGATATTAAACAGTAGTCTATGGTTTTTGTGTTTTTTTTTAAATAACCATGGAAGTCCAACCATTGTTCCACTAAGGAATTCAAACAAGTTGCTTTAAACCAGTTGGCTGTACTATTATGATACTGGACAATTATATAACATGATATAACATGCTAAGTCAATTTCTCCACCCATAAATAGCCTTGGTGGAAGAACATTCATATTGCTTTTTCTTTTTTTCAAAACTCATCAAAATTTGACCACCAAATTTGAATGTATAAAAATTGATTTTTTTTCAGATTTTGGCTCTAGAAAGTATATTTTCATTTTTATAATAACAATAAAACACTGATAAAATAAAAACATTGGAATTAAAATATTTTAAAAATTATTGACAAGAGAAATTAACCCAAGTAAAATAACTAGACAGTTGAGTTGTACATATAAAGAACTTGGTGGAAAAAAAAGAAAAAAAAAAAAAAAAGGAGAGAAAGAGAGAATTTTTTTTTCGTCTTTACAATGAGACCAATAAAACATTAATTTGTTTATCCTCATCTGTCCATACATTTGAAGATGAAAAGAGAAAAATTACAACAAGATATACACTTCAAGAAACAAAAAGGAAGAATTAAGCATTACCAAATATTAAATAATTATAAAGATCAGAGGATTTCTCGGTCATTTGAAAATAATTTTGAGTTCATTTTTGTTTTGTTTTCATATCTTGAAAAAAAAGTTACCTTTTCATTACAAAATTACATATCTCATCAGAAATATGTAGAACAATCAATAAGTCTGTAGCCAAATGATGAAAAAATGCATTTATTTTGCATAACAAATTTATGATGTCCTTTCTTCTTAATCCACTTAATTGTGGTGAATATTAATCACAAATTATACAGCAACAATTTCAGATCAAAATTCAGTTATTAATTATGTATGAGGCTACAGACTTAGTGGTCCACTCATAAATGAGATTCAGATGTTTGTGCACCCAGCTCAGAGACAAATTTTGAGAATATCTCAAAAATTGCAAATCTCCAAAGCATAACAGAACAAAAAGGAGGAAGAAGAGAAAATGTTGTGGAATGCAAGAAAAAAAGATGAGGCACTCAGAAAATAAATTAAAAATAAAACAAACAATAAATATTACTACTTCTGTTCCATCATTGTCTTTATGTTTATGAAATTTGTCCCAAAATAGTTGTTACATTTTTAAATCAAAATAAAATAAGAAATAAACTATTTCATTTTCACAGAGTTTATTAATAACATTGAATCATGGATTCTGAGAAACATTTAAATAATTTACATTTAATGCTGTTTGGTAGTTGATTTTCACTTTAAAGTTTTCTGTTCACATGCCTAATTTTATTGGAATTGTTTCCATTTCAGAACATATCTTTCACATGTGTTTATAATTTTCTGCCTATGGTTGGTATCACATGCTAAAACCATAAATGCACCAAGTGCAAATTTCAAACTTTGCTTACCTTTAAAGTGTTAATTTTAAGACATTTCCTATAATTAAAATAAATAAATTACTAGTGTCTGGTTTGAAATACCAAAGAAAATTATCACTAAGGCATATAAACATAATCTTCAGTAAATGTTGCAGATATTCAAAAGAAAAATTTGTTAGTTTAACTATTATGGGATAGAGGCAGTAATAAAAAAGAGAATTTCAATTACTTAATACTGATAACCATTGTCTTCAACACTATTTTTATAGAAGACAGACCCCACTTATCAAAACCCATCTTTTTAAGATATCTTTTTTTTCTAGTTTTGAATGGCTCTTTATACAAACACTGTCTTTGAGAATTTTTTAAAACTATGAACAGTATGTAGTCATGTTCACTATTTAGAGGTACTAGAATTTTGTCACTATATACCTTTTTTCTTTATTTAAATTTCTAAAGCTACTTATGTTGGAAGTTTACAGTTAAAATGGTAATGATGGAGGAGGAAAGGCGTTTTGACATTTGACTTGAAAAAAGAAGTCAAGATTGAAGTGTTCATGGAAATAACCACACAAGAGTCTATTCTACAAACTAGCAGATCTTGAGAAAAAAAACTCTCAGAGTAGAACTTTCTTCTATGAACATGAAACAAGGAGGAAATGAGGGAGATTTGAGTGTGTGGAAGTGACATATCCTAGCTGTAAAGGTTTGAATTGGTGGAAGTAAATGATAGAGTACATTTGAATATTAATTTAGTAAATTTCAAAAATTTAGTCTAGCATTTAAAAAATTTCACCTTTTTTTTTCCGTATTCAGATAGTGGCTAATAACAGATAATTAGGTCAGCCTCTCACCCATGACATTCTATACTAGAATGCAATGCTCACAACACCATCTTAAAAGCAAATTGACTTAAATACAAATAAGGGAAATAGTTTGAACTTATCAAGACAATTTCAAAATTAAATTTCTATACTGTGTTTTTTTCAATAGCCACTTTTCTTTTACTATTTTCTAACAGATTTTGATTTTAGGGTCAAATTTTAAACCTTCGGCATTCAACACACTGAAACCCTTCCTGTAAATATTGGCTCAAAGTTTCACTGTTTATGGTCAACGTCTCATTTATTGTGTGGCTTCCTGTGTTATTTGTGATGATGTCGTCATATATTATGCCAGAATATCTATGGGGCAGGTTACAAC
>OZ038491.1:19349645-19374645 GCA_964036315.1 Acanthosepion esculentum
TTAAATTTATAAATTACTGTTATTTGTCATTATGTGTTTATTTAAATTTTCTTATTCACAGTCATTTTACAAAAAGTTCCTTTCCTATTTATTTCTTTATAAAATGGTAAATAATAAATATTTTATTATAGTTGGTTCATATATTTTTATAATCTTGTAACTATAAAATCATTCTTGTAAATATGCAATCTAATATACAGTGTTTAATAACTTTTGTCAATTCTCAAGAATGAAGAAAATGTATAAATCTAATTCTATGTTTGGGTTTTATTAAAATTCTAATCATCGCTTTTTAAAAATAAACACTGCTGAGGGAGTGAAGTGAGTTTACAATAATAGCAGTGTCAAGGGAATAACTGTCCTTTTGACACACTGTATGTTTAGGTGAACAAATGTAAAATATTATCAATTAGGCATTTGAGGAAAGAACAATCAAGTGAACAATAATGGATTAAGAAATTTTACTCCTGAGATTAGAATTTTCATGAAAGATCCACAAATGTTATCAATAACAACTGAGAAAAATTGGAGAAAATAACCATGGCATAGAATAATAAAGTACACAAACACAATAGATCTATTGTGGGATGCCATTGTTGCTTTAAAATTCTACATTGTGACACATGAAGACATTTCAGAAGTAGATGATATTTAAAAACATTCTTTTTACTTTTCTTTTGCATTTTTGTTTTTAGTGTAGAATATTTTGAAATTTTCATGTAAGAATTATTATTTTTTATTACAAAAAGAAAAAAATTTAAACCAAACAATATAATTTAAATGAAAGCAATGTCTCTTTCCCCTCAAAGTAAAAATTTAATAAGTGAAGCAGAATGTTTACTTGAAAGAAAAAATCAAAACCCACTTTCATTAAAAAGTAAGAGTTATGTACTTTTGAAATGGCTTTGTGCATAAAAAATGCACAAATGTGTAGTGTGCATAGTAAAGGTGTTAAAAAATAAATAAAAATAATAAAAAATGTTAAAAAAAAAAAAAAAAATAGTAAAAGGTGTTAAAAAATAAACAAATAAAAAAAATCAAACTGACTCCTTGTGAATTGTCAAAAAATCAGAATCAGCATTGTTTTAAGGTGTGTTCATCACTGCTTACTTGTAATAATAACAAACCATTTCTAAAACGTGTCATTGTAATAAAATTGAAATAAAAATGGATCGTTTAATGTATGATTAAAAGATGTTTGTTTCTTTTTTAAATAAGTGTTTACTTTTTCCTGTCAAAATACAGCATTTCCTGTGGTACAGCTTAAGAGATTAAGACATTTTTTCTTATATAAGGTCACTTGGAATTCTCCTAAAATCATCAGCCTCTGCTGCTAAATCCAACTTTAAGAAATGTAAAAAAAAGATTCACCATTTTTATATAGTTACACTGCACTTAAACAAATATTAAAAAAATAAAAAAAAGCTTAGTATAACTGAACAATATGTGTTACCCAGACCCTCGTTTAGTTACATATAACATTCATGATAGTTTCTGCTTTGTCTTAAAGTTGGAAAGGGTTGGAAAACTGAAATAGAACGAACGGGTAACAGTTTAAATACATCAGTAAGAGTTATCTCCCTTTTTGTCAAGTTATAACAAGTTATAATAACGAAAAATACAATGGAATTGATATGGAAATGCACTTTAGATGAAAAGCAAGTCTTCAGATGAGAGAAAAAATAATTTTTAACAGTAATATAGACATTATTTAACAGTGTACATAATGAAAGTAAGTTAACTGAGCTAAGCCTTATTAATTTCATGTTGCTAATAATATTATTTTAAAAAAAACAAAAAAAACTTTATATACTCCACTATTTAAGATTCTAATTCATTTTCTCTGAAAACCAAAACAAATATTTTATCCATATCACAGGCAAGATTTGATGAAACGAATCTATGTCAAAGCCTTAATTTTCTCTATTATTGTTGAGGTAAACCCTCCTACAGTAGAATGAACTCTTCCTCCTTTCATAAATACTAACTGCGAGAGTCAGTTGAGCAGGGCAGTAGACGCAGTGTTCACCGAACGTTCAGACGTACACCTCTATCTACTTATTACTAACACTCTTTCTTTGTATATATCTTCAATATACTTGTTCAACCTACCTTCTGTGTTTTTCTTTCTGGGCCCTAAACAGGCCACAACAATTATATATTTAAAGAGACACAGAAAATACTAAACTTATATCTAAGAAATAAACAGATGTTGACATAAAACAAGAAACCTATTAACTTGGCAACATGAATTCAAAATGTCAGTTATTTAATATTTATCTACATTCTATTAGAAAAAAAATCTTATGTAAAATAGAAGCATGTTTGGTGAGTAATGACAGTGAAAGCGAAACTACTGGGTTGAAAACAAAGTTCTCGCACAACATTTTATATATATATTTAATAAAAGTTGTGTGGAAAACTGTTTCAAACCCAATAAATAATTTTCACCATATCAAGCACCCATATGCAATTATATTTGTTTTCAATTATAATGAAAATTCTTAGAATATAGCAAGATGATATGCGACGAGGCAAGGTAATGAATGTTTTAATCTCATGCCTTTCTTCAACAAGATATTAAGATTAAAAATGCTTCCAGTGATACAGATGACAAAATCTTTTCAATGCTATTTGCTAAAATTCTACCAATTAAGGCTATTCTTACCTCTCACAACCAAAAATAAAATATATCCTACAATTTAGTAAATTTATGAAGTATCATGTTGGGTCTACTATAGTATTTCTTAGATCAATGAGAATTACTTAACAGTACCCATCTACTCTGCAAGTAAAATGTGACAGTGTGCATTGGGTTAATTAATACCAACAGTAGTAGCATAACCCCCTGACCTATTGGAAAAGGTAAATTCATACCTCAAGTATGAAGTGAAGACAAACTGCCTCAGCACAGGGAGAAGTGGTTTCATGCCTTGTCCAAGAGCATTAGTGCAAAGTACATGCAAACAATGTCAGTTGGAATTTGAACTCAGTTTACTAACTGTTTATTTTTATGCCATTCATCGTTAATCCAACCTATTCGGCTAACCTAACCTTATCAATGGTATATAGTTTAAACAAATATTATATTGGTTGGCACATCAAAAATTTATATAAGCAATTAATTGATCATCAATATTAAAAATTTGCTCAAAAATATGTTAAAGCAAAAGTATAAGAAAACATTTTTCAAAAATGTAAATGTTTGCATCAAGCTCTCTGTGACATTGATAAATTTATCCAATTAAACATCTATTGTAAAAGGATTTTAATTTTCACCTGATGAATTTATGTTTTTCTGGCTAGCTACATACAGTGTAAAATACAAAAGATTAGAAATTTCTATTGGATACATAAAGGCTATTGAAAATTTATATGGAACCAGTTCAGTAGAGCCATGTGAAAAGTATTACTATTTCTCTCTGTGTGCCCAAAATGCTTTAACTAGTTCCCAATAAGACAAGTCATATATATATATATATATATATATGACTTTTATTTTTATATATATATATATATATATATATATATTAAAAACGACTGACAAGGTGCTTTTATTTAGTTTTTTATATAATTTCTCGTGCGATCTAATAAAGTTTTTCTTTTCAGAGGATAAATTATATAAAAACTGTCCGAATGTTCTTTTTATCCGAGCGCTTTTGGCTATACATTTAGCCATTTTCAAGGATTATATTTCAACTGTTAGAGTTAGAAATAGAAATAGTTTGTTATATGTATGTTTATAAAGCACCTTATCAGTCGTTTTTAATGAAATGTGCTTAAAAGAAGGATTGCTGCCTAAATACACAAATATAAGAGTACTCTTATTTTAAATGCTTTCAAAAGAGCTTTTTAATAGCCAAAAATAACATTTATTGACCCATTAACAGTCTGTTTCATGCTTAATAATTTTTCAAATGGGTGTTTGCTTATTTTGAACACTACTGAGATAAATTGTTCTTTTCCTTTTTTTCAAAAACATAGAAATAACACCATGTCAAAATGTATATGGGAACAAAAAAATGAAAGCAGTAACACTGTTAGTAGAATGATATATAATTAACAAAAAGATAAACAGACAGAAATTGCAATCTGTGTATGAAGCACAAACTGCAAATTTAAGAAAAGGAATAATTTAATAAACAAAAAAAATGAAAATCTTTTTGAAATGCCAATACACTAACTCATTCTTTTTGAAAAATGTGAAAAGAACGATTGATTTCAGGAGTGTTAAAAATAAACAGGCACCCATTTTGAAAAATCCCTAAGCATGAAACAGTCTGTTATTGCATAAATAAATATAAAATGTTGTGTGCGTATATATATATATATATTATATATATATATATATATATATATATATATATACTTTGGTATTTGTCTTGCATCTAATAAACATCTACACAGATATTCCTTCCAAAAGAAGCTCTTGTTCAATTATATTTCTTCCAAAACCTTAGCAACAATTAATTTTATAACATGCAAAATATCAATACCATATTCATTTCATAGGTAAATTCAGGATTTGGTTTATTTCTCTATTTAACATGATTCCGCAAATGCCCCATTCATTTGAACATGTTTGGCGAACATTTAGCTGGAATGTTAAAATATTATAATAATAATAATAATAATAATAATAATAATAATAATAAGGGATAAAGTTAAATCATTGAAAAGTAACAATAATTAAAGTCAAAATTTCAAACAAAAATGAATCCAGATTTTGTCAGTTTACTTATTTGGTATACAAAATGGGTGACATCAAATTTGAAGGTGAGTGTAACATGAAAACTTTAATAGAAAATAATTCATCAAGACAATAAAAAAAAAAGTTCTTCTAAATTGTCAATTTATCTCTGATTCAAACATGACAGCTTGGAATGTAACATAATAAAATTTATTTTCTCCATCAAAGATCAGCTAAAGAATGTTTGATTATTGTCCAAAGACAGAAGTAAATATTTGAATTTGTTTTTGGAAATAAATATCAGAGATTAAGCTCATCAAAAAAAAATTTTTTTTTAATTAATTAATAAAGAACAGAAGTAGAAAAAAGGCAATAAATATTTAAGATCTTTTTGCTCATTAAACTCATGAAAACTTGTTTTTTGTTTTTAATTAATAAAAAACAAAAAGGAGGGGAAAAAAGCAACAAATATTTAAAAAGATCTTTCCGCCTATTAACCACATTCCTGCTTTTGTGAAATGAAACTTTAAAAACAAAATATTTTATTACGTTACCTGAAGATGAGTAATGCAAGCAATATCTTGTAAAAACAAAAACAAGATGGGGATAATAGTCAAAAAGAAAAAAAAATGTATATTAATGGCGCCTCATCAAATAAATACTGAACCATTCAAGGCATTTTTTCTTATTCACAGGTGTCCAGTAATGAGAAAAAAAAAATCTTCCTCGAAATACAAATTTCAAAATGGAGTGTAAAGAAGGAACCAATATTGATGCTTTAACCAACTGGCCTGAGGACAATTTGCAGGACAAGGCTCTCACCAACAAGTAATGGTGAATTTTGCTGGTATAGATCACTGAGAGACACTTTCTTATCAATTTCTGTGTCGGTTGTGTATCGGGTCTTCGAGAAATTCTTCTTGCCACTTACAGAATGCAGTATCTTCTCCCTGTCTACAAGAGAGAGCAAGTACTCCACTGGTCGTGGCTGATCAAGAATGAGATTTGAATAAAGCACAGCTCGAAAATCATCACACGTAGATGAAAATCCCTTTGGGTGCACCTTGAGCTCCCACTCCCAAGTCTGGGCAGGAAAAGTTGATGCCCGTGTTGAGAATCGAAAACTGACCTCAGCGCACTTCTGACAATCTGCATATCGCTGAATCACTAGCCGTTTGTCCCAGCGAAGGTCAGTGTAGTTACGCAACAAGAAACTAGAAGATGTGAATTCCTTGATCATGGCTCTGCTGGTCAGTGGGAGGGCAAGGTACTTGTAAGCCTGCATGAAATACGGTTGGAAAATGTCCGGCATTTCTTGCACGACTTTGTTGCTTTCAACCTGACAAAGTTGATCAGGTGTCATCATTGGAAAACGAATATGACAAATTAGGTCTTGGACGTTCTTGCGAAGATTCTCTGCTCGCTGTGGATGCTCTGGAGACAAAAGCCACTTCAAGACTGCTTCCCATAATTCATATTCATCCTTGATTGCCAGTTCTGAGCTCTTCAAGAACTCTATGAGCTGGTCCTTGTCAAGGTTAACCCATTCTTGTTCCCATTCGACTGACATCATGATGTCGTCCATTCTTTCAGCTAAAGCATGTACACAAGCATGGACCAGTTTTTGATGGTAACATTTTGTGCCGTACTGGAACCAAATGTGGAAGACGTCTTTCAGTTGCAGTCGTGGGATAATGCAGGTGCAGGCAAAATTTATACAGACATTACGCAAGTCTTCCACATTGTATTTATCAGAGAGAATTAACATGGAAAGAGTATTGCCAATGTTCAGTCGTACATGGCAGCTGTAGAGGAACTTGAGAAAACGAGGAAAGACAGCAGCACACATATTATCTTCTTGAAGCTCAATCTCCTGGGAAGAAAAAAGAAAAAAAAAATTACTTGTAAAATAATTTGGCCAATGTTCAAGTGTTATTGTCTGGAAAGTATCCTACCATTTTAAATATCTCAAAAACTGGTTGAGTGGCCTTGATGCCAATTGTCAAGAAATAAGACTGAATTTTATATATGTGAAGGGACTGTTCTGCGAAGTTACTCAATTGGCAGTGAGATTTTATTGATTAAGCTTGTCTATCACATGACCTATGCAATCATAAAGTTCAAGCAAGTAGATCAGTAAAATTTAATGCAGGATTTTTACAAAAATATTGCATCATCCAAAACCTTTAAGCTCCCCAACCCTTCAGTCCTGATTTGACTCCTTGTAACTTTTGGCTATTGCCAATGCAAAAAAAAAAAAAAAGATTTCAGGCTGGAGGTGAAATTAAGGAGAAAACAAAAAGGTAGCTGATGGTTGTCTGGTAAAAGGAATTTGTTTTGAAAGTGAACAAGATACTGTGTGAGATCTCATGGAGAGTACTTTAAAGGGAGCTAAAGAGTCATTGTTCTAGGTAGGATAAATGTTTGTTAATACATTTAATATTAACATTGGATCATTTCCAGACAGATTACATATGATGGGAATGACATTTTTAAAGTGTGAATTTTATGCGTATGTCAATCCATAAAGATTTGTTAAGTAATATTTTTAAGTTTTGATCAACTCTCTTTAATTAATCTTCTATATTTTATATTTTTAATAATAAATGTGTTAATTTATGCAATGCAAAAATAAAATTTTACTGAAAAGTTTCACCCAATTTTTGCCACAAAAACAAAAAATCCAAAGTATAAATCATGGCTTGACTTTGCAAATGAATATTTTTTTAAGTGTTTTACACAGCAGTCACAGAAGAAATATCATTTAATATATACAAAAGAGCAGTATATTTAGTCAATGTACATCTAGCTATAAGTATCTCTTTCATAACATAACTTTAATAATACATGATAAAAATACAACTATCAAGTCATCCCATAAGTAATATCTGACATAGTGTAACAATAGATCAAGTATTTTCACTATTCTGAAATACCTAATGGATAGCAATGTGCATGTATGTTGATAAAATTTTAAACAACTCTTCATTGTAATTAAGCTGGATCATATTAACTTGACACTCTAAAATGGATGCGTCTATGGAACATATAAAACATGTAATGTTTTGAATTACGAAAATGCAATAATGCCACAGAAACAAACTGAAATATTAATGATGTTTATAGGATAGATTGTTTAAATAAAAGAAATTGTTGAAGCTGATTTGAAAATCTTAGAAATTAATCTTTGGGTTAAAAGCCGTGGATTGAACAGCAGGTTGCTCAGTTGAATATGAAAAAAACAAAAAACTATTTACTTTTGTCAGAACTCAATAGAAATAATGTTGTTATGGTTAAAGAATTAACTGAGCAAGTGAAGTCAAGTGACTCAACTGTTCAGCATCCAACATTTTTTTTTTTAGCATTTCACCCCAAGCAAAATGCCAATTGGACACAGAGATTAAGGGGAGTGAGAAAGAGAATGAGAAGACTTTAGTGAAGAGAAGCGAAGCAAGGACAATAAAGGAATAGGGATCAGGAAGACAGAAGATGATGATTGACATTTCATTTAAATTTTTGAAGATCATATGTGGCAGGGAATCAAGAAATCAGAAGGTAGTTCCACAGGTGACAAGTGCAAAAAAAAGAAAAAGTTAGAATAGAAGAGATGGTTGCATCTAACTAGTTCAACTGTAACAAAGGGATGTTTGACTATATTTGGCTTTGGTATTTTACCTAGTTAATTGTACCTCTGCACTACAGTGTAAGTAAAGAGTTGATTTATTTTATTGCTATTTACCTTTTTCTCAGGTTGGTCCCAATCAGAGCTAAACATTCGTTCGAATACATCGCTAGACTTGACGAGGATGAGTTTGTGCGAAAAGTATTTTTTTTTGCCAACCACCAATGTAATGTCACTCAGACGTTGATTATTAAAATATTTAGCCAGGCTAACGAGAGCGTGACGCTCATTGCCAAAGCAGTCAATTCCTGAAGAACTCTCTAAGGCTAACGAAAATGTGGTGGGGGTCAGCACTTCCATAAAACTGTCTGTACCAGGGGGGATCTCATTGGATGTGTCAGGTTTCGTGTTCTGTTGGTTGCTTCCCAGCTCAAGAGGAGCAAAACGTGGGGGAGAAGCCATGTTGGAGCTGCAAAAGAAAAAATAAAATTTTATGAAATTAAGATAATTTTAAACAAATACAATGTCAAGCAATTTTTAAAAAATAGTTATTCTGAAACAAGTTAGTAGTTGAGTAGCTGTTCAAGAGCATATAGTATTAAATCTTATATATCTATATATATTTTCCAACCAATAAAAAAACCATCAGAAAGTTAGTTTGATAAAAAAATCATTACAAGGGCAAATACTGCCAAAATACCTGCTGATGTAGTTGTAGATCTACCACGTGATATTTTTGGAGCCTTTAGAAAATAACAATAACTCACCACTCCCACAAATACAAGAAAAGGATTTTTGTAAGCCAGCATGAAACTATTTACCAACTAATGAAAACCTTGTATTCAGAAAATTCACACCTGTGTGAAATTAGATTTTGGATCTCCCTTACGGATATAAAAATACAAGTATACAACTTCTATGGATTTAAAATAAAATTGGAGTCCTGTTTGATCTACATGTGTATACACATACACACACACACAATGGAAATGACAGCCAGCAGCCATTGATTAAGACAAACTCACAAACACATTAGGCTGACTGTCATAAAGTAAGTCTGTCAACACATCTCATACTGAAGTAAGAACACTTAATTACTTGATAAAACAAACTTCACTGCAAGGAAATTTGAACATTTTATTGTTATTATATATTTCTGAAAAAAAAAAAAAAAATATTTCAACTGATGATGTTCTGCTTTCTTCAGTAAATAACCTTTTTTTTTAGATTTCATTTAATATACGTGTTGTTGTTAAATATTAGGAATTCTGGCACACAAATAGCAATGAAAACCATGGATCCCAACAAGCACTCCAGACAGCTTCCACCATATTCCATTTGTAAGGAGGAAGTTCCACTCTGACAGCTCACCCTCTTCAAGAAATGCTGCTTTATGAAAGATTACTGTATGAATACATCCAAGAATGCTAATCTTATCGCTTCAAATCAAGGGTCAGTCATTAGTGATCCTCTCTATACTCATCATTTTCACTTCCTACTTTTACATTCTTATCACACACCTTATTCAGTAATCCTCTATCTTGAGTGGCTCTTGAGCTATGTCATTAACACCACTCGTGTCCAAATTCGGTTCATCTGGTGTCTCCACAAAGCTTGACCCCAACATGGCTCAGGAGGGCAAGTCAGAAATGGGACGGTCTTAGGCATTGGGAGGGTGGATGATGATCTTGGCAAGAGATGCCAGGCCTTGCTTTGCATTCTTTTTACTTCCTCTTCAGTTTTTCTTCTCTCCACAAAAGTGGGACAACCAAAATGAATTGCTCTTCCTTCGCCCGTATGGATGGTCAGCGGCTTCTGTTTCCCAGATGTTAGGGCCGATTCTGGCTTGAAGGAGGGAAAACTTCTGAGGTTTGTATCAAATAGACATTAGTATTAAGAAAAGTGTGCCAAATTCTCCACTATTCTATCATGGAGATAATAATAATACTTAAAAGTAATATATTTATAGTTGCCAAAATTCAGTTCATAATCTGCTAAATCAAATTTAAAATACTGCCAGTTCAAATAACTGGAGATATAGTTTCTAAGACGATGTCACGTCAGCAAAATATTTTCTCCTATATAAACAGATTTCTTATTTAAATTATATTGGAATTTCTCATTTTATATGATGCTAAATATAGATTAAATAGTGATGTATATCTTAAGATTATCTCAAGAGTTTATTTTATGTTTCCTTTTTATTTTGATTAAAAGAACTTTGATTTAATGTGATGCTGCTATCACACAATGAGATTTTATGGCCTTGAATGATGCCATTATAAATGGAGCTATTACCTATCTGTTTTTGTTCTTTTGTAAATAAAAATAAATATAACACTCATTGCCTGACAAGTGAGAAAAAGCCAGTCATATTATTTTCTTGAAAACATAAAGAGAGAAAATCCATAAGTAAAAATAAGGAAACTTTCTTTTTGTTTTCTCCAGCAAATGGTGATGTGCTGACTGGCTCAGCTCTTTAGCAGCAATAGATATCACAAAAGTGGTTCTATTAGCAGCAATCTATGTAACATGCACATAAATTCATATTTATAGATAATGTTCTCCAATTTTTACCCTGCAAAGCAAAGAAATCAATATTGCACTGAAACTGGCCTAGACATCGAATTCATTTATACGGCTTTCTCATTCTTTACTAATGTTTCCTATCTATTTTTCAGACTTCACCTCAGGGAGGGCAAATGTGAACACTTTACTTACAGATCAGGTCATTATTTTAGGTGGGGAGATAGATATGCTTTTCTTTCCTTAGAGATTGTACATCTGAAGATGAATGTAGACCAGACTGGCCAAAACACTATAATAAAATAGATTGGTTTTCAATTCCAGCTGGAAAATTGTCATCATATATTTAACTCTTATTTCTTTATAGTCAATACATCCACGCCCTTATAAAATCTTTAGAGTAAAGAGGTACAGGGTGCGATGGATAAATTGTCATCTAAATTATGCAAAAATGAAAATAACACTAACATCTCATTTTAACAGATATATTTATCAAAATTACACAAAAATATATTGAAATATTAAAGAGTAAATTTATTCAATAAAATCACCATTGGCTTCAACCACAGCCTCCAGATGACCATGGAATCTACTGCAACTCTTCTGGCCAGTCTCCTTGAATTCTGCCATAATCCTTGCTTTCAGTTCATCTTTGGTGTTACAAAAGAGTTTTGTCGATCTCTCGCTCAACTGTGCCCCACACATAATAATCAAGGGGGTTGCAGGCTTGGGAGTTAAGTGGTCAGATGTAAGGGGTGATGTGGTCGCAGAAATTGCATGACAGCCATGACTAGGTTCTCCTGCTTGTGTGGCATGGTGCAAAGTCCTGTTGCCAAACATAAGGCCTTCCAGCAGCGACCTTTGTGTCTCAGGACAGCACTACCTCCTCAAGACACTTGATGTAGGCCTCCGTCTCGAGTCTTAGGCCCTGTGGGAAGATGAATAGAGGCATAACATCACCATCACTAGTGATCATGCCAAACACCTTTGCATATGTGCTGGAAGTTCAAATACAAACATTTCAGAGTGTTTGCGTGTCAATCTGAGGATAGTGCAGAGGATTTGGAAAGAGTTGGAGGAGTCTAATGGTGATTACAAAGATACAAGCAGCCTGGAAAACTCACTCTGATCATTCTGATAAGAAAAGAACTCCCAAATTTGTTGGTGAGAGCCTCAGACTCACCATGTATAAATTGATCCTTCTGTCTTCTCTACTCTACTCTACTTAGGAACAAAATGTTGCTATCTAGCCATCTGACTAAGATCACCTCACTTTGACTAAATTTTCTGACAAACTGGCACCTCTTTTTATCTGGACAACTTATGGTTAGAAGACCTATAAAGAGATGTTAAGTAATGCTGTCTTAAATAGCTACCCACAACTCTCCAATATTTGTATGTGCAAGATCTTGCATGGAAATAGCCTTCTCCACCACATCTCATGAATACTCGATTGACTCATGTCAGACAAACATGGTGGCCATACCACTTGCTGGAAGTCTTCAGAATGTTCTTCAAACCAATTCTGGACAACTTTATCCTAATGACAGTGCTTATACCCCTGGAATAACCTGTTGTTATTGGGGTCCAGGGAGTTCATGAATAGATGAAAATAGTTACAAAACAGTGCAACATTACAGTTACTGATCAACAACACATTTAAGCAAACCAGTGAATCCAACCTGTGGTGCCTTGTTGACAAACTGGATTGATTGATTCATTTTCTTCAGCTTATCAAATCATTGCAGATTATGTAGAAAATATTTTTAGAGTTTAAGAATTTTTTTTTTAGATTAGTGATACAAGTTTTACTAATCAACCCACAGAGAAGAGGTGGATTCATGCCTTTTCCAAAGGAATTTGTGCATAAGTGAATATAACAAACCCAACTGGAATTGAAACTTGGCACTCCAATTAACAATTCTGAGCCATTATACAATACACCACTTGCACATCCAATCTTACAAGAGTAGTAATACCTGTTAGGGTTACATCTATGGGCAAATAGTTAACTCCCAAACTGTGGTTAAAAGACTATGAAAGTTTAAAACATTTTATAGTAAAAATACCAGCAGTACATTTTCATAGTAATAAAAATTACCAGCTATACATTTTTTGTAAAAGAAATTACTAATGAACCCAAGAGAATTAAATTGTGTCATTAAATGACCCAATGGTTGATATATCATAAAACAAAAACCAAACAAAGCTTACAACACTAAGTGGTCACCCATCTAGGTACTGACCAGGCTCTATGTTGCTTAACTATGGTGATCATACAGGAATCAGTGTTTCAATGTGATATGATGTAAGCCCAATTGACAAATGGAGCTCCTGACCACATGAGATCTGTGCTATAAACAACAAACTCTAATAAACAATTGGGACCATGACTCATTGAATCCAAAAAACTCTGGTTGTCTTTATGATTGTTAACAATAGTTTTTTTCCGTAATTCCTAATCTCCTTAAAATCTTATTTTATACTCTATAGTATTCTCAATATTCATTCGTAAAACTATATCTGCTACTTCATTTCTACATTTGAAATATGATCTAGCTTTCACTGAAACATAGGAGATCAGACATTACATTGCAACCCAGCACATTTTTCACCTCTAAAGTTATTTTTTGACCCCTTTAATAACTTATTCAATTTCTGAAAAAATATTTTTTGCTATTTATATAAACCTTCAAATTCTGCCACATCCCTACTAAAAAACTTTTTTAAAAAAAGGTCAATTTCTGAAAGAAATAATGGTTATACTTCATCAAAAGCACATAATACATAAAATATATTTTTGTACAAAAATGCATTCATTTTTTTCTTATTTTAACTGAGTTTCAACTATTGAACAGCAGGAATCTAGAATCAAGTAGCAGTTTTAGAAAAGACTTGCATCTAATGTATCATAGACAATAAAAGAAAAACAGATGGAGGAAAACTAGTTAAAATATTTAAAAAAATGTGAAAGACATGAAAAAAGGGCAGTTTTGAATGTGGTAAAGGAGAAATCAGAGTGACAACAGCTGTTAGAAGACAGAACTAAATTATAATCTGTTGCCAATGGCTGATGAAACAGATTTAAAAAATGCTTTAAATAGAAATAAAGAGCAGATAAACACTTTTCTCCATTCAATGGAAGAATTCTAATTGAATTATACAGTGTTATTTCTCTTGGCTAATTTCTAATTAGCTAATACTATATTTCATTATCATCATGGATTAACTTTGAAAATAATGATTTTGGAGGATTTTAGGTTTTTCTACAGTACTTACAGGTGACAACATACCTGAATTATTAAAGTTTTAAGGCAAAAAAGCCATGATACAAAGTTGCCATTACATTAACAAAAATTGCAACCTTTTATATTTTAGAGGTATTGCATATAATTTGTAAGACATGTATATATTATGTTGACTTTATTGTACAAGTAAATATTCCATTTTTGAATTATTTGTTTTTCAGTTTTTAATTATTTTCATTATACAGACTTGTCATACAGATGGCAGCATATGTTTTACAAGTAAATAATCTATTTTTTAATTATGCACCTGGAATATCTTTGTCTGACTTGCAACTTAAAACCAAGTCTGAGAGACTTGCATATACATTTGTTCATGATTTCTTCTATCATTTCTAAATTGGATATCCCACAAAGCATGTGGAGTTGATGGTATCCCTGCAATAGTCTTTAAAATGTGCTCCTGAATTGGCTCCTGCTCTCTAAACTCTACAATAAATGCCTTGCTGCAAATCCTCTTCTGTAGTTCCAGTCTTTAAGAACTCAGGCAAACCATCTGATCCTTCTATTTATCAGCCTATTAGCCATCTACTTCTTTTTAGCAAAGTACTAGATGCTCTAATTAACTATGAATTGGTTAAGCATCTCACATTGCAGGGTCTTCTTTCAGATAAGGAATATGGTTTTTGCTTCTCAGAGTTGTTAAGACTTGATCAAGGTCTCACTCCAACATAATGAAGGGAAGGAGGCGGTTTACTACTCCATTGATGAGCTGTGATTAAAAGATCAGTCTCAGCCTGCTGACCAGGAAGTGGAATGATGGTCCTGAGATTGTAGTTTTTTTGTTAGAGTTACCTTCTAGGCAGATGGCTAAACTAGTTTTAGGGGTCTACCAATCTTTCAAGAAGAATTGCAACAGTATAGCTGACCTGAATAGATTGAAGCTCTGATCCTAGTTTCTTACACTACACACATAATAATAAGTACATTGCATTTAACTCCATAATAAAGATTAATGTAATAGATAGGGAAGGTACAGTGGAGTAATGATTAGTGGCTTGAATTAAGGAATCAGAGAGGCAAGCTTGAATTCCATTCATTACATTCACTTGCATGCTAATTCCATTCATTACTTTCATTTACATGCTAATACCCTTGAGAAAGGTATAAATCTCTTCTACACCCCCTTAATGAGTAAAATAGCATAACAGACTGGGTCCTATAGCCTTAGGTGGCAACCAGTTTAGGAGAAGGAAACTCTGAATTCAAACCACCTGCTGCCTTGTAAGTCCTGCCTCTTTAGGCAAAGGCTAGAAGGTAACTTCAAAAGCAAATCCATTTCAGAGGAGGGACGAGGTAACCTCAACATCCCTGGTGAAAAAGGAACCAGCAAGCTATTGCACTATTTTGCCTTGAATGTCACCATGAACCACAATTGTGAGATGGGGGGGGGTGACCACAGCAGCACAAAATGTGTTAACTGAATAAAATTAATGTAATAGATAGGTTATATGTTTGCTAAAACTGGAATAATGACATTAGTGCAAGGGAGCTAACTCTTAGTTAATGGAGACATTACAACAGCTCTAGCAGATGAATAGTGGCAATAGTTGTTGAGAGATGGAAATGAACTGGAATCTGTTCTTAATGGTTGCTGCAACAGTTTTACAAATGTGGACCATGCTATGTATAAAAAAAATAAATAAATAAAAGGGTTATTGAAAAGTTCTCAGCTCAACCCACTTCCCCAAATCAGTACACTGATGTTTGATCATTAAAATACTGATTTTGAGAATTGAGTCAGGCCAACAACTTTTACTTTTTTCAACTGAACTAACTAGTGAAGATTATATCATGAAATTATAGATACTTGTTTAAATGCTGTCTTTGATTACCTATGCTCAATGCCAAATAATTTTTTTTATTTATATCTTTCATGTCACGCCTAATAGTGGAAAGGGAGGTAAATCAACTTCAGGTAGTATATTTATGAGTAGTTACTTCCATTAGTCATTTTAATTATCTATACAAATAAAATATTAATCTTTATTTAGGCAAAATTAATTCCCAAGAAAAATGAATTGTTTAATCAGATCTCTTACTACTACTACTACATTTCTTAGACTCCACTTTTATTTGTTCAAGCCTTTCTTGTGAGACAATCAGATACCTTTATCTACTAAAAGATTGTCTTGCTTTAACTTCATCCTGAGATAAGCTTTATTGTTATTGTCGTAACCTAGGGAAGGTTACTGAATGGAATAATCAAACAAAGGTTGGTAATGAACGATAATACTTAGTACAAGAACAACACATATAAGATTCACTAGTGGCATGTAGAAGAAGTAGTCAACTGTTAGAAGTCAAGTGAATTCCACAATGAATCTCCAACTGCAGACCAACATACAGTATTTACTACTGTATTTATGTGAGTGGGGACATACCCATTATTGTCTGTAGGTATGCTACAATAGTTATCTTTGTCATTCAGTTGCTAATCTTTTTCTTTCAGAAGGCATTTCCATTTCAAATCACTGTTATGTTAAACACATAACATTTTTCACATGTAAAGATATTGAACAAAAAGCAGTTTATATAATGCTAAGAATAACCAGAGTCATAGATACCACAGATTGTATAAAAAATATAAAGGGAATGGATTAATTAAATGCTTCATTGACCTCTATTGTAGTTGTGAATTCTGGATCTCTGCTTTAGTGAATCTCATTAGATTGTTTCAAAACATCTGTTTCATTGCAATATTTAAACTTTGCAACAATAGCTGTCATTTTTGACAATATATGGATATATTAGTTTATATTTGCAAATGTTAATTATGACTAACATTAATTAGATAGACATATTTGTCAGTTTATACTTAATTAAAAATGACTTCAAAACCAGTAGCCTGATGGAACTGGAAATTATAGCATTATGCTTTATATAAGCTAAAGTAATTTATCAGTATTATGCTAACAAAAATTGTGCATTGATGTGTTGCTTTTGCTGGGTTATAGTAACAAATACACAAACACTGGATCCTTATAGAGGAATTAATGTAGAGGAATTAATGTTTTACTGATAAATGCACATAAAATGCTTTGTACACAGTAGATATTAAAACAATGTTTTATTTTTAGATAAGTTTCTAAGTTGGTGAAGGAGGGAGCTAAATCTAAAAGAACCAAAAGGAGGGGGGAGAAGAAATCCTTGAAGGTAGTATTTATACTGCAAAGATAGGCATGAAACATGCTTTTCTGAGACAACAATGTGATAAAATCTACAAAACATTTGCTTGTAGAACAATGGAAAAAAAAAAAGGAGAAGTGCAACAGAAGAGACTTACACAAGCAGCACGATACTACACAGGCTTACTTGAGACAGATTGGAGAATAACACTTAGACCAGGTTGTCTGCTTGTAACAAGCTGTTGGCCCATTACATAGAATTGTGGTCAGAGCTTCAGCATTCTCTCGAGCTTCTAACCAAGACGACTTGAGACTGCTGATCAACTGCCACAGGGGTTTATCTGTATAGAAAATAAAGACAAAGTACTTACCTATCAGACAATTTTAAAATTAAAAATAAAAAATAATTGAAAAACATTAAAATGATTATACCATCATATGCAATTCCAATATTAAGGATTTTCATCATTAAACTATATGCCATAAGCATTTGTGTATTATCTGTAACTTTTCACAGTAATAAAAGACATATATGGAAAATAAGTAAACCTGGCTCAGATTCAAATGTTTGACCTAGAGATCAAACTAGGCAATTAACATATCCACTGTTCTTTTGCTTGAGCAGCATGGTAAAATTAACTTGCAAATACTAAGTCAGGCAGAGTATACAGATACTACAAAGGGAAGATAAAAAATTCTCAGCCTAACCAAGTAGCCCATCCACACAAAATTTTATGCTTGATCATTTGGTGAGATTTTAGTAAATGGATTAAGGCCAGGAAATTTTTAGTACTTTATCATATACTGGTCATAGACAAATGGCTTGGGAGTGAAATTTTAATCTTAGATTACACAGATACTACATAAATAATCTTGTAATATTTACAATTGCTATATTTATATATTTAAAAAAATGTGAAAACCTAATAATAGTAAGGACTTAAATATGCCATCATTTTAGACAACATTGATAAAATAGTATTCTTTTAATTATTTCACCTCAAGCAAGGTAATAAAGCTACTAAGATGCAAGGGGATTACAGAGAGTAAGAGAATAAAAGGGGGAAAATAGCACTATTAAGGAGAGTGAACAATAAAAGAACAAAATTAAGAAGACAGAAGATAACAATTGATATTGAAAGACTGGAAAGCAAGAGGCCAGAAGAGATTTCTAGAAGTGAGGAGAAGAAACTGTTAGCATAGAACTTATGGTTACACATAGCACAATGTTAACATAAACATTGGTAACTTTCTGAGAATTTCAAACGAAAGCCTTTATTTACGAGGGTAGATGATTCTCATTCAGCTGTCTATGCTAGAGGTTATATCTTATTAGTTAATTTTTTTTATGGATAAATAAGCATTTATATATTTAATGTATCACATGGGAAATCGTTCTCTAATGAGTGAAGCATTTGAACAAAGTAACTAATAATAACAAAACAAAAGTCAGTGAAACAAAGCAAGTTCAGTCGACCAATGATGACAATTCCAGAACAACGTAACTATAAACAATTTTTTCTATCCTCTGCCAGCCGCTATGATGGAGAAAGCATTACCTTGAACCATTGCCAGTGAGACATGCTGCAAGAGCCACTCCGTTTTGCGAGGCTCGTTCCTTAATCGAGACGCAATCACACCAATCCTCCAAAGGAACGCCATCGAACGAGGGCCAAAAACCCCTGAAGTCTCCACTGCCACAGGAGTAAAAAAAAATCTATCAGCAAGAGAAGAATATTTAGCTATTTTTTTTATCTCTGCATCTCGGGCGACGAACCCCGGTTCAACCGCGGACCTGATCAAATTACCAGCCGAAAATGTATCCACACAGGTCGCATCCCAAATCAACGGCTTACCCATTTTAAAAGGGAAGATGGTAATGCCACCCGGCCGATTTCCATCACCACAGTTGAGGCCTATGGGTTCGATTTGGGAAGGGAACCCAGCTGCATCCAAACCTCTTTTGATGATGTCGTTAATTGCTGCAAGCCGTGGAAAGCGGCCGGCACTACGACGACAGGAGAGAGGATGCAAACCAAACTCAGCGATAGAGGCTCCACATCTGCATCTGTGACGCTCACATAATTTGAGTCCAAGACGGATCGCGACTCCGACCCGAGTGCACTCATCATCTAGAAGGGTTACTGGTAGATGAAGAAGGCACTGCGTTGAGCCAGGCGCCACTACTCGGTTGTGAAGCAGATAGTAGACAGGCGAGGCGAGGCGATGCTGATCCAGAGAGAGCCTCAAATTAGTAAAATTGGCCTTGCATTTTATTTTATCCCAGCTTTTTTGTTTTGATGTGTCTAGTGGGATAGAAAGTAATTCTTGGGTCCAAACGCTGCAAGCTTGTTCGAAAGAACTATCCGAGAAACACTGAGACGATCCACTGAGTATCTCATCAATTAACTCGTGACTGGACGAAAGTGAAGAAAGATATGCTGGAAGGGCCAAATCTACCGCTGATTGAAGGCCCAGGCCTCTGAAACTCAAAGGGAGCTTTGCCTGCCTCCAGCCTGTGTTGTCGAAATTGATGTTGCAAATTAGCTCAGCGCATCTCTTAACTGTGATATCTATCTCATTTAAGAAATCCTGTTCAAGATAGCAAGGGGCACTTTGGAGAGTGTAGAAGAAACTCGGTAGCGAAAAACTGCTCTTCAAGAGGAAGAGGGCTGGATATGTTAATTTCTCCTTATGATGTCACTTATTTCTTCCACTGAAAAATAGCATGATTTTTTTCTGTATTAGAAAATCTAGAGATTGAACCCAAACTGCCAGTTAACTAGATCCGCATAACCAACTTGACCACAAAACCATTTTTTTTAATCATATTTTTCTTATTTCTTTTGATCATAAGAACAGTTGAAGACTAAATCAGACTAAAATAGTTTACTTTAATAGCAAAAGAATAGTTTAACCTACAAAGAGAAGTAATAAAAAGATGAAATAATGCAAATATTTGATCTTACAATTTAAAATACGATACTAATAACTATGACTACTACTGCTGCTAGGTAAGAAATAAATATGACATTAAAAACAATCATTAGGAAACAGAAGCTGCAGGAATAGAGATGAAAATTAATATTAAATAATTGGATCATTTCTGGAAACACCTTGTATGCACACATTTAGAGAAAAAAAATTTAATCAATGGACATTTGTAAAGGATATGCATAAAACCTGAATACGAATTGAACACCCATTGATTATTTCTATCTGGATTTCTGGGATGAGGACTTTTAACCTTATTTTTGTTGTTGTTATCACAACATTTCAGTCACAGTGTCCCCTGGCCTTCATCAGTTGTATATCAATCTGGATAACCTACATGGAATTCTGAACTGAACATTTTTATTTAATCTACAAGGAGCAGACTTCACATTCCACTGCCCATCTCCAAAAAATTCTTACAACCTAAAAATATTTTCTGGATTTAAATAACCTGCAAATCAATCTTGGTACACATATGACAAGGGATATCAAATATTCCTATAGCACCTACTATCATAGTCTATTTAAATTCCAATAATTCACATTAGCTAGGCTGGCAATGACAAGGCAGTGTCCATACTGACTCACCAGATGTCAAAGCACAAGTGATATAGGTTTAGGAATTTCTATAATGTGAAAGGTACAGTGGCATCACTTTTCTTTATATTCCATGACTTTTGGAATGTTACTGCAATATAAATGCTTATTAAAAATATTCATGTCAGGTTTTATAATATAGAGTGCAATATAAATTTCTATTTATAAGCAAATCCAAAAGATATAGGCTGCAGAAACATCTGGTTAACACAATATATGCCATATACCTGAATAAATTATTATTTTGCCTGTTAATACTGACAGCTTGATATTCTCTAACCTTGTTTGCACATTAATTGTGTTGACTTTAAAATTCTTTGCAGTAGTTTTTATTGCTTCCCGGAAGTTTTATTTTTTTGGCTTGAATATTAAGAGATCACAAGTTTTCTATTG
Organism: Acanthosepion esculentum; assembly: GCA_964036315.1. Taxonomy (NCBI): domain Eukaryota; kingdom Metazoa; phylum Mollusca; class Cephalopoda; order Sepiida; family Sepiidae; genus Acanthosepion; species Acanthosepion esculentum. Next base: position 19,370,901 of record OZ038491.1, read on the forward strand.
GATTACTATATGGCGAGGTCGGAGGCCATTCCATTAATTTAGTATCTAAAAACTTTTATGACAAGGTGGACATTAATTAACTTTGCAGAATGTGAAAGAGCATTGTCTTTCAGGAATAAACAGTAACTTAAACCAATGTGGTTGTGACTAGTACCATTCAAAAAAATATCTTGTCCATAATCTTACAATAATCTTGATAAAAATCAAGAATTTTGAAGGTGTTCATAATTTTACTGCCTGCAATATTAACCAAAAACATTATTCCACCGTTCTCCTCTGTCTACATTTCTGAGAAGAGGAATTATAATGATTTACAATATCTACATTGCTTGGACTGTTGTCCTCATCTTTGTCATATTCACCTACAGAAGGCCAGAATGTATAACAGCCAAAACATTGTGAATATGACAAAATGAGGACAATGTAAATAGTATAAACACCACTCCCCTGTTGTTTTCTTAGTCAAGTTGGTTGACTATGTATACAAAGTCCTAACATCTAGTCCAGCCATCTAATGTAGCTCTATATTCATCACTAATATATATATATATATATATATATATATATATATATATATATATATATGTATGTATGTATGTATGTATGTATGTATGTATGTATATATATTTGTTGTGGAACTAGTTTTCATGTAATTTTTCACTCAACTTATAAGTTTTTCTTTGTGATGTTCATTCAAACATAGTTGCTTTCATGATATTAGCCAATGTCCTTATTCAACAACTTTTCTGTTTATATTAGCAACACCAGCTTCAAGTATTTTCTGGCAAATCAATCCACTTTTCTTGCTTATTACCATTTTAATTTTCATGTATGAGATTATAAAATGAAATTCACATGGTATTTTTATCATATAAATATATCCTGAAAATTTCAACACTGCAACATGTGCATGCAAAATAAAAAATATTTTATGTGTTGTATTTCGAACAACTTCGTTAATATCCACATAATCCTTAGAAAATACTTGTAGCCAAAAATGCTTTGTCGCTTTGGTAATTTCTTGATATTCCTTTGCCAATGTAGCCTTGGTGAATTTTTATATGAGTTTTGCAGATATCTTTGTTCGTAGAATATCATATTTATGAATGTTTACGTGAGTTCTGTGTTCTGTCAAAAACTTTGTTCACCAAACGTTGTACTGGTGAACATTTACTTAAGTTTGACCAAATCCTCATTGCCAAAATGTCGTAAGGGTTACTGAATGAGAAATAACCAAAATGGAGGTTGGAAATGAAATGGTAATCTTTATAACATCTACAAAATACAATACTTGCCAGCAGCGTGAAGTAGGTAAACCACTGCTAGTGGTGGACTACTTAGACAGCATACTACCCCCTCACTTACAATAGTGTCCAACATATTTATGAGGATTGGGACATACCCATTAGTGTTCATATGTACAGTATATAACATTATTGTTACAGATTAAGAAGAAAAATAAAGACCTAACTAAAAAAACAGTCATACAGGTTGTTAGAAATTCTATCATATTTCTGAAATATGCTATATTTGATAGGGTCAGTTAACAGTCACAAGTCCTGCAAAAAAGGAAAAAGAAGGACGTGGTGGTACCTTTTCATTGGCCCATAAATTGACAAATCAGTAATTAGTGAGAAAGTAAGATTTCCCCGATACAAAGAGAAGTTTTTTCCCTACAAAATTTTCTGGTGATAATTTTCCCCTCATAGGAAAATGTTGGGTCTGCAAGTGCAAGGAATGGGAAGTTAGTCTCATGTATTTATTCATCTTTCATATGTAGTCAGCAAAATTTGCATACTAGGAATAATAAAATAGCCAATACAGACTATAGAATTGTGCTATTTAATACTGAAAAAAAATGTTCTTGTGAAAAGATGGTGAATTTGATTTTCAGAAGAGGTAGAATAGTAGTATTTTGGTGTATTGAAAGCCATGCTAACTAACATAGTGATACAATCAACTCAGTCCACTATGGAACAAGAACCATGGTTGCCAAACACTATTCTGAGCCTCATACTTAACTAGATATGATATTGTGTCTGTCCCTAATACCAATTTCGTTGTGTAAACAATGACTTACATAATAAAATCTGGGTGTATATTTTGTGGGCAGATTTAAATAGAGACTAGCAATGAATGAAAAACATTTAAATAACTTGGGAACTATATTATATAATACCAAAACATTTGCTACATTGTTTATAATCAATGCTTCGTGAATGTCAAATGAAATGTTTGATATAATCCTATCTTACTTTAAATATTTACTTATCTACAGAGCCACTTACAATTTAAGAGTTCTATTCACACAATATTTCTAGTATCAACATGTTTCAGCAATAAAATGCCTTAGCATTCTTTATCTTCAAATCTAACATTAAAATACTGTTACTGCATGATACAATAAGTGTATTTGCATATTTTATTGTTTCCAGTGCAAGGGAGATAACTACTTATCTCCCTTGCACTATCAACAGAGAGTAGTAGTGTCTTTTTTATTACAACAATGGCAAACTATTTGAATGAATAATCTCTGTGAAATCTATAAATGATAAAAAAAATAGAAAAATATGATTATAGTCATGTACAATATAGTCATGGGTAAACTAAAATAATTGGAAAAAATAATTTATGTAAAACTCCCCGGTGAAGATGTTTTCATTTAAAATATGCCATCATTTTTGTCAGCATGTGTAGTTTCAAAATAACAGACAATTTTATTTCTATGCCATGGGAAGAGTCCAATACATAAATATGAACAATTCACTCATCTCTCTGTAGTGAACTCTTCTAGCACCATAAAGTTTCAAACACACACACACACACACACAAATGTATATGTATATTAACAAAGACATATCAGCAATATTATTGGTCTTAATCTGACACCTCAACTTCAGTAGGAAAGTTGCTTCCCTGTGCCTTTTCTATAAATGCTTTCATGGTAACTGTCTTAGATGAGCTCTTTGCTATAATACTTGGGTTTTATGAATTTAAGCACAGTACTACATTAGCAACAAGGGCTCATCAATTTGCAGTTGAATTGGCTAGATGTAACTAAGTTCTACGCTAACAGTTTCTTTTCTAGCACTTCTCCCTTGTGGAACTCTCTTACGGCTTCTTGCTTTTCATCCAAATTTGAACTTCAAAAATTTAAATGCAAAGTCAATCATTATCTACTGTATTCCTGATTACTTTTCTCTTGTTCTCACTTCTCAATAATGCTTGTTTTCTAATTCTGTCACACCCAGTAACCCCTTGTGTCTTGGCTTGGGATGAATTTGATAAAATAAAAAAAAAAGAAAATATAAAAAAACAAACCAAAATTAAAAAGAAATAAAACATTATAATGAAAAATTAAAAAGAAATAAAACATTATAATGAATAATCATTAATATTTCAGAAATATTGTAGGATAAACTTATCTACCTGTAGACTGATCAATATACCTGAGGGCAGTGTGATAGGAATTTAGCCTGAAGACACACAAAAAATATATTACTAAGAAGGCAGAACTATAAATCCCTTTTAATTTATTGTCCCAATTAAGATGTTTCTTCATACACTCAACATCTGATAACAAGACATACCCAACTAATTTCTTTTATGTACAAAAATAACTACAGTACCAAGCTTTATATTTAATTCTATGGGTTTTAAATCAATTAAAACCAACTGGTTAGTCCTATAGAAATGTACATAATTTGGTCATTGTTCTTGACAAAAACTTAAATCATCTTTCTAC
>OZ038491.1:19382145-19384645 GCA_964036315.1 Acanthosepion esculentum
GCCCTATAAATAGCAACAATAATGGTAGAAAGAGATCTAGAAAAATCATATGGTATACTCCCCCTTTTAACATTATGGTTAAAACCAAATTGGGGCACCTGTTTCTAAACCTCATTAAAAAACATTTCCCCAAATCTGGAACCAACTCACTCAGTAAAATATTTAACTCTAATACTCTTAAGTTAAGCTATAGTTGTGCTGATAACCTAGAAAAAATAATTAAAAAACATAACAATAGTATATTCAGCAAGTATATAAATTCGGAGAGCCTGACAACCCACAAGGTTGCACATAGCAACATTAAGCAAAATGACACAAATAATAAATCATGTAACTGCAGGAATCCCAATAATTGTCCACTAAATAATAACTGTTTAACTAGCTCTGTAGTTTATCTCAGTACTATATCAACACTAGAAAATCCAAATATAAAGAAATTCTACATAGGTTGCACCATGAGACCATTCAAGGAACGCTGGCGGGGTCACCTGCAATCTTTTAATAATAGTAACTATAAATATATGACTTCATTATCCAAATACTTTTGGAGTCTAAAAGAGAAAAATAAAACACCTAAGGTTAAATGGAAATTAATTAGAAAGGCCCGGACATGTAACTCACTATATGCCCCGTGTTACTTATGCCTTAACGAGAAACTTGAAATAATTAGATTTAAAAATAAGACTGATCTTTTAAATCAAAGATATGAACTAACAGTTAACTGTAAGCATCGTCTTAAATTTAACTTAGTATAGAAATCATATACTTTCTATGATAATGATAAATGAAACTTAATAGACTATTACCTTTTTAGCATGATAGTCGCCTTATCGATATGAATGTGTACTGGGTACTTACAAAGTATCATACGTGTCTGTATTTAGATGTATATATGTGTATGTTATGTAGAGTTATTTCTACTGTAGGATATGTATATGTGTATATAGGGATATATATATGATTTTTTTTTTTTTTTTTTTTTTTTTTTTTTTTTTTTATGAAGGTATATCGTTGCGTATATTGGCTTCTATCATGGGTTAACCTGTTTATGTGTATGAGTAAGGGAGTAAATTCTGGTAAGTGTCTACCACTAAATGTGTGAGTATATGTATGGGTATATGGGGATATTTATGTGTACTTGTGTGAGTGTAGATATATGTATGCCTATTGCATATGTATGTATATGTATGTGTGAGTGTGCATATATGTATGTATATGTAGTATGTATGTTTCTATGTGTATGTATAGGTTTATATATGCATATATATGTATATATATGTATGTTTAAATATGTATATGTTTATGTATATGTGTTTGTATATGGGTGTATATTTATATGTATGTGTGGGTGATTATATGGTTGAGCTCGACTGTCTCTGTATTGTTTATCTGGATGTGTCGATATGGGTATTTATATAGGATTAGATATTTATATATATATGTTGGTGTGTCATTGTATGTGTATTTGTATGTAGGCTTTAGTGTCTTGGAATGTATCATAGATACAAACTAAAATCTACTTTTGTTGATAAAGTACCTTTAATTGCTTACAGACCTTTGTTCTTTTCTTAAATTATAATTAACTTTTAATATATTTTATCATAATGTTGTTGGAATATTATTAGAATATAAGTTGGTCTATGTATGCTTATTTCTTTTTCCTTTTTTATGCATGTGTCTATATGTTTATGTATATATGTATATGTGTTTGTATATGTATATGTGTGTGTGCGTATATGTGTATGTGTGTGTATGTATATGTGTATGTGTGTTTATGTGTGTATGTATATATATGTATATATATATATATATATATATATATATATATATATATATATATATATATATGTATATGTGTATATATGCGTATGTATATTTGTGAATATGTATGTATGTATGTATATGTTTGTCTGTAGATATATATGTGTATATATCTATGTGTAGTTGCGTATGTATGTGTGTATATATATGTACTAGCGGATGTGTATATGCATTTTTATACTCATGTCGTTTTAATTTACGTTTGTTTAATTTTTCATGTATACACTTGTATTTGTAAATGTCTATATATATATATTTAGTGTATATACATATATGCATGCGTGCTTATGTCTGTACATCTAGATGTGTATGTATGTATGTGTGTGCTTGTATATGGTTGCATCTTTATATGTATTTCTTCACTTGCCTTATTTACTTTTCTGCGTCGACGTATGGGTCAATATATTTATATGTGCTTATCTATGTGTATGTTTATGTACGTAGGTCTGTGTATGCGTACCTATTATCCTTATATGTGTCTATGCGGGTGCATGTATTAATTTATATGCGGATGTGCGAGTGTTCAATTATATGTGGAGGTGGTTATTTACTTTTGTCTGTAAATGTGTCGAAAACTATATGTTTTCAAAAATGTATATATGTATATATGTGTGTATGTGTGTGTATGTGTATATGTATATATATATATGTATATATATATATATATATATATATATAT